>JACRUU010000012.1:21643826-21708826 GCA_030449085.1 Kryptopterus vitreolus
TCAGCCTAACACACACACACACACACATTTCTTACATATCCGTTCCACTCGAAAAACACCAACTCCTTCACCAACTTTGCTCCTTGTAACATGTTTCTCACATTTCCCTCTGCCTGAAGACACCCAACGAAATACACACAGGCAATTAACGCAGAATGTGTCTGACATTTTATTTTGTTTTGTTTTGTTTTGTGTTGTTTATTTTGCCGTGTCTATGCCTGAGGTCGGTGCAAAACCAGGTGCTCCTTCAGGTGCACAGCGCCGTCTGTCTGCCGGCGAAGAGCATACCGATTTCTACACGAGTGTTGAATTAACACCCACAGCGTGAAGGTTTGTGCCGGGCCCGCGCTCTTACATAACCCCGCGGTCAGCGAGGGCTTTCACCCCCGGCGCCCTTCAGACTGCCGTTGTGCAGAAACACTTCTGGTTTTATCCCAGAGACGAGTATAAATAATGTTACGACCATTTTCTCTTCACTATCACACTTCATCTAGACGGCGAACTATTTCTGAACCCGTAATCTACTACGGTGTGATAATTACACCTCCAGTAATTGCAGAAGAAAGTATTTGTACGGTTATGATGTTCATCAAGCAAGAACATACACAATAATACTGTTTAAGCAGTCACTGTTTTCTTTATTAGAAATGGAAAATATTGGCAGACAGCTTTATTCAAAGCGATATATGTATTTTATCCACCAAGCAACTGGGTAAGGGCCTTGCCCAGGGGCCCAGAAGTGGTAAATTGGCATGGCCAGGATTTAAACCTTCGGATCTAAAGCCCAATGTCTTATCCACTAATCCAGCACCTTCCCGATAACGTGTGTAATAGAGGTGTTTATTTTCTCATTTTCTTCTTCGTTAATCTCATATTTGTATTATTTCCACCTTCCACCCACCAATCAAATTTGTCATATAATATCCAAAGTGCAATCCACCCTCTTCTACATACAACAACTAGAATAGTTTGTTATGATTGACAACAGAGCCTTTTTTAACATCAATGGGAAATACATGTATATACTGTTTCTTTGTGCTTTGGGGTTACTGATCCGAAGGTTGTTGGTTTCAAGCCCGAGTATCACCAAGCTGCCACTCTTGGAGCCTTGAGAAAGGCCCTTAACCTCTGTGTTCGAGGGGCGCTGTAGGGAGGTGGTAGCTCAATGGTTAATGCATAGGCCTTTGGACCCCAAGTTAGGAAGGTTCAAATCCCACCACCGCAAAGCTGTAATTAGTGGGTCCTTGAGAAAGGCCCTTAACCGCTGTGCTCTACTGACCCCTCACTCTGCCCCTAGCTTCTAAACAGCCAGTATATGCAAAGAAAAGGAATTTCCCTCGGCTGTAATGTGTATATCAAACATTTTCTATTATTTGTCTCCTGGAGGTCAAATCTTTTTTTTCCCCAATTTTATTTTGTTTGGATCTCTTTAATCATACAAACAGTCGTTAGTATAACCTAATTAGAATGCAAGAATCATCAACCCATATGGAATGGTTTATTTAAAATAGTGTATGATATGTGAAATGGAGTAAAGGTGAATATTTGGTGCCTCTGTAAAGAACAATAAGAATAAAGAATGTGTTCATGGGGTTCAGTAAATGCTGGAATAGCACACTTTTCCCAGGGGAAAAAGATATCTATCCATCCATCCATCCATCCATCTTCCATTTATCCATTATTTACTTATCCTATAATTCCCCCCTTATCCTTTAAACATTCCCAGGATATCCAAGGGAACTCCAGGCATAAAGCAGGACACTCCCTAAACTCAATTTGTGCTTATTTCTTAAATCTGAATGGAAATTAACTGTTTGCTATAAATGCTCTTGGTCTGATGCTTTATGATTTCTGTGATAACATTACCATGAACGTGGTAAAAGGGTGTAACCAACAGATAAACAGATTTTTTTCCAAACAGTGTTAATTCTGAATTATTACCAGCATTTTCCAAAAAAATAACTTGATTTCGATCTGTACGATTAATCGCGATTAATTACCACGTGTTAACTGATTATTTGCACATTAATCAGTGTACCATAAATGAATACGTTTCAAGATTCTAATACTCTAACTAACAGTAACAGATGTTATAATTATATACATTTCACTCACAAGCTCTCCCTTTACTAAAATTATAAATTATTTAAGATTAGCTTTATTCTGGAAATTCTACTTTTAATATTAGTTTCTTGCTAATTTCAGTGTTCATTTTTTTAGTGGTTGTTTCAATTGTTAAATATGGTAGGTGGCTCCTTTAAGAATTCTGTTCAGGTTTTGGTTGCTTTCCATGTAAACTGGTGATATGTTTAGGTTACATAGGGTAATATACAGTAATATAGTGAGTAGATCATACATGTCGTGAATGCGCAGCTATTAGATGTAATACGGGGAAATTTAGGAAGAATGAAAGGATGCGTGTTTTCTTTGTTAGGAAGTTTCTTTATCAGTTTGTTCTTTTTTCGTTCCTGCGCCCAAACTGTGAAGGATCACTCGCATAGAAATGCCCGCCGCGTTGAACGTTCATTAATAAAATTCTAATAAGTAAATTCAATCATAATAAGTAAATAAAAATGGTTAGTGTTAACATGTCGCCGAGGTGTCAAACGTAAACTGAAGGTAAACCGTTATAGGAACAGTTCACATGGTATCAGGATCACACTGGCTTCTTATATCAGCGTACAGAATGCGTAACAATAAGGAAAATATATCGCTTTTATATCTTCGTATCCATTGTATTTTTTCGATACGCGTGCACGCATTTCTATTTAGCATCCTGTCAGTTAAGGTCACGTGACCTGGCGGGTTTCATAAGCAGCCCTAAAACGTCTCCTTCAGCCTGTCAGTGGTGGAGGAAAATGAAACATTAGTTGGAAAAATGACACTGAAGCCTGTCCTCAAACCCCAGAACTAATATATGTGTTGTGTAAGAGCTATTAATATGCACTATAAGTATTATATATAAGGACTATTAGGCATTCAGTGGTTTCAGACATCATTTACGATGAATAATCCGAAGAGGAAAAGAGAAGTGCAGGAAGGCAGGAGGGAGAAATGGAGGCGCTGGGAGAAAGAGAGGGGAGAGAAAGGGCTCATAACTGCAGGCTCCAGCCAATCTGCAGTCTTAATTAACTAATGCATTAGGGGAAAGCAGGAGAAGGTGTGTGTGGACTTAATGTCTTCCCCCATGCAAAAGATTCCTCCTCTATCATTCTTTTTTTTTTTTTATCCCGTCCTCTCAGCTCTCCTCTCCGCCCCTCTCCTTTCTGTCTCCTGCTGTCCTCTCTTCTGCTTTCCTCACCTTCTTCCTGTTCTTGTTCTCATTCTCATCCCCTATTCCATTTTGTCTCCAGTCTCTCTCATTTCCATCTTTTCTCCCTTTTTAACCGCCCCCCCACCCATTCATTTTGACCTCCTTTATCTCCCGCCCATCTGTTTTCATCTGATCGTATCATGCGTCCTTTTTTTCTGTCTGTCCTCCCTTCTTTCCTTTTATCTAGTCTATTCCTGCCTTCTTCTACTTCTCTGTTTCTTCCCTTTCTTTTGTCTGATCCTCCCTTTTTTGTCCCGCGAACCCTTTTTTCTTTGTCCCCTTGTTTCTCTTCACGTCCAATTCTGTGTCATGTCCTCTAACCTTTCCTCTCCTCTCATGTCTTCAATCTTCTTGGACTCCATTGTCTCATTCTCCTTCCCCTTTTTCTCGTGTCCTGTTCCGTCTCCTTCTTGCTCTTGTGCCTCATGGTGTTCCTTCCTCATTGCTGTTCCCTCTCTTTCATCCCCTGTGGTTTTCTGCTCTTTTTTCGTTTTTCTTCCTCTCTTGTTATGTCTCCTGCCGTCTCCTTTGTTTTGTCTCGTCTCCTCAAATCGAATCTTGTCACATGCAATCTTCTCTCCTTTTGTCCAATACACTCTGCTCAACTCATTTTGTCTCAACTCCTACACTCACCTCTTCCACCGTCTCTCTCTTTCCTGCGTCTGCTCTGTCTCATTTCATCTCATCTCACTCTCTTAGCGTTATTTCAGATCAAACTTCTTTCAAGTCTCTCGTCTCCTCCTCGCCACTCCTCTCCTCCCCTCCACTCATCTCCACTCGCCTCATCTTCTCGTCTCCCGTCCTGCCCTGTAGCTCTGGGATTCAGGCTGTCCACTCTCGGCCTGTTCCTCAGACACACACACATACACACGCGCGCGCGCACCGAATGAATGTACACCTGTTAAATGCGTCTGCTACATCGCTGTCATGCAAGAGATGAAAAATAAAGCCACTCAGGTGCACCGCTGCATGCTTTCTCCCCCTCGAGGGAGACGAGCGCGATGGTACGGTCCGCGCCTTCACCTTCCCAGACCCGTTTCTAATCAGTCAGCGGCGAAGCGCAACACTGCCAGCACTCCCTCTGGCTGTCGCGAGGCTGAAATTACATCTGCTTTTTAAAGCCGGGCCCACTGTTAGCGTCACCATAGCAACGCCCGAGACCGGGAACTGGTGTGCGTGTGCGTGTGCGTGTGTGTGTGTGTGAGTGTATGCGTGTGCACGGCAATGAATTGTCCCGATGCCATTACAGTCCTGTTATTATTTCCTCTCCCATCAGATCAGATATTACTTGTTTGGTTATTAGCACTCGAGAAAACGATCAGCCTCCCGCGCAACTTATTTGACATTTTCTTTGAGATACGTTTGAGCCCACGGCTCTGTGTGAATGTCAGCGCGCTGAGGAAACTTCGCTTCCCGCTAAAAATATTCTGCAAGACTATCGCGCGGTTAGCGTTAGTAAAACAAGAGACTTTAGCGGGATTTTATTTATTTTTTGGTTTGTTTTTATTTCGTTTTTAAATAAGATTTATTCAAGACATCCGAACATGAAGGACGACAGGAACTCTCGCATTTAGTGAGGTCTGTGTTAGTTTTAACGGGGGGGGGGGGTCTACCTGATGAAATCGTTGGCATGCGCGATGTTTGAGGCTCGCAAGCTCTCCCTTAGCGTCGAAGCAATGAAACAATAGTTCGGAGAACGTGTCGTCTTTCGTTCCACAATTTCCCTCTGCTGAAACATTAAGCATAAGCACTTCCTAACCCTTCAACCCCCCCCCCCCCACACACACACAACCCCTTTATTATCCACATATTAGCGTTAGATAACCATTCCATGGCTTCACGTATGCTTAATATGCCGTCTGCATATTTTCTTAAAACCATTCGGACCCCCACTAAATTGCATTGCATAGCTTAAAGCTAATTGGTTAAATGGCAATTAATGGGAGTATTATGATTTATAATATTTCACATGGGTGCACTCCGGCCTGGAAAATTACAGCTATCCGACAGGTGATTAGAAGCGTTTCACTCGCACTAATTGTTTACAAAGGATGTCCGCGAAGCTCGCAATAAAACGCTCGCCGTCTTTTAATGACCAAAAGCACCGTAATTACACTGCAGCTCTTTTTATTTATTTATTTATTTATTTTAACTAGTTGGATAAAAGTCATACAGTGTTTTAAAGTCATTCAACTTCATAATAATACTGTATAAAAAAAAAAGAAAAAAAAAGCTGGACGAGCGTTTCGGCGCCATAAAATATAAGAGCCCATCGCTGTCACGCGCCATTTATTATTCAATACGCGGGGGAAAAAAAGAAGGTCTCTACAGCGTCCCCTATTAGAACGTAAAGACAATCGTATTACATTTGGAGTTTCTGAAATAACTCCACAGTTTTATTGGATTTTGAATGCTTTTTGGTTACTGCATATATTATATGGGCAAGGGATTGTTTTTTTTTTAACATTCCCATTCCTACCTCCTCTCTTCAGGAAAGTAGATCCATTAGATTATGGTATTTGGCAGACGCCCTTATCCAGAGCGACATACAACTGAGCAATTGAGGGTTAAGGGCCTTGCTCAAGCTACTAGTGGTAGCTTGGTGGTTGTGGGGTTTGAACCTGCGATCTACTGGTGCAGAGGCCAACACCTTACCACTAAGCGACCACCTCCCTCCCTGGTTCTGGAGATTTGTGCTCATTTAGCTACAAGGGCTTTAGTAAAGTGATGTAGAGTGAGGAGGAATGCGGTTCACTCAGCATTCTAATTCATCATGATCAGTATGGTTGAGGTCAAAGCAGACCACTCAACATCTTCTACTACATCCTGTATAAACCAGATCACCATGAAGCTGGCTTTGTGCGAATCGTCCTGCTGGAACAGGTTTGGCTCAAATTTGGGTACAGTTCTCCAAAGACAGGAATTGTGTGCCTCCGTCTTTGTGACAAAATCAGGTGTCCCAATATTTTTGTCCATACAGTGTATCTTCAATCTTTTTTTTTGTTTTTTTTTTTTTTTTTTTTTTTTTTTTATAACTTAATCAGAATTAGTCCGTTCATATGCTATTTGTTTGCGTTCATTTCAGAGCAGGGCTGAAGCATCAAAAGAAAGAAGGTCGTGTTAGGAGTAACCCTTTACTTGGCACATCTGATTCGATCTTGAGTGCAAGTACAAATGCATAAACATAAAGCCGCTGAAGTCAAATATGTTTCATCTGCTTGACCCGGAAAGCTATAACACTGTTAATATTCAGCATTGTTTGTTTTTGTTTGTTTTTTGTTTTGTTGTTTTATTATTATGGTTTCTACATTTGATTGCTATGCATGAAAGGATATAATTTAACCCCGGGCAGTTTTTGATGATATTGTGATGAAGAAAAAAAATGATCCTTCACTTATTTGTTATTAAATACATTTAAACACTTATGCATTATTCCCTAACAATTGGCTAAATGCTAGAAACATAACGGGTTGGGACTTTTGAAGTAACTCCATCAGCTAGTGAAAACTAATTATCAGGTTACGTGATCTTGATTCACTGTTAAGCAAGAGAAAAAGATTGTGTGTGTGTGTGTGTGTGTGTGTGTGTAGGTGGATGTGTGTGAAAGAGAAAGACCTGGAATAGTGAGAGTAATGGTCCACTAAGACAGGGCCTGGCTCTACAGGAAGTTCGCTTATATCTGCATTTCCCTGCAGACTCTCTGCATTATACATTTTTCATGACTGTTGAGCGGGAATTAGCCACGAATCCCCACAGCAAATCTCCCATCTCGTTCTTCCATCGAGAGAATGAGAGAGGGAGAGAGAGAAAGTGGACTCAGGGGAGTGGTGATGAAGCGCTGCACCTCCACTGTAGCTACAGGGTCTGCCTGGTACATACACAGACCTCACCTGTCTCTTTCTTCTCTCTCTCTCTCCCTCTCTCTCTCTCTCTCTCTGTGTGTGAGTGGTAAGACTGACATCAATCTTATATATATATATATATATATATATATATATATATATATATATAGATATATATATATATATATATATATAATATATATATATATATATATATAAATGTTTAAATGTATGTAATATCTAGAACAGCAAATGTAAGACATTTATTAATTCTATATGCATATGTGTGTGTGTGTGTATATATATATATATATATGTATATATATATATATATATATATATATATCTATATATATATATATATATATATATATATATATATATATCATTCATTCATTCATCTTCCCTCGGGTCACGGGGAGCCTGTGCCTATCTCAGGCATCTATGGGCATTAAGGCAGGATACACCCTGGATGGAATGCCAACCCATCGCAGGGCACACACACACACACACACATTCATACACTAGGGACAAGTTTTTTCCAAGGTGCCAATCAACCTACCGTGCATGTTTTTGGACCGGGGGAAACCGGAGAACCCGGAGAAAAACCCCCTGAGGCATGGGGAGAACATGCAAACACTCACATGGCCGAGACGGGAATCGAACCCGGACCCTGGTGGTGTGAGGCGAACGTTCTAACCACTAACGCCACCATGCCCCACTATATATATATATATATATATATATATATATATATATATATATAGCATGTATAAGTCCAAGACTATCACTATATCAATAATTGATATAGTCTAATAATTGTGCCGTTGTTTGCATGTTCTCCCCGTGCCTCAAGGGGTTTTTCTCTGGGTTCTCCGGTTTCCTCCCCCGGTCCAAAAACATGCACGGTAGGTTGATTGGCACCTTGGAAAATTGTCCCTAGTGTATGAATGTATGTTTGTTTACCCTGCGATGGGTTGGCATTCCCTACAGGGTGTATCCTGCCTTGATGCCCAAAGACGCCTGAGATAGGCACAGGCTCCCCACCACCAGAGAGAGAAGTCGGATAAAGAGGTAGAAGATGGATGAATGAATGAAAACTCTTGAGTTCTCTCATTAAGTAATAAAGGGAATGGTGAACTTTGGATGACTCTAATAAACTAATAAACTCACAGACATTATTATTTGAGTGAACACGTTGTAATTATTAGATCATTCGATTTTTGGGCATTATAAAGTGTTCATAACTAAAGATTTGAGCTGGTCATGATTAAAGGATGTAGGAGGGGTCTCTAATGAGCTCCACCCCCTTCTCAGTTCTTCAGTCTGTCAGCCGGCGTGTAGGTGTGTGTAAAGTGGCGAACCCAGAAGTGTGTGTGATGACGTGTGAACTGATGCTCATTAAATGTCCAATTACAGCATGTCCACGCCATGTCACTTTTCCATACACCCTAAGGGTTGGACAGAAGATGACCCATTGTGTCACTGCATATATATGTATATGTGTGTGTGTGTGTGTGTGTGTGTGTGTGTGTGTGTGTGTGCATGTGGTTGATCACAGCTCTTTCTGACCTTTAAAGTGTGCCCATCCTCTTAGTTGCTGGACAACTTGCTGAAAAGAATGCAAGCACGCACACACATACACACCTCAAGACTGCCTGGGTCGTTTCATCACTCTGAACTGACCCTGGTCTCTCTCGTCCACACACACACACACACACACACACACACACACACGCACGCACGGCTCTTTTCTGTTTTTGTTTCCCAAACCGTCGTGCTCCCATCCAGAGGGAAATCTGCTTTTGATGTGGTGGCCGCAGCTCCGCGGCCCTCGCTGGCTACAATTTGATTTGGGCCAGATTACAAATGTTTGGCCCGGGTTGTGTATATTGCAGCTTTATAAAGCAATAAGTCGGGGGTCCGTGCGGCGGCGCAAAAGAAAGCCCCCCTGATTCGGCTCTAATCTCTTCTCTGCCTGGCCGCTGATATTAGAGCTATTCAGGTGCTGCGCTGGGCCTTTATAGAGAGACGTGTTATTAACAACAAGCCGCAACGCTGGACCGCTGCCAGCTCTCTTTCTCGCTGCGTGCGTGCGTGCGTGTGTGTGTGTGTGCGTGTGTGTTTGTGTGTGTGTGTGTGTGTGTGTGAGAGAGAGTCTGCAGGCCCGTTTTTATTTGTAAGCCCGTCGAGCAGCATTTAATTGTTTTTGTAGCGTGTTGAGAGCCCGGTCTCCAGGGGCTAGTCGTGTGGCCGTGTGTCTCTATATACATGTTCAAACACACACAAACACACTTACATACACCGAAGTAAGTGTTATTAAAGCACCACAATAAAATGTACACAATTTTCCTCTTACTCCAAATATAGTCTATCAGCCACGACATGTTTGCGCTTGAAGAGCCCTTTATGTGTGTGTTTGTGTGTGCCTGTCTATCTTTACAAACAGTACTTCGGTACAGGCACACAATTGTCATGTTTTACACATTTTGTCATGTTTTACACACCAGTTGTTTCCCATCAGAGTCAGAAAAAAAAAACTTAATTTCGTATTAAATTACAAATACAAAAAAAAGTACAAATGTAAAAAGAAGAATCAAAAAGAGTTATTATAGATTTTTATACAGAAAAATAAATAAGGAGTATAAGTGGTGTTAAAAAAAAAACACATTTAAAAGTTAATGCTTCGATGTGGAAAAAAGTGGGATTTTTTTTATAAACAATCTACAACTTGCTGCTGTTTAGAAGTCACATAATTGACATTTTTTAATACAGTTGTGTCTAATATTATTGTAATTCAGTCATATGTCAATATTTCAATCTTTCAGTCATTATTTGTCATATGCACAACCGTACCGAATCCGGAGTGAAGGGAAAACGCTTCTAATAGGTGTCTGTGGGGCATGAAATAAATAGCACAAATATAGATTGGATAAGAATTAGGAGTGGGGGGAGGGGCAGGGGTCAGGGTTAAATAAAATGTAAGTAGAATTTATTAACTCTCTATATAAAAAAAAAATTTAAAAAGCATATTTTGTTATTGGGTTATAGTGAACTTTTGTCCTCATGATGTGTGAGAAGCTAATGCCAATGCAGTCTTAAGGCTGAACAGCTCCATAGTTGGAGTGTCTTTCAGAACGACCCGGACTGACTGAAGGTCTTTTTAGATGTTCAGCTCAGGATGTGACACTGATGTGTGAGCCGTGTGGTTTGTGTGCTACAGCGGCGTTGCTGGAGATTTCAAACACTTCAATGTCACTAGCAGGTTGATAACTTGCCAAGTCAAAACTCTTGCCACGGCACTCCCGTGGTGAGCGACTGACACTGATGAAGGACTAGAGGACGATTAACACACACACACCGTTCAAGGTTTGCATGCTGAGGAATACCGCCGCAGAAGTTCTAGTCAGAATACTACCTCCCCCTATATACCCTTACATTGTTTACATATGCAAATGATGATATATTCTACATATACTTGCATATACTTGCAATCACTGCTCATTTACTCTCAGTGTATCACCTCCCCACCTCCCCCTTTTTACTGTTTATATATTCATTCATTCATTCATCCTCTACCCCAATATCCGATCTTCCCTCGGGTCACGGGGAGCCTGTGCCTATCCCTCTGCACCTATGTTTTTGGACCGGGGGAGGAAACCGGAGAACCCGGAGAAAAACCCCCTGAGGCACGGGGAGAACATGCAAACTCCACACACACATGGCCGAGACGGGAATCGAACCTCGACCCTGGAGGTGTGTGGCGAACGGGCTAACCACTAAAGCCACCATGCCCCTTTTGTATATATATATAATATATATATATATATATATATATATATATATATATATATATATATATATATATATATATAATTTACTATATATAACTGAGGGTTTAACTGACTGTGTTACTGTGGGCGTCTTCCCGTCTTCCAAGAACTATCGAATTTTAGCCCATGAAATTCATATCAATCGTAATCTGAAATTTTGCTCGTAAGTCTCTACAAATGATTTTTAACCCGACTCTTAAACTGAATTACTGGTATACTGGTACACTGGTAAGCCGAGGTTCCACTGTAATGAGCATGGACAGCGATCTACATAAACCTTGTCCTGAGGTTTATATTTGAATATTTTCTGGCAGGTTTTTTGCAGGTTTCCAGCATTTTCATAAACACAAAAAATTTTGTAGACACATGACCATACTTTCCTTTCAACAATCATTCCCCGTTTGCTTTTATAATAATATCCAAGAAGAAGTATTGAGATTTATAATAATGCAGCTATAAGGGTGTTAGTAAAGTCTTACGGAGGTTGAGGACGTCTACTTTCATTCAATCAGCGCTCCAATGCATCCTGAATTCATGTATTTCTTTGGCGTTGAGGTCCGATCGCTTTAAAAGGACACCTCGATTTTGTCCATTTCAACCCATAATAACAGTGTTTTAATCGTCCTCGATTAGAACTCCATATTACATTTAGAGTTTCCAAAGAAATGTAGATTATTTTTCTTGCCTTTTGTTATTTCCATTCGCTATATGGGCAAATGTCTGTAGAATAGAATAGAATAGAATAGAATAGAATAGCCTTTAATTGTCACATTATTCTTTCTTCATATATCCCAGCTTGGTTTGGAAGCTGGGGTCAGAGTTCAGGGTCAGCCACGATACGGCGCTCCTGGAGCACAGAAGGCTAAGGGCTTTGCTCAAGGACCCAAGACCTTCTGATCAGTAACTCAGCGCCTTAAATCCCCATGTGATACCTGATCAACACACACACATACACACACACACACACACACACATACACACACATATATATATATATATATATATATATATATATATATATATATATATATCAGGATGCTGATATATATGCAAATTATTTATTGTTATATACTGACTATATATACTAATTATTACACTGGGAAATGCACTTCTGGTTGGATGCTAACTGTATTTCGTTTCCTTGTACTTACATGAGCAGTGATAATAAAGTTGAATCTAATCTAATCTAATCTAATCTAAAACTAGCACCATGATACTCTACATACAGTAACCGGACAGTGATTTTGATTTATTTCTAACGAAACTGAACATTTCAGATGAAAAGGATTATTATGTACATTGCTGTGTTATGAGAAAGCCAGAACAATGCTGTATTTTGTGCAGAACAGATTGTTTATTGTCAGAAGCGAATCATCTGATGTCATACGTTGTTGTTCTCAGCATAGAACCATTTTCTCATGATTATATGTTTGAAATACATGAGCACATTTATCGATAGATTATGGTCTATTCTATAGGCTGTGCCTATTGCTAAGACTGGTCAAAACATCGTAAGTGGTGGGGAGAGTCATTTTTTAGAGCACACCTATTATGAAGTCAGTGGGCAGAAAATCTAAAGCTGGATTAAAGAAATAGTATTTAGTAATAATCACGTATCCACGCTGGATGCCTAATCTTATTTCTGTCAATGATTATTCTGTCTTTACTGATATCAGATTATAATTTGTCATTGCCAAGTGCAGCATGCCGGTGAGCCAGCATCTGTTCCCATCCTTGTGTTCATTGCCAAGTGTGTTTGGATATGTTCTGTCTCTAACCCTGTTATTGGTTCTTATATTAATGTTTTTTCCATTCACGTTTCCAAGTTTATTAGCTATAGGGGACGTGGTTAAGGCTCTGGATTTGCTGATTGGAAGGTCAGGGGTTACAAGTCCTTCTGTTGCCAAGCTGGTACTCATGGGCCCTTGAGAAAGGCCTGTAAACATCTGTGCTCCAGGGATGACCCAACCTATCGCCAGATATCGTTCATTCACCAAATATCAAGTGTATATATATATATATTATAATATATATATATATATATATATATATATATATATATATATATATCTATATATATATATATTGTTTAAAATACATCATGTTTTTACATCACCCCCCACCCCCCCCCCCCCCTTTGTGTTTGTCACAGTCTAGTTCCTATTGTTTGCTAATCGCCTGACCTATGCCTGTTTCGCGTTCATGCTCTCGGATAAAGGTAATAAATAATCTGTTTTCTTTTTCTCCCTCCCAGGCTGGCTTTACATGACAGCACATAGAAAGATCATTTATAAAGTGTTTACCTGCCCTCTTGCTCTTTAGAAATAACGTTCAATGCAGCTACATCCTGGAAAAGTGATGGCTCGAACCCTCTTTGGCTGAAGTGCCGGTGTTGGGATTTTGCATTCCGACTGTTTAGGAAGCGCACGCACTCGTGAAAGAAATCGATTTTTTTTCACCTTCGATGTAAAGGCGCTCATCAAAATTTGCATTTATGCTTCGTACCGTGTCATGAATACAGTGACTGTATAAAGAAAAATTGGCAATATCAGGAAAATGGCTTTCGCCAACACAACAGATATGACGGTTCCTGTCAATGCAATTTTGCACTAAATATTGTTTACATGTAGCAGCTGTGTTTATTATTTCCATTATATTTATCTTCTTAATTGCACTAAATGGAGCGCAAAAATAATTGCGATTTTCCTGTTTCCACCAAGTTGAAGACACACAAATGTACATGATGTCTTTAGGTGTGTTAGAGAAGTCGTTAAAATAGGAGCCCCGAACCTGTTATAGCATATACTTGCCAAATGTGGATTCATTAAATGTGGAATGGGATGTCCATGTGGTGTATCTATATTTCTGTATATTAATTGATCTGTTTATTTTTCAACCTCTATTTTATGTAAACCATTTTTAGGGCCCTTGCACTGCTCAGGGACCTCTTGTTAAAATTATTGAATTCATACCGGCTTTGTCGTTTGCCATTTTTGTTCAACCGTTTCCCAGCATCATCATTTTATATAACATTTCATACATCTCTGTCTTATTACTACTTTTAAGCTTTTCTTTCTTTTATTTTGTGCATATCTGCGATGAAAAGCATGTCGCTAATAAAACCATACCGCGCAGGTTTTTTTATTATATAGAATGAAATTACGCAGTCTGTTTTGTTTGTACGGTGCATGTTTCGTTCACACTCGAGTGTGTGCTATCTCAGGATCCGATGCTCATTAAGCCCCCAATTATGAGATGTCACCTCGGCTTCCACCCTGAGGACCGTGAGGATGGCACGCTTTAGAGAGAGCAGGAGCGGCCCTTGTTTTGTTAGGCAGCGCGCATTATGTAGGACCCATTTCCTCTAGAAGTGCCGTTTTACATGTCGACACAAAAACACTGCAAATCTGATTATTGGCAGTGGGCCCAACAGGTACACACAGGACTTTGATTCACTGTTCCAGTGAGTTTTTTTTTTCGGCTACACACACACACACACACACACACACACACACACACACACTTTGATCACAGTGTTTCTGTGTTTTTCTGCCCGCTACTATGTCCCCCTGTATGTATGTGTTATGTGTATGTGTGTTTGTGTTTGTGTGGGTGTGTGTGTGTGTGTGTGCGCGTGTCGCCCTGGGCGCTCGTTTTAGCCGCGCTCTGCCAATCGAGGCCTCTATTGCCGTGGCAACAGGCCGCTCGAAGTCTGCATCCATCTGTTGGGCCTGGGACAGATAAAGCCCTCTAACAGCTGCCCTTCACTCGTTCTCTCATTCTTTCTTCTTCCCTCTCCTTCTCATTTCCTTTGTTTCCCGTCTTCCGTTTCTCTCTCTCTTTCTCTCCCTCGCTGTGTCGACACGCAGATATTTCCATCGATCCGGGCGGTTGCCGTTCCTGATGTAACAGTTCGCACACATTTGGTGCGTGTGCGAAAAAAAAAAAAAAAAAAAAGAAAAAAAAAAAAAATCTCACTTCACATGCCAGCTCGATGTAATAATAAACAAACGTACTTGTTGTGTCAGCATTGCCGCATCGGCGAAAACACAGTGTAGCTCATCGCTAAGTGCGCCAGCCGAGATTTACAATCGCTGCACTTGTTTGTTCAATTTAACATGATGTAAGTCAACAGAAGAGTCTGTGCGGCGCATTACTCGGTTTCACGGCGTTATATATATGCGCGCTCACACATCACATAAAAACGTCCTTTCTATCACAGCGCTGTCGAAGTCGTAGAAATTGTTGATGTTAGTTTCCTGCTGAACTTACTTATTTAATATTATATATATATATATATATATATATAAGATATATATATATATATATATATATATATATATATATATATATGCATGTGTTCTATAGTAAGGAAAACAACAATTTTGAATGTACTGTAAGTGACTGATAATAATCTTAGCAATATATTCGACAATGTTATTTAGTAGAACGTACAATCACTGAAGTTCCTGGAAGGAGTCTCCAGTGCAGGTGCTTTGTAACCTGATTTCCAACATCTCAATAGCAAACTGCAGGGTAGGGTTTATAAAAACCACTGCTACAAAATGTGATAACGTTGTTCCTTAGCATGAAATGTTCCCTATTTATAAATGGCCCTTTTAATACGTAAACAATGACCATTTCTCTATATACTGTCAGAAGCAAACTTATTCCCTGTTGTGTGAAAACAACAACACTTCACAACACATATATTTTTATCATTTTTCAACATTATATATATATATATATATATATATATATATATATATATATATATATATATAGTTTTTTAATGATTTTCCTGATTATGTTCAGGAAGCTCCATCCCCACAACTCTAGAAGCAAATGAGAAGGGGTGACTTTTTTAAGTGTGGTTCCTCCTTCTTTCAAACCATCTTTCTGTGCCACAGGCTTGCTTGTTGGGAATAAATACACACAGTTCACTTTTCTTAACCATTGTGAAAGGTGCTATAGAAATATTCTTGACCATTATAGAATCCCATAACACTAAATGACCCTATACCCAACTACCATTTGTACAGAGGTTCCCTTTTGAGTCTGGTTCCTTCTCAAGATTTCTTCCTGTAGTTTTGCCCTGACTCTTGTTCATTAATAATACACTTATAAGGGTATGACATATAGTCACTAAACATATACTCACTATACATTAATTAATTCATTCATTCATCAACTACCGCTTTATCCGATCTTCCTCCGGGTCACGGGAAGCCTGTGCCTATCTCAGGCGTCTATGGGCATTAAGGCAGGATACACCCTGGATGGAATGCCAACCCATCGCAGGACACACACACACACACACACACACACACTCTCACACACTAGGGACAATTTTCCAAGGTGCCAATCAACCTACCGTGCATGTTTTTGGACTGGGGGAAACCGGAGAACCCGGAGAAAAACCCCCTGAGGCACGGGGAGAACATGCAAACTCCACACACACATGGCCGAGATGGGAATCGAACCCGGATCCTATAGGTGTGAGGCGAACGTGCTAACCACTAAGCCACCGTGCCCACTCACTATACATATACTTACATAAACATTCAAATTGCATTACTCATTTATTTCTGCAGGGACTTGTCCATTGTTAAAAGTGCAATACAAATACAACATAATTCAAATTTAATATTTCGAAGAAGTAGAAATAAAAACAGTCGCATTTCTGACTGATTAACTCCTAACCTTCTAAGCTTTGCAGCCCCAGATTTTTATAATTACAAAATTATGCACAATAGTTGGTGAATAATGTGCTGCAGATGAATAAATAAATAGTAAGATTAGTCTTCACACGGTTAAACAGCCCTCGTGCATGACCCCAGCGCATTAGATTCCTTGTTTTCAACTTATTCAAAGCGTTAGTTTAGTTAACAGTTGTGTTTAATGCAGTGTGTGGACATTTGCATTCTTTGTAAAGCTTGCTGTTCGTGTGCTTCTGTTTGGCTGTGAGTACTATTCATTCTTTTTCTTGCCCTTTATGTGTGCGAACTCGAACGATCACATGGTTTATCCCTGTTTGTGGCCAGAGCCACATTTTCCGGGTGTTCAATATTTTCACTGTGTTATTTATCACAGCGCCTCTGGAAATTGTATAAACAAATTCTCCAACTTGACAGACGCTCAGTCGTGTTTGTTAACACTGATTTATTAATACCAACGTTCAAGATGACGCGGCTGTATGATACTAATCGTGTGTATCTTTTTACTTTTTACTATATGTATTCCCAGTGTATTTACTATTCCTTTGACTGTAGTTCCTCAGGACCGGATGCTAATTATATGCGGGGTTGTCGAGCAGTTTATATATGGAAGTGTTCGAGTAGGAAGCGAGCATTTATGAGCATTAATACATGCGCGTGCTTTCTCGTCCCACATTTTCTCCCCAATTGGGTCATCTGAGAGTTCTATCATACGGCGGCAACCGACTAGGGACCGGGAAACGCTAATGTGCACTCCTCCATGATATGTGAAGCAATCCAACCACATGCTCTGAGGAAAGCGCTATTTATCCTCTTCTACATACACAAGCTCACAGATGGCCTTCATTGTCTAGTGATTTGACCAGGGACAGAAATTATGCCACGCCTATACAGATTCAGTTTTGTTCCCCTTCCTCTCATCTATCATAGGATTCAGTTACAGGTCCTGCAGTTCGCACCTAGGCCTTCAGTAATTTATGTTGTTTGATATAGCACCTTGCTTCCGGGGAAACGTTGTTTCGTTTCACTATGTACTGCACTGTATATAGTTGAAATGATAATAAAGCCTACTTGACATGAACGGAAGTAAAAAAAAAAAAAAAAAAGCTGACGTTATTGTGCCTTGGCCTGGTGTCCCCAACTCAAAAATCTGTTTGTCTAAATCAACAGCTTTAACAACACATACTTTTGGCTACGAGACCCATGGCATGAGGTGTCATGGCAGATTTTGACCCTGGCAACATGTAATGTGATATTATGGCTGAAATATGAATATCCTAACCTAAACATATAGTGCTGAAAGCAGCACAAGCAAAAACACTATGAAATGAAAAGCCTGAGGGAGATGGGAGCTCAGTGGGTAAGGCTTTGGGCTCTGGACCGGAAGGTTGCATGTTCAAGTCCAAGCTTCCAGGCTGCCACTAGTGAGCCCTTGAGCAAGGCCCTTAACACTCAGCTGTAGGTTGCTCTGGATAAGGGTGTTGTATATTAGAATAGATAGAATAGAATAGAATAAATAGATATATATTGTCCCAATATTAGAATACGGTGGGTTGGTGGTTAGCACGTTTGCCTCACACCGCCAGGGTCCTGGTTCGATTCCCGTCTCGGCCACGCGTGTGTGTGGAGTTTGTGCATGTTGTTTTCCCTGTGCCTCAGGGGGGGTTTTCTCCGGGTTCTCCGGTTTCCCCCCGGTCCAAAAACATGCACGGTAGGTTGATTGACACTTTGGACAAATTGTCCCTAGTGTATGAAAGTGTGTGAATGTGTGTGTGTGTGTATGTGTGTGTGTGCCCTGTGATGGGTTGGCATTCCATCCAGGGTGTATTCTGCCTTAATGCCCATAGTCGCCTGAGATAGGCACAGGCTCCCCGTGACCCGAGGGAATCATCGGATATAGCGGTAGAAGATGAATGAATGAATGAATGATTCTAATATTGTTTTATACCAGCAGAAAAGGCCCTGATGGCCTTCCAATGTTAGGAATGTAATTTATGATCTGTGTGTGCGTGTGTGTGTGTACGTGTGTGTGTGTGTATATATATATATATATATATATATATATATATATATATATATATATATATATATATATATATATATATATATATATTATAGTGCAAACAATATTTTGTCCATATACTCAAATTTCAGAATCCGTTCTCATGACTTTCTGATGTGAGGTCGAGAACACTAGGTAGGGAGACAATTAGAATGACCACCGAGCTCAGAATTAAATGTCTCCTTGCTGATTTGTTGGAGCGAGATTAAAATCTGCAAAGTTGTTGAATCTAAGTGGAACCGAAGTAATTAAAAAAAAAAAGGGTGTGAACCCAGTATGTCTTTTTGATTCCTTTAAAAAGTGCAGCATTATGCACATCTGTGCATGTGTCTGAGCTTGTAGCCGTGAGAAAGAGTGTTTGTGTGTGTGTGTGTGTGTGGGAGCATGCGGTAGATGCGAATTAGCCTTGCGCCTAGTGAGTGGCGTCTCTCATTGCTTTGTGCAGCCAGAGGGCTCTAGCTGCTAATCCAATCGGGAAAGGTGAGCTTGTCTCTTCCTCTGACATCGCCTCTCACTCTTCCTAAATTATCCTTTCAGCAGGAAGCAAATTTGCATTGTATTACTACCTTCGGCCTGCGTCATCAAATATGCGCCTCGTCCCCGTGATTGCATTTGACCGGAGGAGGCGAGCGCCGCCGCACCGTTCCGAACACACTCGTTTATGCACACAGGCTCCAGCTTTTCATTCACTAATGCGTGCTGGACTTGGAGTGGACTCTTTAAGCAAGTGGAACATCTTATAAAGTTTTATGAAGTAATTACTACAAGCATGATGTATGAGTGTGTGTGTGTGTGTGTGTTTGCAATATAATATTCAGAGGTTTTGATATGCCAGGGCAGGATTTAGTTATGCACAGTTATACACACATTTAGTTTAGTATATACACTAAGACATTATAATCCCAAGGGTTTCTTTTCATACAATATACAGACAAGTAATTAGGAAATAGGTTTGGGGCGTATGAATTTTACAGCCATATGTGGAGGCACACTATTGTATAGGTCGTATTTGGATGCTGTTCACTTGAACATGGAAACCCAAAAGTGTTGATTACACTTCCCATATACATCCATTAGGATGTCCATCACATGGATTGAAGTGGAACATCTTGAGTGGAATTTCTGGACCCTGTTGGAATGAATTGGAACACTGGACTGGATTGGAGCACCCGGAGCCTCCTCACCTGACTTTACTAACACCCGTGTAGGAGCATAAATCTCCACAACATAAACACTCCAAAATCGAGTGCAACATCTCCCAAGAGGAGTAAAGCTTCCCTCAACTTTTTTTTACATTGTCTATTTACTATTAAAAGACTTCATTTTCCAAACTCGCTCATTCATTTTTCTCCATTTTCCCAGATAGGATTTGTTCTGGATCCAGAGTTTATTCCAGGGGAAAAAATAAATAAATCAGGAAAACCCACCCTGGCTATCACATGATTCGTTGCTAGTAATATTCTGGAATATCATAAAACACCAATAAAGGATCAAACTACCCAGTAAACGCTTACGTCCATACATTTATTAAGACGTTGTAATATAAACCTCATGTTGCTGTAAAAGTCACATTATTTAATGCACAAACCCTAGTTTTATAGGTCCATCAAATGCAGTTTTTTTCCCTTCTTTTTATTGTTTTGAACAGACAGAGAACGGAGCGAGAGTGGAACGTTCTCTGGCGTTTTTAATGAAGTTACCATGAACGGACAGGTACAAAGGCAGCGGCTGAGTGGAAACTACAGGGGGACCTCCAGCCGTCTAACAAATTAAATCACGTCATTTTCAGTTATGCAGGAAGCCTTTGAGTTTCTACCTCACGTCACATCAAATTGGCGCCGATGAAGGACGGAAGGATTTTGTGTGTGTGTGTGTGTATTCGTGTCTACGTGAACATTTACTCGGTGCGAGAAAAAAAAAGTTGGCCTGTATTCCTGTCAAAATAAAAAAGTATGTTTTCAGCCATCGTATTGCAGAAAAGCCTTTGTTTTTTCCTTGTGTACAGGAAATCTAGAGACGGTTTGGCAGCGAGGCGTTTCCGCGGTGCTTAGCGTTAAGTGTTTCTGATTATTTCTCCTCAGTCTGGAACGATTTGTTAAATGTTTTTTTTTTGATGTCAGGGTAAAAACTTACACATTTTGGTGAATTCTCCACGCATTACAATGCGTATCGTATTCCGAGTATGATATTATGTCATGTATACATCTGCCAATGCGTTTGCATTGCTAACGCTTTCGTTTTTTTCCACTCGCTCTCTTTTGCACACAGCGTGCCCATTTACGAATGCAGTAGAACAAACAAATCGCCTTTAAGCACAGGTGTTATTAGGATATGTAAATTTCCACCATTTGGGGAACAAGGCTCCGAATAATTCTTAAGGAGGTGCTGATAGGGACAGCGCACATAGTTAATGGCATGCTGCTGCTTTCACTGGCACTGCATCCATTACGCATCGTTATTATTGCCACATAATGGCTTATTTGTTGGCTGGGAAAAATTGCCAAGGCGCGCGGATGAAAGAGCGTGAAAGTGACAGGAAGAAAAGGCAGGAGAAGAAGAAAGGCGCTCCTTGTATAAACTCGGATCATTCAGAATTGAATTACCGAAGTTATGATTAGTCCTTCACTATTTTCCCCTCTTTGATTCATCTTTCCTCTAGCGACGGCGAGGTTTCATTTCGCGTCGACTCGTCTAACGACGCTGCGGCTTCGTCTGCTTGTTTCGCTTTGCTCGAGCTCATTTGTTTTGTGTGAAAGAGAAGATCTGTCATCCGTCATCAGCAGCCCGTCTTTGATTCCGCCGAGGCCTCGGATCCCCGCTGTTCCTGTCTCTCCCGCTGATTTTCTGGACGTGATTCACAGTGGCCTCAGTCCCAATGCTGAAAGCTCAAGCTCAAGCCTTGGCTCTGATTTGAACGCTCCCCACGCTTGGCATTGTGGGTGGCCCGCTCTGCCACTGTGTCCTCGCTAATGGCATGGGGAAGAAAGCGTGAGTGGGATAAAAGCGGGCCGAGAGGCACCTGAGCCAAACAGGGCTTTGCTCCTCATTCCAAGTGTCCATTCAGGACAGTGTAGAAGAGTGCAGATCAGAGTTTCTGCTTAACACACAACCGAGTGAGAAGTGCAGCCAAGCGACTTTGCCAGGAGACTTTGCTACAGTCCACGAAAGAAAAGGAGCAGGGCATGTATGAGAAGCAGTGATATAGGCCAAACCTGCCCCCACATCCTCCATGTTTAAAAAAAGGACGTCTGAACTTATATAAGTTAGTAACAGTTCATGATTCCTAATGAATGTATAATTCCATCAAAACTTAATGGAGTCAATGTCTAGGCCTCCTTAATTTAGGGCTAGAATGGAACAATTTAACATATAACTACTTATAATGCCACACATAATATAATAACAATCAAACAGCATCGGTAATGCTGCATGTTTTAATGATTAATAACTTGTCTGAAAAGCCATCAGAAATCCTCTCGTCAAGCAGGAAGTAACATGTGGCCATAGATTATAAATTCAACGCACATTTCATTCATAAAAGCACCCAATCAATAATAAATATATTAGCTGATTGGGAATAATGGTAATCTGGGACCACCATTACTCCATCACTTTACTTTAAAAAATGTGTGGGGGGGAAAAATCACTGCCAATTTTTCAGGAACCCTAAAACTATATAATAATAATAATAATAATAAGAAGAAGAAAAAAATATATATATATATATATATATATATATATCTATATATATATATATATTATATATATATATATATATATATATATATATAGTTGATCTAGAGTATATTATAGATTCTGATTCTGATCGAGGTTATGTTTTATTAACTACAGCTAAGAACTACTTGAAAGAAGAACGTACTTCGTACATCAAAAGGAATAATAGCTATAAATCTCAATGATTTTATTTAATCATTTTATGAGTGCCAGGTTATTGGATGTTTGAATCTTTTATCACATTGGTTAATGGAGTAGAGAATATGGGCTTATAATAGACTAATAGTTGGCAAAACACCAATATATGCGTTAACTCTTGTTCCCATAGAAACATTTTACCCTGAAATTATTATGTAGCTTTAACTACAAAGACCAGCCTGTGTTAAAGTATGACACGTGTTATATATCTCTCTCATCTCTCTCTCTTCTCTCTCTCTCTCTCTCTCTCTCTCTCTCTCTCTCTCTCTCTCTATATATATATATATATATATATATATATATATATATATATATATAGATATACGCCATAGGAAACAATATAAGCAGATCAGTTTTCCATCAGACACAGGTACACGTGAGCGCCGTGAGCAGAAACTTTTTCTTTTTTTCTGACTCGCGTCCTCACGCGAGGACTTGAAAGAGAGGAAGGACAGCAGGCACATGGGATGTGTGTGTGTGTGTGTGTGTGTGCGGGGTGGTGCAGGAGCTTCTCAAAGCGTGTGCTCGCTTGCTAGACGGGCGGGATAAATGATGTGGAAATCTAATTCACCTTGAAGTGTCCTCCTCTCTTTTTCCTTTTTTTTTGTACTCCCCCGCTCTGTCGCTCTCCCTCTCTCAGCGATTTGCCTTCCTCCTGGCTTTGAACGAAGCCGGGCGAGAGGAGTTCAAAGGCAAGCGTCTCTCCTTCTGTGTGTGTGTGTGTGTGTGTGTTTTGTGTGTGTATGTGCGTGTGTGTGTGTGTGCGCTGAATGAGGAACGACGGCGGAGGCTTAGACAAGAGGGCCGCTGCGTCAGAACTTTAATACACACTTTGCTCATCAAAGACTGACGTGGCTTAGTCAGGTCCACGTCCTTGCCGTGCATGCACACGCCCCAATTAAAACGCTGTGTGTTTAGTGTAGGGAAGAGATGTGTGTCTATATAGGAGGACAGGTGGTTTCTTGTACATAAGCGGGACCTGAGCGTCTCGTCTGCTTAGTTGGACAGGTGAAAACACACAGGAGCGTCTGCACGCTATATTTATCTCTGTGCTAATTTGGTAATGATGTGGAGACGTTGTTTCTATAAATCTGGTTTGAATCCATTAGAGGAAATACGCCTCGGGTTACAGAAACTCTCACTTATCTCTTATTCACACACACACACACACACACACACACACACACACACACACACACACACACACACACACACACACACACAGTCTGTGAAATATCAGTCCACAGTAGGCTTAGCTAATCCACATTTATACCATTCTCAGAGTGTAGATATAGAAAAAAAATTCCCAAAAGAATATTCTCAAGATTTGTCAAATTGTGTCCAAATTTAGCTTCTTCGCAATGCTATTTTGTGTTGTTGCTAAAAATGAAGCTAACAGCTAGCGATTTCACATTGCGCTCAAATATGCTCTATTTTTCATACAGAAAGCCTTTTTTTTTTTTTTACCTCAAAAACACATCAGCATTCACTGCTATTGTCAGCTTCTAGTGTGATAGTGTCAGAACTCATGTCAGCTAAATCAGATTTAAGGCTTTCTCATCCTGCTAGCTACATTAGCCTTCCTATCCTAGCAAAGCAAAGCTAAAGGAGGAATGTGTCTGGGATGATTTGTCTTTACAGGAAAAGTATTCCATTTTTTTTTAATCTGAAGTGTTCTTTAAAACAAATAAAGAAGCAAAAAAAATGTTAGCTGAGAATTAATAAATGGCTTAAACATGAAGTGAGGAGAAAACAGGAAGGAGGACAGAAATCCTATAAATAGGAGACTTTGATTTCGCACACCTACTTCGCTATTATACATTAAATATCAACCGCATGGATGAAGCCTGAACTGTAAAGCTAAATTATGTTGAATAAAGCATGAGGTTTGTCTCCGGCAGCTCTGCATTCTGCAAATGTAGCGGGCAGTGTGTGCATCGGTGGTGCGTGTGTGCGTGTGTGTGTGTGTGTGTGTGTAAGTGTGCGCTGTTGGCTTGTGTGATAGCAGCCCTCCTATACGCGCTGTAATTATGAAACTGGGCCAGTGTGAGATTGATTATGAAGCTATGAGAGGGAAGACTGATTATTCGGCGGTGAAAGGTGGTCATAATTCCTCTCAGTCCCGCCGCCCACGGACACACTGCCATTCTTTCAGCCCAGCGTGAAGCACAAGTCAAATCAGGCCCAAATACAATTAAAGAAAATGGTCCAACAAGGGAGGGAGGGGCGGCATACGTGCACTTATTTATTTATTTCTTATCCTGTTTCTTGTCTGATCCCACCCCTCCTTTAGGATTCAAAACAGTTCCTTCTCCATTTTGTCTCGATGCCCCCCCCCCCACACACACAGATTTGCT
This sequence comes from Kryptopterus vitreolus, assembly GCA_030449085.1. Taxonomy (NCBI): domain Eukaryota; kingdom Metazoa; phylum Chordata; class Actinopteri; order Siluriformes; family Siluridae; genus Kryptopterus; species Kryptopterus vitreolus. The sequence goes on from JACRUU010000012.1 coordinate 21,668,884, forward strand.
TTCAGTTCTGGTTACTTTTCCATCCTTCCCCAGAACTCCACCACAGCATGCATTGGAAATGTGCGAGGTGAGCTTAGCCCTGTCCTGCTCAGGAGACTGACTGAAAGGTCACTCACTCCTGATATTTTCCCAGGCTCCATTGATTTTGCTCATTCTGTCTTTCTCGAAGTCGTTCCCCGGAGAGAGACTCTCCCCACTGCTCCGAAAGCCCTCGGCCGGACGAGAGCGTCCCTCTTAGTCTCCGCGGGTCAACAAGCCTTAAATAACTTTCCCTGGCACACAGTGAACTCCTCACACTGTTTCAGAGTGAAACTGGACGTTTTTGACGGTAGATAAAGATGGCACTTAGCTCCTCTCCTGTGTGCACAAAGCTTTTATCCAAATGACTTTGAATTCACAACTTTTTTTTTAGTGCTTTCTACTTACACACTATTAGGCATCACAACAATGCAATTTTACAGAAATATATATGTAGTTTATGGCTGTCAATGTTAAGGCGTTAATAACACGGTAGCACAAATTAACACAGCGTGCATTACAATGTGAGTGATCTGTTCCTTCACGCTACGTTGTGGCGAATGAACAAAGAAAGAACAAATAAATAAGGAAAATGCAGTGCATCCACTTCCTAAATTTCCCAGGATTACGCCTACTAGTTGTGCATTCACAACAGATATGAGCTCCTCACTATATTACCGTATGGCACCTACACGTATCATCGGCTTATATAGAAAGCAACCAAAACCAGAATCTAATTCTTAAAGGAGCCACGTACCGTATTTAACAATTAAAACAACCACTGAATGAAAATTTATATTAAAGGTAATAATTTCCAGAGTAAAACAAATATTAACGAATCAATAATTTTAATAATTTTGTGTGGGGAAGGTTACTTTGGAAATGTTAATAGGTTACAAGGGTTACAATGCCATGGGGTGGTTGTTAGATGGTGGTCGTTGGAAATTGTAATCTTCAACATTTTCTAAAGTAACTGTAATTTAATTACATGTTTTTTTCGCTGTAACTGTAACTGATTACTGTTACTTTTATTTTGTAAATAAATTATGTAACACCATTACATGTAACTAGTTACTCCCCAACACTGTTTAAGAGTGATAGAAACATGAAAAGTACTAATTTATGGTACATTGAAAACGTTCATGTAATGTGCGATTAATCACTAGTTAACTCATGGCAATCATGTGATTAATCGCAGTAATTTGAATCTATTAATGTGGATATAATTCCCTAATTCCCTAATAGTATAACATCATAATTTTCGAGTGTGCTTGAATTTGTCCTCATTCAGCCAGAAGGACAATAGTAAATGTAGGTACTGGTTAGAGGCTGAGGAGGTCTGGAGTGTGTTCAGTGTTCCAATTCACCCTAAATGAGTTCAGTAGGATTGAGTTCAGATCTCCATTCACGATCATCAACTTCAACTCATGTAAAGCATATCTTCATAGAGCTTGACTTCTGTACACATGGACATTGTAATGCCATGATTGGGTAGCAGTAAATTTCCCATTGAACTGGGAGATCCACTGCTACCGGTCAGTACTAAGCGATGTCCTGGAGAATCCTGGGGTGACTCACGGGTCAGTCTTTAAGATTAAAGCGCCTATTCTTATGCCTTACAGTTTCATTTTATGTTCTACTGAAATGTAATATAGCTTGTGAGTTTAAAGTTGTTTTTTTTCCTCACAGCCAAAAAAAAAACTGAAACAGAAACCGAAAAGCAAAGTACCTAAATGCTATGCAGGCTTGTAACTCATACATGTCAGAACAACTCAGAAACTCAGGGATTTCACAAAGGTTGTTTTTTTTCACTATTAATTTTTTTGTGCCAGAACCAAGGCATGAATGTATTTGCTTTTAAATGTAAACATTTGTAGATCAAATGATGATGATGATGATGATGATCAGAATATAGATATCAAGAAACCCTTTATATTTCTCAAAGCTTTTATATTTATAAATGTATATATTTTTGTTGGGCATAAAAGACATTTCTCGAGCAATCCAGGGAACGAAACCCACAACATGCAGTCACTAGTTGATTGTGTCGGGTCAGATACTGCATTAAACAAGTCCAAGTGAATTAGAGAGAAAGAGATGGGCAGAGAGAGAGAGCGAGTGAGCGGAATAATGAGCATGTTCTTTTGATCATATATACTGCTGTAGCGTATGCCGCGGCGTTCTTACGTCTGTAAGGGTGACATGTTTATAAAGTAAAATCGCCGCTCGTCGTACGCAGACGCGCCGTTGTGTTTATGTGCGTGCGGGAGCATGCGGGTCCGCACTTCGCCCTGGGCTCTACGTTCTCCTGCCTTCCGCTGCCGGCGCACGTCCTCATGAGAGCCATGCTGCATAAAACGTCCAATATAAATACTGTAAACAAGCGAGCATCTCTCTGATATGATAATGCGGCGAGCAGCTTTTGTTGTTATGCAAATGGAGTGGACCGCATCAGTAATCACTTTCAAGCCTTCAGCGAAGGAAAAAGACGAGCTGCGTATGGGGTGGAGGCGGGGGTAAGGAGACGGGGAAGGGGGCGGGGGGGGGGGGGGGGGGGTGTGGATTGCCGAGCGCAAAACAAAGAGGGGGCCTCAGCATTCGGAGCATCACCCGGGCTGTCTGCAGCATCACACTGACCTCGGATCAGCCTGACTGAAGGCGAGGTCTAAGGTCACGGTACTGAGCTTTGGGCAGGTTCAGACCTGGTAGACCTGTGGGAAACCTCAGTGGAGTGATGGAGTGAAGGCTGAAGGATGTTCATGCCTCTACTACCCAAAATATGCATCCTCTCTGACTGCTACAGACTTCAGGGGTTTAGGATCAGACGTTAGTCAGGTCTAAATATTTCCATAGATTTCGATTTCAATTAGACAATAAGGAGCAGTTGCATGCTGATGGCCTACGTCAAGGCTAGAAGATGTTGTTTGTGGTGTGTAGGCTTTAGTGTAAAGTTTTCCAGAGAGTTTCAAATACTTTTCATTTCCTACAATGCTTCAAATATATCTACATATATATCTACAGTGCCGCCGTATCTTAGTTTTTCCTCTGGGAATACCCGGGGCGCGAGGCCGGAAGTCACCTTCCGCCGTGATGCGCACACATTCACATACGCTTGTTCATATAAAGGATAATTCCGACAAGTCAATCCACCTACTGGCATCATTTTTTGAACCTTGTTACCTCAGGCCTTCGCTGTAAATATTCAATCAATGTTTCAATCAATTTCCAAATCCTTGGCGTATCTTTATCGTATTATTATTATTATTATTATTATTATTATTATTATTATTATTATCCAAAAGCTCTGCTCATGCTGGAGAGTGTAAAGGAGAGATGTTAATTTGACAGACCAATCAATTCTGAATGCTATTTTCTTTATGTATTGGTATTAATACAGTACACTTTGTTTTTGCGAAATAGTGAATTGGTGGAATTTTTAGGTGTCAATTTGAGGAACGGATGATTTTAATTCTTCACTGCAAAAAAAATTTAAAAAAAATCCCAGAAGCAAAATTGACTTGGTAAGAATTCTTGAAACTAGCATTACTATCTAATCGATAGTAATTCTAGAACCAGACACACAAAAAAGCCCCGTTTTAAGCTTTTATTTTAACCACTAGCGGCAGATTGGTGGTGGGATTTGAACCTGTGATCTTCTGATCCAGAGGCCAGTGCCTTAACCACTGAGCTTCCACCTCTAACTCCCTTCTAGCTTTTATAAACACAAGTTAGATCCTTTCTTAAGATTATTGACATAAGAATTTTTCAGGGCAGTGTTAGTAATAAAATTAGCACAACATTCTATTGAACATTCACTTTATTCTTTTAAAACTGTCACATGGCTCAAAATGAGTTAGTGTTTACCCTCCTACACTGAACAAGCACAATCTTCATACTTTAAGATTTATAGTCTAATGTGCAATGTGATTTTAAAGACTTATCTGTCATGGAAAAAAAGACATATTTTCTAGAAATAAGCTTTTATTTCATTTCATAGAGTTCATTTTTTGCAGTGTATGTGTAACAATGCAGCTTTATACAAATCTTGATGTTGCTCTAGATGTAGGGAGGTGGTAGCTTAGTGGTTAAGGTTCTGGGATACTGATTGGAAGGTTACAGGTTCAAACCCAGGTTGTCACTCTTGAGGCCCTTGAGCAAGGCCCTTAAGCCTCTATGCTCCAGGGGTGCTGTATTATGTCTGACCATGCGCTTTGACCCAGGCTTCCTAACATTCCTGGGATATGTGGGAGGCAAAAGAAATTCACTCTGCTCTTATAAGCACATAAGTATAAGTCAAGTATAAAACACCTTTCTTAAGTTAGAAGAAGAAAAAAAGATAAATCAGACAACAAGCAGCATTTGTGCGAAGCCAAATAGTGACATTACGCATCATTATCCTTGTAGAGTGATAGATGAAGTAGGTCGTTTCTGTACTTGAGTAAAAGAACAAATGCTTACATTGAAAGTAGAAAAAGTCTCCTTTTACATTTCTACACGAGCAAAAGTGCTTGCTCCTGAATGTACTCAAGTATCAAAGTAAAAGTGCTGCTCGACGAGAAATGCGTTTGAATCATTTATGTAATACAGCGTTCCATACTTCTGAGCATCATACCATTTTAATGAGAGAGATTTATATTGTTTCAGACCGAGAGAGGCCTTCCTCCATGCAAATCCTCAGGAGAACCACGGGGTTAAGGTTGTGCCCCCGCAAAAGCTTCTTATGAGACATAGTTTATGTTTTCACTTCAAAGTAGTGAGGAATGGCATGGGTTTTGGTTTTTTTTTTTTTGTTTTTTTATGAAAGCTAGATCAAAGTAAGATATGATTATTCGATAAAAATCTTCTGGCACACACACACAAAAAAAATGACTTCCTTAGTGTCCACTCTTGCTTGTCTATGAGTTATGAAGTGAATCACGACTTGCTGATAATAGGAGTCCCGGGATGAACAGTGGAGTCTTTATGACTACAGCAGCAGTTATTAAGTTCAAATTTAGGATCGCGCTGGGAGGTTTGACCAAAAATTTATATCACGGTTTCACCGGTTTCATGGCATACGGAACTATTTTTCTTTTTTCATAATTTGTTGTTGCAATAGCGGGCACGGTGGCTTAGTGGTTAGCACGTTCGCTTCACACCTCCAGGGTCGCGGGTTCCATTTCCATCTCTGCCATGGGTGTGTTTAGTTTGCATGTTCTCCCCGTGCCTCAGGGGGGTGTTCTTCGGGTTCTTCCCCCGGTCACGGTAGGTTGATTGTACCCTTGGAAAAACTGTCCCTAGTGTGTGAATGTGTGTGTGTGTTCCCTGTGATGGGTTGGCATTCCATACAGGGTGTGTGCTGCCTTGATGCCCTTGAAGACAGCTGTGATAGGCACAGGTTCCCCCACAACCTGAGAGAGAAATGGGATAAATTGGTAGAAGATGAATCGATGAATGTTTTTGCAATAACAGTACTGTTCAAGTTCATTCATTCATCTTCTACCGCTATGTCCGATCTTCCCTCGAGTCAAGAGGAGCCTGTGCCTATTTCAGGCATCTATGGGCATTAAGGCAGGATACCCCCTGGATGGAATGCCAACCCATTGCAGGGCACACACACACACACACACTCACACACACACACACACACACACACACACACATTCCTACACTAGGGACAATTTTCCAAGGTGCCAATCAACCTACCGTGCATATTTTGGACCGGGAGGAAACCGGAGAACCCAGAGAAAACCCCCCTGAGACACGGGGAGAACATGCAAACTCCACACACACATGGCCGAGACGGGAATCGAACCCGAACCATGGAGGTGTGAGGCGAACGTGCTAACCACTAATCCACCGTGCCCCGCTACTGTTCAAAAAGGAACGTTTTCTTTTCAAAGCATTGACTGCTACTTCCCAATACTCTATTTTATAAAAGTTTAATACAAAATTAAAAGGAAATTAAACGCTTCGTTTAGTTTGAGTTTGAATTTTTTGAGTTTGAAAGAAGAACATGGACATTTTTCAGGAACTTCAGCTCAAACTATATCTTAAAAAAAAAAAGGCAATTGTTTTGGTGTATGCTAATTTCTTTAATAATGAAGTGTACATGTGTAGCACTGTAGTTATTTCTCACTGTCTTGTGCTTCAGTCATTTTACCTTGGTGTGCTCTAGTAGTCACAATCCACACAACCAGTTAACTTACGACCTGTACCCGTACATCCTTTTATTTCATTTAAATTGCCATTGTTGCTTTATGCGGTACAAAGAGGCACGGTGGCGTAGTGGTTAGCACATTCGCCTCACACCGCCAGGATCCGGGTTCGATTCCCGTCTCGGTCATGTGTGTGTGGAGTTTGCATGTTCTCCCCGTGCCTCAGGTTTTCGCAAGGAGGTTTTTTTTTCTCCGGGTTCTCCGGTTTCCTCCCCTGGTGCCCAAAAACATGCACGGTAGGTTGATTGGCACCTTGGAAAATTGTCCCTAGTGTATGAATGTGTGTGTGAATGTGTGTGTGTGTGTGCCCTGCGATGGGTTGGCATTCCATCCAGGGTGTATCCTGCCTTAATGCCCATAGACACCTGAGATAGGCACAGGCTCCCCGTGACCCGAGTGAAGATCGGATAAAGCGGTAGAAGATGAATGAATGAATGCTTTATGCGGTACATACATCTGTTTCATTGTTTTTTAGTCATTTAAGTACAAATAATTTGATTCTCCCCCAACCTGCACACGCACAAGTATTTTATCGCCTGCACCTGGCAGATGCCCGTATCCAGAGCCACTTACGATTAAGCAATTGAGAGTTAAGGGCCTTGCTCAAGGGCCCATTAGTGGCAGCTTGGTGTTGATGGGATTTGAACATACGTCTGTCTGGTCCGGAGCCTTAACCACTGAGCTAGCACCTTAATAAAGTGAGAATTTTAGACTCTCCATGTTCCTGATGCTCTACAAACTTCATGTAGTAAATCATCACATGCTTTTCCTGACACCCACACACCCACACAAATACACACACACAGTGTTGAGTGACAAATCAGTTTATTCCACTTGTAAGGCTGTGGTGTGTTGAAGAGTTAGGAGACCCTATATGGACAGAAGCCTATGAGCACCTGACCATGTGCTTTTTGAACATCCCATTCCACATTTGACCTCCATTTTCTGTTATAGTAATCTCTACTCTTCTATTTTTGGAGTGCATTTGACTGAGCTCTATAGCAGGCCACACAAGATCTTTCCCATCAGCCCATGTAAAGCATGTGCTCATAGAGCTGTCGTAGTGTACAGGTTTATGTCTCCTAGTTCAAGCATAGAGAACGGCTACTACATCCAAAGACATCCGATACAGTTTTGTGGACCTTTGACTTTGTTGTAACAGTTTGGGGGAAAGCTACATATGGTCAGAAACGGCAGGTGTCCCAATACTTTTGTCCTCTCGTTTTAGGCCTCACGCGTTCAGCAAATTCATTTTCACAGCTTCGGTTTGTTTAAAAGTCCAGCCACCGCGTCCACACTTGATACTTTACAGCGTGTATAATGAGGCAGGTGTGCTTTCGAGCAGTTCAGCCAGGCCTCTTTTTTTTTTCTTTTTCTTTTTTCTCTCTCTTTTTTTGTGGAAGGCAGGAGATTAATGGGCTCGCAGACTGAATGTGATGGCGTAGGCCGACTCTGATCACACTGCGTGTAAGGTCTTGAAGGTGCCGTGGCGAGAACATGTTCTGAAGTAGACAAGCTCGAGGCAAACTCCCTGAACCGGAGCTCACCAGGCTTTTACAGCTAATTGTGTCATGCTGAGATGCTCATAGACAGGTGATAGTGCTTCGGGTTCAGCGTTTTGTGGAAAATCCTGTCTGAACACAGCTGGACTGTTCGCTGACGGTTAAATGCAAGCGTCGAATGGTTAAAAAATAAGAAGTGTGCAGTCGGGAGAGTGAAATTTTCATGTTTTGTGTTGAAATTTTGCTGATTAATTTTGCTGACGTCACCTTAACCTTGTAAAGATAGTTTGTCCTCCTTCTATCTTATATCTGAAAGAGGTGCATTCTTCTTCCATTTATTTGCATCATATCTCTAATGGCGTGAGAGAGAGAGAAACAAGGAAAAATAATTGCATATCAGTAATATGTATACAAAATTATATGTTTAATTTAATTATTCATTTATATCTTTGGGGAACCCCATTAACATTTAAATTTAGTCAAATCCCAGCATAACCAAGATGCTAATAATGGGCCCTTGAGTGAGGCCTTTAACACTAAACTGTTATTGTAAGTCACTTTGGATAAAGGCAACTGCCAAATGTTATAAATGTATGTGATGAGTTTAGCTGAATTTTATATATATGATATTATTTTAGTTGATATCAGTATTGTGCATATATATATATATATATATATATATATAATATATCTATATAATATTATATATATATATTATATATATATATATATATATATCTATATATATATACTTATATTAGGTTAGACTGTCAATCACAAATGCTTTAGTATTTTCAGTATTATGTAGAATAATGTAGTATGATTAGTTATTACCGTATATTTAAGAACAGAATGTTCTTGTGTTAACAGTAAACAACAAGAAAGCTTTTTTCTTCTTTGTAGACAAATGTATGAATTCACATCTCTGGCAAACAGAAACACAACTTGAATGGCATGAAGATTTTTCTACTTCATGTCTAAGTAAAAAAAAAAAAAAAAAAAAAAAACCCCAAAAAACACATAAGCAACATCTTAGTGCCATCCTTGGCAGGTCAGTATCCACCTGGGAGTTTAACAGGAGAAAAAAAGACAAATACGACTGGACGGACGGAAATTGTTTTTTTTGTTTTTTTGGTTTGTTTGTTTATTTATTTATTTTTGCCCCTTTCTGCTGTTTTGTGATCACACCAGCCGTATTACCAGGGGGCATTTCGGTCTGACCCAAAAAGGAGACAAAAGAAAAACAAACCCATCAAACAGGTTACATTCTCCTTGATCCCCAGCCGAGATTAGCAGGCCTTGTACATGTCTGCTCGGACTGACTGTGTCTCTTTCTACGAGGCCGAATCTCCTGGCAGCAGTGATTTAGTCTGGGCGCCGGAGCCCGCTGATAAGGGCACGGGAGAGAGCAGCGCTCCCGGTTGCTGGAAACACAACACTGATTAACAAAAAAAAAAAGAAGAAGAAGAAGAGGAAAAAAATAACACTAGCTTGTCTGTGAGATAGCGAGTCTTCTGTAGGAAGGTAAACACACACCAGGGTGCTGCATTTGTGGACCAAAAAGCTGAGATTTCATTGTTTGCCTCCAGTTTTCAGCTTGTTGCCCCGTTTTCTTGCTTCATTGTATCATGTGACAGCCATAAAGCTATAGTCAGGGTTTGGACTTTATGTTGTATAGATTCATATGGTTTTGGCATATTTAGGCTTAAATATATTCATGTATATGTGTGTGTGTGTGTGTGTGTATATTTTCCTGGTGGTTTTGTTCCTCGCTTTGTTACTGTGGACTGAGGAAGTGGAGCGCTGCAGTAAAAACCACCCAGTGTGCAGACAGCGTGGGCAGTCGTCTAGCCAGCAGCGCTACAGTGGTCACACACAACATAAAATGTATTGAACTACTTACCGACAGCTCTTAAACCTTCCCCAAAATTTTTTTGCATGCCGTCTCTTTCGCACAGAGCGTTTCGCCGCACTCATATCGGAGCGACGCTGAGTCACTGGCGGCGCATCTCAGTCAAGCCGCATGCCCCAGCAGCACCCTGTTTCATCCCGCTGACAGTGCAACTGACCACAGCACATTCGATTTCCTGAGCAGATCAGACAGCACGCTGACATTTCTGCTATTTAGGAAGGGCGAGCCCTAAAACGTGGCTTCTGTCTTAAGCTCCGGATTCCGATTATCAGCTCTGAAAGGTCAGAATCAGGGGGAGAATTGAGGTTACTGAAAGCTTTGAGGTCTCCCAGGTTTGTTTCGAGTGTCAGGCCGGCTTTCTCTTTCACACGCGTCGGAAATCGCCGGTTAATTGGAATCTTTTCGGCCGAAATAGCGTGTCCGGATTCCTTTGAATCAAACTTTGGCCGTGGGTCGTTTTGGTCAGGAATCACAATCCGGCGTCTTCTCGCTTCAGTCCCGAGTGATTTTTGATTTGACTCGACGGTCGTGTAAACCGACAGTGTGTGTGTATTTTTTTTGATTCATTACTTTTTGTGGCTGCCAGAGAGAAAACACGACTCGGTACATCCCAATACAGGACTCGCATCGGCTTCTTTCAATCAAATCGTCTCCTTTATTCATAAGAACCCGGATGAATTTCTTCGTTCTGTCATCAGCTACTAGACTCCTAGACGCCCTTCACATTCCGTAGTCCAAAAAGGTGAGCGTACACTTTCAATGTCCGAGAAAAAAAAATCTTGACTAATTATCCACATAGCATCGACTTGAGCTAATCTATCAGGACTGTGATCATAGCGATGAGCTCGAGCAACAGACGTGCAATCAGTCCCTCAAGCCTGAGATGAAGGAGCACCTTGTCTTATTCTCATAAAGGAGTCAAGACATCAAGCTGATGCTTTTTTTTTCCCCTAAGACCTCATTTCCTATGCTCTTTAATAGAAATTTGCCTTTTTTCTTCTCCTGGAATATCAATAGGCTTTTGTCATGATGTCATTGTCATATAGCATTGGAGTACGACAGCTTCAGAAGCCAAATCCCTCCTAGTTCATTTCTCTCGCTCCTCTATTCATTTGTCCGTTACACGAGCCACATACAAAACAAACCCCCCCCTCCCTCCCCCCCTGTTCAACATAGCAACAGCAGAAGTTTCGACCAGGGCCTTTTTTTTTTTTTTTTTTTTTTAATAATAATTTATTTAGTCATTCGTTCACACCCCCCAAAAAATCAATTCCAAAGGTAATAAAATAAGACTCTGGGCTGGAATTAGGGCGGTAATTGGGGCATTTTTTTCAGCGCTAGTCCTTAATGAGATTTAGCCGCTGTAAGAAGCCGATTCTGCCCTTTTATACCGACAACTCTGGCCCTGTTTGTTTTTGATGGCTTTATGCCATTAGACACATGCTAATAGAATTCCTCCACAAAATTGACTTCATTCTTACTCTCGCGGAGCAAATTGTGCCCTAAGACGAGTAATAATTTATCCAGACTTCTGTGAAACAACAGTCTTTTTTTTTCTACAACCCCCCCCCCCCCCCTCCCTTCTTCTCTTTCTGTGTTGGGACCGAATTTCGTTCGGACGTTTGCTGGTAAACCTCGTTAGATGTGGTGAATGGCGTGTCTGTTGAGACAATTGAGCTCTAAAATGGGTGATGAGCCTTTGCACCCGGCTTTTTGTCCCGGCCCTCTATAGAACCATATGGCCGGCCGGGGCGAAAGAGAAGAAATGGAAGCTAGGCCTCTCTTTTCAGGATTAGCAGACAACGTTCGGGCTTTTGTGAGGCTCGTCGTTGCATTTTGTTAAAAGAACGGCTCGCGTGACGAGGACAAAGACGCCCGCGTGCGTGATTGATGGACAGCTGATAATGAATTTATCACCTCGGCAAGCCTTTTTTATCCCGATGATTTTTTTTTTTTTTTTTGCTATACAGTTAACTCGTAAACGCTCAACAAAAAAGAAACCCGAAAATAGAAATATGTGCAATAACAATGTTATTTCAATGTTGTACTTTCTTAGAAAAATGTCTAATAACCTTTATTCTTTCATTACGTTACTTTTTCTTTCCATACTACATGATACAAAATGTGCAATTGGAAACTTCGGTCACCAAAACAAGTGCAAACCTACTTGGCAATAAAGCTGTTTCTGGATCTGGTTATGCTAGCCATATGTAAAGCGTGTTATCGTTCAGAAGTTAGACCTTTAGGCTCCCTCTCCCGCTACACCCGATCTGTCACTCGTGTTATTATTATGATTCGCAGCGCTAGTGCAGTATGTATCCAATATGCAACCTGTCTACAGTTTACCCCAGTTTACATCCCATTATACTCTGTTTAAAAAAACACCTCCTCACACAAGCTCCCAGGTTCGAAGTGTAGTCTACATCATTTGTTAAACTGTCTGCACTTTTCTGTCTGTCATCGCTCTTCACTCCCCTCTCTCTCTCTTTTTTTCCCTCTCCTCTCTCTCTCTCTCTCGCTCTCTCATCTCTGCTTTGGGTCAAGGCTCTCGGCGCCTTGCCAATCCCCGTCACGGCCGCTTCACAATGTCACACGCAGCTCCTTTTCTCCTGCTGTCACGGTCTGTTCATCACTCTGTGTGCGAGTGTGTGTGCGTGTGTGTGTGTGTGTGTGTGTGTGGCTTCTGAGCCTCTACTGTGTCTCCATTTGTAGCCCATTGAAACAAATGTACATGTTTCACTCGAGGCATTTAGTCATATACTAATTACGTGTTGCTCGCTAAAAGAATAGGACCTGATGAAAACAAGGCTTTATCAACTTTTCCATTTACAATAAGCACGGTTTTATAGGTGTGTGTATCGTTCTATGTGAATGACGATCAAACGAATAAAAGGAAGAGGAAAAAAAAAAGTCAGCAATACAAAACAATAGCAGTTTTAATTGGATTTGATTTCGAAAAACTGGAAGGCTACACATTATTTAACGGGCCATGACCTTTCACTGGGGAACCGAGGTCGCACCTCCATCATTGTTTGCGCGATTTATTCATCTATTTTAGGACAATTTATCCTGATTTAATAAAAAGCACTTTGACTGTACTGCTTTGTTGGCCACCTCTTCAGTGATGAAAAGGCTCCCAAATGATTGTGATGCGCACAAAACACAGAGCGTTCCAGCACCTGGAGGCACAACAAATATCATCAAAGGAAGGGAAATACAACTTTGGCATCCTCTGTTATATCAGCTGCCCTAGTGATCACGGGCAAAACTGACCACAAGGCTTTGATGCGCACGGAGCGGCACCGGCGTTGGCATGCCTATGGGTAGTGTTTGCCGCGTTTCCTTAAAGGTGGTGTTGATGGAAAAATTGAAAGAATAGTCATTCAAGGGTGTCTGAAAAAAAAGTAGGCCAATAAACAAAATACATGCTGTCAACCAATCAGGACACATGTTGATGTGAATACCACTCGTGATTATCTACATGCTGCCCATCAAAACAAGGAGGTGTGAACACAAAATGTGGACCAACAAAATCAGGTTACTAAAGATTATCAGAATTCAGAATTATGGTTGGCCTCGACGGGCCAGTTGTAGCTATAGGACAGTATATAGACAGTCTTTGATGAGCGACACCACCTCATAACACAAAAGACATAGTGCTTTTTCTCCTTGAAGCACAAACATGTATTCACTTTCCCATCTTGCTTATTGAAAAAATATCCCTGAAATGGGATACATTGCACACTAGTGGCGGGATGCTGTCACTTCGCGGGTAACAGTCGCATGCATTGATGGGAGATGTAGTTTATTGTGAAGTGCACGCTTTAAAGCGGCATATCCTCATTTAAGACATCCATACAACTTTTAAGCTCTTGCGGGACCACATAAAATGACACTTGTGATCTAACCAATCAGTCTGGATTGGACTGGCAAAGCTATGCATTATGTATCCCCATTTAACATCCGGCCGATCAGGAGACAGTAGGAACAATCCTAAATGTGTACTACCAGGAATTGTCAAGAAACACTGTATTGAGTTATTGAAGCTACTTGTTTATTTATGATGATTTTTTTAAGTAATTGTGTTTTAGTGGTTTAAAACATCTCTTCCAAATGTTGAAAATGATGCTGATGTCGCTTCCGAAGCAAAATAGGAGCGGCATAGTTTTTTGTCCGTTCAACATTTCCAGTAAATTCTGTTATTAAACTTTTGGGGAAAAAATGGCTGGTATGTTTCACACTACACTCACAAGTAAGAAGAAAATGGAAATCGGACATTAGATGGATTGCTAACGAAACAAACACTAAGCAATCACGGCATGGAAGCGAAAGACAATAATGAATCATGACAGTCCAGTTATCTTGAAAAGAAGAGCTATTATTGACTATTAGTTAAAATAATAGTCGGCGACGACAATCAGTCAATCAGCCAATCAGGACACAGAAGCCAAATCTCCTAACATCCAACCAATCAGAGAATTGAAAGCATATGGATATCCAAAATTCTGCCAGTCATAAGGATTGGTTGCCATTTTTCTAACTCATCAATGTCATGAATGACATTTCATTTCTCGTTTATACTAATTTATTTCTTTACTTTTATACTCTCCACCGGTACTGCATTGAACTAAAAGTTTTCCAGGTGAGTGACATCATCGCTCTCTATCACGGCGTTAATGCACAAGCGATGAATAAGATCTAATTATAGTTCCATATCCGACAGTAGGATTCCCATAACCATCCTTGACCTCGCCTTTATCTCTAACACGCAGCTTTGTTTTCTTTAGTTGATAATGAGGTGCTTCGCCCTTCTCCCCTCTAATTAAGGGAGCGGTTATGGCAGCAGTGAGAACAACGAACGTAGTCCCGGCACTAGGTGAGAGCGTGATGTCAGAACTGTTTTTTTTTTCACCCCTTTTCCCACCCCCTTTTCTGTGTAGTAGTTGTGAGAATACTCGCACTCATTTTTTTTTTGTGTCTTCTTTTCTTTTTTATACTCTCTCTCCTTTTTCCACATTAAAGCTGAATTTGGTTTAGATGTTTAAACAGCCATCTCCAAAGGCTGCTGTGTGCATGCTGCATAATTAAAGCCTCTATTGAATTTCAAGGCGCGTTTTTCGGAAAAAGCGACGAGCGCCGTTTTTTTCCCCCCCACCGCCTGTCTGTTTTGGCGGCGAAGGGCCCCTCCTTCACTCCCTCTCTCTCTCTCGCTCTCTTTCCCTCTCTCTCCCCCTCTGTTCTGTGCAGCGCGTCAGGCCTTCGGTTAATCATTCATCAGCATGACAAGCTATCTATTTTTATTGGTACGAGGGCCTCTATCTGTCTCTCTCTCTCACTCGCTCGCTCGCTCTCATGCCGAAAACGCGTCGAATAACTTTCCCTTTCCGCGCTCTTGTTTTGATAGAGCGGGCGAAGCTAAAGAAAGAGAAATATTTAAATCACAAACGAACAGATCAACCGGCGAGGAACGGAATAGACTGAGGGGAGAAAGTGGGCGAGGAACGCTCGAGTTCGAAGATCGAGTGGGGGAAAAAAAAGCGGGTGGAGGGGTTGGGGGGGGGGGGGGGGGGGGGGGGCTAGAACAATTCCGGCGAGGCCAGCGCCGAATTTAAAGTGCGAAATGATTAAAAGCTCTTTAGGGGGAACGAGAGGCCGGAAGTGGTTGGGAGCAGCATATTCGCCGTAATAAATAAAGCATTACTGCTAAGGGCTGGATGTTGAATGGTAATACTGAAAAAAACAGAGAGAGAGAGAGAGAGAGAGAGAGAGAGAGAGAGAGAGAGAGAGAGAGAGAGAGAGGGAGATAGGATGTACTCTGAGGGAAAAAAAACAAAACCAAACAAAACACTGCATCACTGAACGAAGTGTACAAGACAAGATTTTTTTTTCATCCCTCCTTCCTCCGCTTACTTGCTCTGTGCTATTAGCTCCGGAGGGTTGGATTACAGCGCTTCTCATACTGCCTCGTCTCTGCTGAGCTGAGAATACTGGGCAAACTGCTCCAAGCTATCTGTAAACACCAAATGTGTGTGTGTGTGTGTGTGTGTGTGTGTGTGTGTTCACAATCACAAGTGAAAATGCATTCATTATTACATTAATTAGGCTGTAAAGGTAAAGGTAAAGGATGACAACCCCCCCCCCCTCCCCCCCGCCTTTGCCTTTACTTTGAGGAAAACAATTGCTCAAACAAGTAATTTTTTTTCCACATTCCATAAATTTAACATTTTCTTTAAAACAATTGAATGAACTTTTGGTTCCTTGCTTGGTTTCTTTCGCTACTTTTTCTACACAGCTAGCTATTAGCAAGTCACGCTTGGTTTTTCAAGTTAGCGTGTAGCATGTTAGCATGTAGCCTAAGTTGGCCTAAGTAAATACCACATATACGTTAAAATTGACACTAAAATATCACATTATTTATTTTTCACTGCATAGGAACAAATCCTTTTTTCTTTCCTTTTTTTTTGCACAACGTGTACAATGTGGTCGGCGCTAGTGCGAATTGTTTATTGTTTTGTCTTCACTGCCCCCTTGTTTTTGCACATGTTGCTTTTTTCCCCTAGTTTGTTTTTTCTATTTTTCCTTTAGAATGATGTGCAGTACTGTGACTGGTTCATTTATGTTGTCTGTTGTAGCACCTTGGTCCTGGCGAAACGTTGTTCCGTGTCTCTGTATATTGTTGAAATGACAATGAAGCCTACTCGACTTGACTTGAATTGCACTAGTTTTCAGAAATAAGAGACTTGTCGCGTGTTCGGGCCATTTTTATGAGCGGTTGTGCATGTTTGTGCTATTGCGCGAGTAGACACCGAACCTAGCTACTGTGTGGTTGTGTGTTTAAGCAAGGATCTTTTCTTTAAACAAAAATGCACGAGTGTTATATTTGTGTGTTTATTATGTCTGAGTAAGCACACATTGTTATGCTAATTCGAAACGTTGCCTCCCAGAGCGCCGACTTTCAAAGCAGACCGGGTGTTTGTGGATTGTATTATACATAAGTACACAAGCTTTATTGCAAATAGAACAGTGCACCCAATAATCTCCACAAAGTCCACAAAGCCAAATGCAGGTTTCTGATCTGGGGTGGACTGGTGGTAAAATAATAATAATCCAGTTCTATTTAGGAAGGAATGTGAGCATATGAGGCCATGTGCTTAAGTATTTTTGTTTTTTTTTTTTAAATCCAGCTGAGTCCAACCAGCTGCCAAAACGCAGACTGGGCATACTGGTAGACAGAGTTTTTGCCAGCTGTTTTGTTTTTGGAAGTTCTAGTCGATGGAAACAGTTTTGGGGAGAAAAACAACAACACCACTAGTTGTTTAAAAAAAAAACAGCACTAAAGCAATTAGGGAATCTCAAATATCATCATAGTGACAGGAATACAGGGACATGGAGATCAGGGGAAGATATTTTGAAGCGTCGTTCAAACTAATTGCTGCTCAGCACCGCAACATATGTGTAGCATTTTACAGCACATGTTCCTTCCGAGACAAGCTTATAGTGTGCTTAATAAGTGAATAAATATTTAGAGAGTTGTTGTGTTTCATTCAAAATGCATGCAACGTGTGTTCAAGGTTATACTTACATGTAGACATTGTAATAATGAGAGATGAGAAGTAATGAAGCAGAAATACATTGGTAATGTACTTTAGTGCATTTTTCTGGTATCGCCAACTTTGCACTTTTTTTTTTCCCTGCTTACATTTTCAATCCTGGCTCGTTACTTTAGTACTGATCGATGTGTCACCATGCACCATTTTCAGTAAAGGCTACTTTTTTAACCTAAGTACATTTCTTTATTTTAACAGAAAAACACGAATATTTCTCTTTAGTTGAAAGATGTGTGTCGTTTTGCTCTGGTGGAAGCACTGAGAGAACGTCTAAACAACTGCTTTGATGTAGGTTGATTATTGTTGTCGGATTATAAATTGACGTATTTAATAGCAAGGAGCCCGTGATACAACATGGCCGACACAGATGATCTTAAAAGGGCGAAACATGTAATAGGTCAGTGAAACAAGCCTTAGGTGACGGACTGAAACAAGAAAACCAAAAACGGAAACCAAAACAAACACGAGCACATGGTGCTCGTCGCCATGGGAACGAGGGTGTGAAGGAAAAGCATGATATTTTATGGGTAAGGGTTGATCTGTCTAGGCATAGCTGGATTTAGCTATGAAAATAGCTGCCTTTGTGTGTGTGTGTGTGTGTGTGTGTGTGTGTGTGTGTGTGTGTGTGTGTGTGTGTGTGTGTAAGCATGCATTGTCATTCCGAGTTGTCAGTTGATGTAGCTCTCTTACCCACAATTCCCCATGTGCTGCCCCCCTCTGGGCCCCGTGACATTTTGGGAGCCGGCTTCTCCATGCCTTGCTGACTGTTGCCAAGGCTGTCATTGTGATGATAAAAACACACACAGATACACACACACACACACACACACACACATACACACACATACACACACATACTTACTTCAATTCAACTATCCATGTTTTTTTGTTCTATCTTCAGCCAAATCTCCATTCGTTTCCCCTTACCTCCCACCCTCACCCCCTCTACCGCCTCCCCCCCTTCTTCCTTTGCTTCTCCTCGTCTTCTTTCATTTGACTCCCAGGCTGGATGCGTCACCGCTTGCTCTGCATAATTAAAATGAGTGTGAGGGGATGGAAACTGTGGAGCGAGGCAGGAAAAAAAAAAGTGCCAAGCCTAGGGAACGGCAGAGGAAAGTAGAGAGACGGAGATGAAACACGGCCGAGCTGGAGGAGTCGGTGTGTGTGCGCGGGGGGGGGGGTTCACATCACTCCAGTGGAGAGGGCAACGTGGGAGCAGCTGCAGGAGAGTGGATAGACCCTGTCTGTCTCGCTCTCTCCCTCAATCTGTCTATCACTCGATCTCTCTCTCTCACTCTGCCTATGCATCCCCTTTCTCTCTTCTCATTTGTGTAATAGCTGCCGCTTCTGGAGACCGGACGCGCGTTCATCTCGGTCACGGACGAGAGAAAAAAAGCCAAGGAGTTTCTGTACTGCTAGCATTGTGTGTCTTGTTGTTGTTTTTTTTTTTCTTTTCTTTAGCATTCCTTTTACCACTTCAAACGATTGCATGCAAATGAGTTCATGTTTCGATTTCCTAATTAAGCGGATGAAAAAAAAAACAACAAAAAAAACACGGTGGCGTTTTCCTAAGACATGTAACAAAGAGACCGTGGCAAGTGTTCGCCGGGCGTTCACGGAAGCTGTCGGCGTTACCGATACGTTCAAATATCAACATCCCCTTTCGCCGGCGCGTTGTTATGACTGTGCAGTCATTATCTAGCTAATTAATTTCCTCTCTTTCTTGATAACAGAATTTCATCAAGTGCTGATGTCTTTCTGATGAGGCGTAGTACCCATCTGTCGTTTGAACCACACTTACCTTTTCTTCTTCTTTTCCCGTCAGTAACTCTCGCATCTCTCGGGCCTCTGATGTCTGGGTGGAATCTGACTGTGCGGATGAATTTAAGCTTTTGATTGATTTTTTGTGTATTTTTTTTGGACAGGGCTCCCGAAATGCTGTTTATTAGTTGAAGGGGACAAATTAAATAAATAAAATATTCAATTTGTTTATAGCAGTGGTAGGACGATGATAATATCCTTTATGTGTCACATATACGTACATTACAGCAGAGTGAAATTCTGCATCGCATATCCCAGCTAGTTTTTCGAAGCTGGGGTCAGAGCACAGGGTCAGCCGTGATACGGCGCCCCCTAGAGCTCAAGGACCCAAGGGTAGCAGCTTGGCGATGTCGGGCTACGAACCCCTGACCTTCCGATCAGTATCCCAGCCGTCCCTGTTGAAATGATTTGATGGAAAATGTAATATTTTTTTATGTATTTAATGTTCTTTTCTTCCGATTCTCCAACAAGTTCTTGGGCTAGGATAAGTAGAACCTTCTGGAGCTTGTGAACTCTTGGCAAGGACCAGGAAGGACCAGGAGCTTAAGGGGCTAATAATGGACCTCATAATGCCCCATATTAGGAGCTTAATATCATTAAATATCATTAATATCATTAAATGTTCTAAAGTGTGTTTAAAATGTTCTAAAGACCTTGTGAATTGCAATGGAATGTGCAGAACCTCTTAGGCCTCAGGATCTTATAGACCTCATAACAGTAGAAGTAATAACTTGTAGACTACCGGAGAGAAGGTAGAAGAGGGGTTTTTTTACCCTCCATCTATATTTTTTTTTTTAGGATTAGTGGCTTGTATGTTTGAGATTGACTGGACCGTACGCGACTCAAGATGGTGTTAGGTAAGGGATTATAGATTTATGAATGGCAATGGTGAGGTCTTTCTGGCTTGATGTGTGTGGGTGTCAGGGGGAATGAGCTCACAGGCCCCAGGATGGCAGAAGAAGGAGCTCATGTGGCTCAAGGTGGTAGGAACGGGAGCTCATCGGCTTCAGGGGACCAGGAGTAGGAGTTTTTTTTTTCCAGCACACACTGGTAGGAGGATCGGAGCTCATTGGCTTACTGGTGGCAGGAATCGGAGCTTGTGCAGCTGAGCATAGAAGAAGTAGGAGTATGCATCCCTCCAGGTGTCAGAAGTTGGAGATTGTGCACTTGGGATAGCAGAACGCTACTTTATCAAGGAAATGGTGTGGGTGTTCATAAAGCTTGGGGCCTTTCCAATATTTTTTGCGAAAAAAATGAATAGATTCTGGAATACTTTGGGGGGAAAAGTGCAGCGTTCCAATTCCCAATTTTTGAAGAAATTTTCAGGCAATTTGCAACTGTGTTGAGGAGAGAGGAAAAAAAAACCACGATCTATTAAAGCAAGCTTTGGGTGGCCGCGTAATGCATTGCTAAATTTATAGCGTCGTGTCTATAGGGATGCTGCGGTTCAGATATGTTATCGTCTGGGTGTTCCACGGTTGTTAAATTAGCTTCCATGTATGATTGAGAAGAGATACAGAGACACAAGTTCCCTGATTTATTAGTGTCCCTCATGTCGGGGAAAAAAAACCCGAAAAAAGCCCTAGCTTCTTGCTGTCTTGGCTAAGTTTACTCCTCCCGGCCTTCCGGAAAATTATATTAGTGCATCCGATACAGGCTGCCTGTTGTGGGAGAGAGAATCACTCACACTTAGGCCTATTAGATCATACACAAGTGCAGAAGTGAATTGGGGATCCCAGATCACCGCTGCCTTCCTACGCCAGGCTACGGCCTTTCCCCGTACATATACACTCAATCGCGCTTGGATCCATCTCCGGGTCTTGAGGGAGTGTTGGTAGAAGAGGCCGGATGATATTCGTTTAGTACTCGGCACATTTTTCTCCATTAGGCCTGCTCCTGTCTCGGTGTCCTCTGCCCCTGGTCTGTCCCCTGACGTCTGAGCTGCAGTCTCGGTCTTGGTATTGACGAGTCTTGAGTGGAGGCTGAGTGTCTCTGTGTGTGCAGATGATTGGAGGACAGAGAAGATGAATGCCTGCCTTTAGGACAGATGAGATTTGGGTAAGGGGGGGGGTGTTATGGTAGGAAAGGCCAGGGCTGCTTTAGGGGAGACTGGGCCTCTGTCTCTTCTAATCACTGTGTAGCCCTGACCTCCAAGTGTTTTTTTTTCTTCTTAAAAAAAAAAAAAAAAACGTAAAAAAATGCGCCAATGAAAAAAAAATAACTAAATAAAATGGAGATGTTTATGCTAGGGTAATGAATCCCAGTGGAACGGCACTTGACTGACTGAAAGAAGCAGCGGTTCAGAAGTTCATCTTTCAGAAGTACAGCTTTCAGGATGTCTCTATGTCGAGGTTCACGTCTCGAGTACTTTTCATCACTCATCAAAGGGGATTCATTGGGTTACAGTGAGTACTGGTAAGTTTTTTGGTTTTTAGGCTGAAGCTTTATGTTGGCAGTCACACACACATATATATATATATATATATATATATATATAATATATATATATATATATATATATATATATATATATATATATGTATATGTTCATTTCATTTAAGGATATTGTAGTGTGTGTGTTGTGTGTGTGTATATATATATATATATATATATATATATATATATATATATATATATATATATATATATATATATATATATATATATATATACAGTCCCACAGAAGCTGCATGACATCATCAGGTATTGATGCCAAACCAGCAGCGCTTTTTGGCCAGAAGTTTGAGGGCATTGCAAAAGCGGTTTGAGATTTGGCACCGGCTTTAAAACCGGCACTTTGTCAAAGATTTGTGGGAAAACGGCTACGACAAAGCAATTGTTCGGCTTAAAGCAAGGCCACTAGTTCAACTACGAACCTTAAGTTAATTCGATCGCACTTGTTGAATGCGTTTCATTCCGAATCTCTTTTTTCACCGCAGCTCTTGCCATAAACAATAGTAAAATGTTAAACATCCATATATGAATAACTTCTTCTAAACATCCCTCATGACCTGGATATCTGAGATATGCACAGACAGTCCGGGATAAAAATCCTTCATGATTTTGGTTCGGTTGAATGCAATTTTATTTGTGTTTATATTACTTTTAACAAAGAGGAAAAAACCTTGTATTTGTAAAAAATAAATAAATAAATAATACCTTTGACCACAAGGTAACTAAACTTTGTAACTAAACAAAAGATCACAAGCTATGCTTTCTAAACAACCTTTAAATCATCTTTTCCAAAACTATTCTACAAACTTACATAAAAGTCCAAAATAAATAAATAAATAAAAAGAAAAGAAACAAGGCAGATTTCTGTGGCATTCACTGCACGACATTTTTCCCTTTTATTCAACCGTATTATTGCTGGTCCAATGTATATTTTACAGTTCTATCAATGAGAAATGAAGACAGAATAAGTGACTAATTTAAATAAACAATTTAATAATTTAAATACATTTTAAAGTTTATTTTGAAAAATATATAAACAAAATAAATAGTTTATTATTGTTATTTTTTGGTTTATTTACATTTTCAGAATAGCATTTCTATCTAAAGCAATATACAATATGTATATATATAGCTTTCTTGTTTTTTATTATAATGTAAAATTTTATTTATAACTGTATTATTTTATGTATGAATAATACAGTCAACCCTCCGCTTATGTTTTTCTTGGAACCTAACTGATAATTCCTCGTGGAAATCTCCGCTTATTTTTGGAAACAGCAAATATTCTCCACAATTTTATTGTATTTTTATTCATGTCAGTTCTCTCTGAGGTCAGACTTCTTATCTGAAAGAGAATGACACATAATAAAGAAAACGAGCTCTATCTATCTATCTATCTATCTATCTATCTATCTATCTATCTATCTATCTATCTATCTATCTATCTATCTATCTATCTATCTATCTATCTATCTATCTATCTATCTATCTATCTATCTATCTATCTATCTATCTATCTATCTATCTATCTATCGATCTATCTTCCTATTGAAGCGCATTCAGCGCATAGCTTGGCCAGTCAAAATAATGGAGCTGAACCAACTGTTGCATAAATGTACAGTCTAAACAGTAAAATTCACACAGTTTGTATAATTTTGCCATTTAAGGTTTTAAAGCTGGTATATATCTCTAAATAGATAGCATTTACCATCCTGTATTTGTCCAAAGCTATATAGTATGTATATAGTGTATTTGCACATACATATAGCATGCAGAAGGTCAGTGAGATGCTTTTTAATGACCGTCCAACATGTCAACATAAAACAAAATAGAGTAGACATGGAATAAATTAAAAATAATTTTAAGAAAATATTTATATGAGAATTATGTAAGGACAATAAATAAACAGAAAAAAAATCTGTACAAAAGAGATAAGAATGAAGTACAAATAAAATATCAGGAATCAGGAAGTCCTTTAATGAGCTCAACCCCTGGAAATGTCAAAATCGTTTGGCAATTTGTGAATGATCCAGACAATCCACACTGCACTGTGTGTGTGTGTATATATATGATATATATATATATATATATATATATATATATATATATATATATATATATATATATATATATACATACACAGTGGGTTGTATGATGTTCCAAAAAGAAGATATGTAGGACATATTTTTGCATGAGTGGAATATTTTGAAGGTGATAGTCTATAAATGTAGATAAATAAAATATTACACTCCAAAATTGTATACAGTAGTTTGTCCTGAAATTACAAATACAAGGCCGTCACTGTCACCCTCCATTTCTCGTCCTTTCTCTGTCTCACACTTGCACCTAAAACAGAGAAACTTTTAAACTTTTATCCAGCGATAAAAGAAACCTTTTCTCTTCTCTGAGTGCTTAAAAACACACACACACACACACACACACACACACACACACACACAACACACACACACACACAGGAGAATAGTGTACGTGTATTGAACGAGTGTTCGGCGCAAGCCTGAGAGTCCTGAGATAAGCGCAGGATCGTCTTTACTATTACAGCCCAGAAGGTCAAATCCGATCAAATGTAGGAATATGTAGCGTGCCACTCTGAGTGCATATTCAGAGTAAGGAATGGTGCACGAGAGACTAAATCTAAAGTATCTAAAGCAACCTTCGTTCTTTTCTTTTCTGTAAATTTTATAAAGATTGGAATGACTGTGTCTAATAACCGTAGCAGAATGGCAGCGTGGTGATTTGGGTCTTTTGCTTGTGTGACAGTGGAAGTGCTGTATTGAATTAAGGCTCTCTCATCAGCATAGTGACAGAGACAGAGCGAGGTGTGATTGTGTGTGTGTGTGTGTGTGTGTGTGTGTGTGTGTGTGTGTGTGTGTGTGTGTGTGTGTGTGCGTGAGAGAGAGAGAGAGAGAGAGAGAGAGAGAGAGAGAGAGAGAGAAAGAGAGAGTATGCTGGCCCCGTGCCATGCCTTGAGGCCTGGCTCTTATGAGGAGCAGAGAGAAATGAGGGCCGTTAAAGTCAGAGATTACACCCCGTCCCTCATTGATTAGTGCGGAAAATAGAGATAGGGAGAGTGGGAGAGAAAGAGAGAGAGGGAGAGAGTAAAAGGAAAGGAAGAAGAGGAGAGAGATAATTATATGGGCTTAATTATGTTTTTTGATAATCTACATCAAAGATAATGAAAGTCTTGGAGAGTTCCCAAAACTCTCCAGCTCTTCCCATCACCAAACCCCTACTCTCCCTTTTTATCCTTTCTTCTTCTTCCTTCATTTTTCTCTCTCTCTCTCTCGTTCTGTCTCTCTCGCCTCGCCTCTCCTCCCTGATAGCACTAGAGAAGCTATTCCCCAAATGTGCTCCTTAGCGGAATGCTTTAATTTAGCAGTGTGGAACACCACTGTGTTCAGAGCCCATAGCCTGCTTGATGATTGGGTAATGTCCGTGGCTCGCCGTACAGAAATACAAGTGTAGAAGGAAGCTGCTTTAAAACCTACATGTGTGTGTGTGTGTGTGTGTGTGTGTGTGTGTGTGTGTTTTTTTCTCTTTTCCAAAAGCTCACACGGAATATCTATCTATAATGCCACTTCAATGATGAATTATGGTCAGTGCCTTCATTTTGAACGAAGCGAAGTGTGTATATAGAGTGTATAGTTTGTGTGTGTGTGTGTGTGTGTGTGAGCGGATGTTTGTGTGTGTGCGCTCGCAGCAATGTTTAAAGTAATTTGATTTTGATGTCTCTGTGCATCCATTGTCTTGCGCAGCCGACGGCTTACTGTGTACGTGTGTGTTTTGAAGGACGCAGTTAGAGTGTGTATTCATGCATTGGGAAGGGGAGGGGAATTCTCCACTCGTCGCATTTCGGTCTCAGCTGATGTGTCACTACACGTGTGCGTGGCGTTAATGAGGAGCAGGACTGATTACAATCATAGTCCAGCTCTGTATGAGGTAAACCCCATTGTTGTATACCTACACAAGTGGACTGTGCCAAATTCACCCATTCGCATCGGTGTATTAGATTCACACACCACACACACACACACACACACACACACACACACACACACACACACACACACACACACACACACACACACACACACTTATGCATCTGTCCATTTTCTCTCTTGGGTCGAGGGGAGTCTTCGGGCATCAAGACAGGATACACCCTGTCTTGATGCTAATCCATCGCAGGATCCATTGACAATATTTATGTGTGTAATATCTATGTCTGTATGTGTGTGTGTATGTATATATATATATATATATATATAGATATATATATATATATAGATATATATATATATATATATATATATATATATATTATATATAATATATCATAAATATATTATTTTTATTTTTTTTAACATGCTAATGAATGAGTTACTATGTAAAGTACTTCCAGGCATTTTCA
The DNA here is from genome assembly GCA_030449085.1 of Kryptopterus vitreolus. Taxonomy (NCBI): domain Eukaryota; kingdom Metazoa; phylum Chordata; class Actinopteri; order Siluriformes; family Siluridae; genus Kryptopterus; species Kryptopterus vitreolus. The sequence continues at coordinate 21,694,824 of JACRUU010000012.1, forward strand.
GCCCTCTCTAAGATGCTTTCTATCACTCTCGACTATTTTGTTGTTTGTTTGTTTGTTTGTTTGTTTGTTTGTTCAGTCGTTTGTTTGCTTTTTCACACTATTCTGTGTACATTGACTGTTGTGCATGAAAATACCAATAGATATGATGTACTGTATATGCAATACTCAAATCACCATCACCCACATCATGACCAGACACAGAACACACTTGTCTTTCTCATTCTAATTAGTAATGTAAATATTAAGTGACACTGCATGATGTTCTGCGATGTGATTGGCTAATTAGATAACTTGCACACAGACCAGTTTATGTGAAAGCAAAGCATCTGTGGACACATTTTTCTTTTTGTGTGTAAATGAAGCTCTGCGTGTTGCATCACCGCTATGATTTAGGCGAAGCATAATGCTAATTAGCTGCGTTTAATAATTGCACCAAAGGAAAGTCCTCCGAAATCTGCTAAGGCCAACTTGTATGTTGTTTAGGTATGCTGTTCTGTGAGTCCCTGTTCTCAATATCCATCTTGTCAGCGAGTGTAATAATCTGATACATCATTACTGTATGAGCGTACAGAGAAACTGAAGTGTGCAGGTTGAATGGCTTTTTAATCGCCGCTGTCCTTGAGTCGCCTCAGAGTGGGTGCATATTAAAAACTTCTCGGGCGGCGAGGGGAATTCATAAGCGAAAACGTGACGGCCGCGCACGAAGAAGGTTGGGTTTGCCCGGCGGTCTTGGCGGTCTCCCCTCCGCTCTGCGCTCGATTTCACGTTGCGTCCTGTGTGTTCCTTGTCATCCAAGGCCCATTGTCTATTTTTGAAAGGCTTTTTCCTTTAGAATTGCGTTGCTTATCGGGATCTATTGAATACTGTTTGCCCGGTGCTACCCTGCTCGACTCCACAGATGCCTATCACTCCGAGCTATTATTCTCTTTTCTGCTTACAGCTGTCTCTCTGTCCGTTTCAGGCCACGCTTTCTATCTGTGAGGCCCCTCTCACCACCATCACCACCACAAGCCCATCTTCCTCCTTATTTTCTCTCTCTCTCTCTCTCTCTCTCTCTCTCTCTCTCTCTCTCTCTCTCTCTCTCTCTCTCTCTCTCTCTCTCTCTCTCTTACTTGCTGGAATGGTCAATGCTGATCCATAGCCAGGCTGCTTAATCCTGTCTGTAAAGTGCTGCTTCAGATCCTGCTGTCTGTGGCTAAAGCTCTGTATACAGAAAAAAAAAAAAAAAAAACGAGCGAGGAGGGTTTGGAGGGGGAGGACGTCTCAGTCGAGCAGCTGTGCCGAAAGTAGACTTTTAAAGCCGAGGCCTGATACTTTCCATATAGGCGTGACTGCTTGCTCAGCGTGAAGGCTTGTTTGAACACCTGTTTGTGCATCCGTTACACGCTCACAACATAGCAGTGCTAATCAGGCCGCGATGGCGTATTGTCATCACCGTATACGCGATCAAGGCCGTCGGAACTCTGCGATATATATATATATATATATATATATATATATATATATATATATATATATATATATATATATATGCACCGTGATATATGTGATATATATGCGTCTGCCGTCACAAGGGTTTTTACAAAAGCGAGGGTTTGTACACAACGGTGTGTGTCTTTATAGAAACGCTGAGTGTTTGCATTCAGCTGGAGTAAAAAAATGCAGCCAGCAGCCATTGTCTCTGCACATCTAAGTGTTTCTACACACACACACACACACACACACACACACACACATTCTCTGTCTCTCTCTCTCAGACCAGCTTTGTGCTTCAGACGCACCAGCAGCTCTGATCAATAGCTGCCATGAGTCTAGAATAAGGTGAAGCTGGCTCTCTATATCTATATATCTTTCTGTGTGTCTTATATATATATATATATATATATATATATATATATATATATATATATATTATATATATATATATATATATATTGTACACACTCTCTCTTCTAATCAATATGTAATGGAGCGTAAGTGGGAGCTTTATGCACAGAGACGGTAGAAAGACGGCTCGTGTGGCAGAGTTTAGCCGAGCAGAGGAAGCGAGACAGATGTGAGTCGACGCTCTCCCCAGCCTCCACTTCCCGTTTTATTCCCTCCCTCTGATTTTTTTTTTGACTCATTGTTTGTTTTGTTATCCTCTGCTATTTCTCACTCTCTCTCTCCTAGTCATCTGTCAATTATTACTCTCAAAAAAAAATAAAAAACGGCTCGCTTTTGTTATTTTTTTTCTCCCTTGTTTGCGAGCCGCTTTCACACCACGGCTAATGGTGACCTAGATTCGTTTCCTAACACAGACAGTGGAGAAAAAAAAAAAAAAACAGGAAATTGCTAGTAGATATTTTTAAGGATGATTTTGAAAGAGAGCGTAATGCGTCGTGTCACCGCTGGTGTGAAGTTATGCTGAGTGTATGACTAGCAGCTCTGCTTCCTGTCTCCGCGCCACTCTTTATGCATGGCTGCCTCTGTTTACCCACGAGCCATTGCTCAAGTGCTCCTCTCCACACCGCCGAGCTTTCAGAAGCACTCACGGCTCTCCGTAGAGACGCACCGGCCTTGAAATGAAGCCAATGTGGCCTGATGGTGCGTTTGCGAGGGCCGTCTCTTAGTGTCCTGGTGTTAAATGGGCCTGTCGCCCTGCTGACCTCTGAAAAGGGGGACGAAAGGTCGATGCCGTTTTAAGATTGTTTATTCGATTATAATTTCAAAGGTTTGAGTTGATCCTTTATCATCACCTAAATTAGCCCACAATGCAGTATGTTTGTGTGGAAAGATAGATTCCGGTGTCACAAGAAGCTCAGCAGGGCGTCCGCTTGAGACCCGAGTGATGTAGCTGAAGATAAATAACTGTAGAACTGTACTAACGGCTATATATACATAAAACGGTTATTATGAAACAGAGCAAATTTTGCATGGAAAAACTGGTAAAGCAAAAGCTGTCATGTGAACAGTGTCGCAAAGTATTGTGCCAAACCTAAAACTACCTGTAGGAGGGGCTCTGGGTCCGTTTTCATTTTTACATTGTCACAATTCCTGTGAATCGGAAGTCATGTAGCCTGTGCATGTGTATATATTCATTCATTCATTCATCCATCGATCCATCTTCTACTGCTTTATCTCACTTCTCTCTCAGGTCTGGTATTTCAGCCGTCTTCGGGTATCAAGGCAGGACACACCCGGTACGGAACGGCAACCCCATAGGGCGCACACACACACTCACATTCACACTAATTCACACGAGGGACAATTTTTCCAAGGTGCCAATCAACCTACCGTGCATGTTTTTGGATTTGAAGGAAACCTGGAGAACCCAGAGAAAAACCTCCTGAGGCACGGGGATAACGTGCAAACTCTACAAACACATGGCAGAGGCGGGAATCCAATCCCTGACCCTGAAGGTGTGAGTCGAATGTGCTAACCGCTAAGACACTGTGCCCCCTTTTTATATTAAATATATAAAATAATGTTTTACTAATAGATTGTCACAAGTATTAGGACATCCGAAATTTCCAGCCTTATGTTGTTGTTCTCCAAAGTCACACAATAGTGTTAGTGTCAATTTGTCTTTTCACTTGAATTAGAAGACACGGACAGGTCCCTGTGCACAATGCCAGCTCCATGACAATATGGTCTACATCAAGTGGAAGATATCAAGTAGCCTGCTCTAGAGCTCTGACCTCTACACTGTTGAGTAGGAATTACACCTGAGTCCTCCAAATAGCACTTTCCTGTCAGTATTTGACTTTAATAATTCCCTTAATCTTCCCAGAAGAGTTGCGCTTATTATTAGGTGATTATAACCATTATTTAAGGAATGAGATTCAAAAAGCTTATGCAAATTTTATGGTCGGGTATCCACAAAAATTCCGTTCCATTCGGTGTTGCTACATACCACCCAAAAAAGGAAAAGCATGTCCTCATTGCATGTTTGTGATGGCGTAAATTCAATGCAAACACACTAAGTGACCAGTAGTGCTGGAAAAACAATTGCACTTGGACCCAGTGTGCTGCAGACTGGATCCATTTGCAAATATGATGATTTGGTGTACTTTATGAATATTTGGAATTACTTACACATGTTGCCTTGAGGAGGACCAGTGTTTTATCCATATTGTCTTTCTACGACACATTCGGACCAGGACAAAATGTTAAATAGCGCACAAATAAACCCCTGTGTATGTTTACTCGTCGATTAGAGCGTTCGACTAGAAGGGGAGCGTATAGAAGAACCTTTATAAAGCGCTAGACTACATTTTAGTGTCTAAAAATCTAAATAAAAAGGTTTTTTTTTTTTTGAAAGTGTAAAAGACAACTTTCAAAATGCAAAAGTAATCAGCCCTAAGTGAAACTGGAAATTACTAAGTCCCAGTAGGTGGGAGAAAAACACAGTAGTAAGGGATAGAGGGCTAAGGAGGATTGCTGGAGGGAAAGAACAAGAAAAAAAAGAAAAAAAAATCTCTCGACCTGCTAAATGATGTTCCATATTCAACAGGAGGCCTATTTCCCAGCATGACACAGGTCTCTTGTTCTCTCTCCTGCTTTGTGAGCTTTCACAACTGTCACCTTACCTCTGCGCCGAAGGAGTATTATGTTGTAACAATGCAGTTTTGGTAAGGGAAATGACAGTATGTGTGTGTGTGTGTGTGTGTCTGAAGTAAACGCTTTCGTATGACCGTACAGCTCATGTTTGGCAATTTCTGTGAGGAGCAGCGGGCCTGACGGAGAACCCCACACCTCCTCCCTGGCCTCATTTAGACATCCGATAACATCAGCTCCCGTCTTTCTCTCCTCCTTCCTCTCGCTCTTGTGCAGCAAGGACACGAGAACCAGCCGTGCGTGATGCCCGCCGTCTCTGTCGGCGAGCAGACGAAATGACCTCAACTTGATCGTTTTTTTCGCGCCATCGTATTTCACCCTAACGTAAAAGGACGAAGCCCGGATTGCATTGTTTTGTTTTTCTAGCCTGAAGATAAAGCATTAGCGACTATCCAGTGCTGCCGCGTCCTCTTCTGGAAGAGCTCGCAAGGGGAATCTTTTCTACCCGGTCACATTCGAAAAACCTCCAGGCTGACGGCGACTCGCGGCGCTGCCCTCCTTCATTGTTCACGCTTCCCTTTATTTAGGGAAGTGCTTCCCCAGCGCTATGAATATGCGACGAGCGCCGAGGGTAGGCCGGGCCGGGCTCATTTCAATAATCTCCAATATTGTGCGCTGGGAAGACCGCCGGCCAAGACTGGCGAAGATGCTCCCTTTCTCTCCAGCAGCTGCCCGCCTTCCCTCCTTCATACGCGAGCTAAAGAACACTCCTGAAAGACATCATTTGCATTCAAATGCAGATGCGCGAGTCTTTTGTTTCTCTCTTTTTTTTATTTTAGTTTGCCTCATGTCTGCTCTATGGAAAAGGCTAGTGTATAAACAGGTTTTGAGGGACTGTGTGTGTGGATGCAACATATTTTTGAGTTGGATTTGTAGTTCCTGTAAATACGTTCAAAAGTCAAATGAACCTCCGTCTTATTTAAACGATGTGCCGTTCAGAAAATACACAAAACACACTTTGCCGCACTAAGAATGAAAATGGGACTTAAGCTAGACAAAAACAAGGCAAAATCATTTTTTTTAAATTTATTTTATAAATTAGGAAAGTATAGAGAAGAAATTCCAACCTGTGCCTCTTTATTTAGAGCAATATGACATAAGCGCGGTCCTTCAACCCGCCTTGAATCTTCCTTTCAACACTGCAACATCCGATCTCATATCAGATATTTAAAGCTGTCAGTGTGTGTACATGCTCAAGAGTCGTACTGGAAGTGAAACGATGAACTCGTATTGTTATGCAGACGGTTGTAGTAAATTATAAAGAAATGAAGTCAATTATTTGAATATGATTTAGTTTTTTTTTTTTGTGCTATCTATCCCGGTAGTCTTCTCTGTTAACCCCATTGTAGACACTTGTCATGAAATCCTATCTCAGGCGTCTATGGGCATTAAGGCAGGATACACCCTGGATGGAATGCCAACCCATTGCAGGGAAATCATACTCACATTCGCACACGCACTAGGGACAATTTTCCAAGGTGCCAATCAACCTACCGGAAGGAAACCGGAGAACCCGGAGAAAAACCCCCCGAGGCACGGGGAGAACATGCAAACTCCACACACACATATGGCCGAGAAGGGAATCGAACCCGGATGTGTGAGGCGAACATGGTAAGCACTAAGCCACCGTGCCCCCCTCAATACAATATCTAACATATCTATTTATATATCATAAAGAATGAAGAAAAAATGTATTATTTATTGTTAAGGCAAAGTCAGAGAACCTAACGTGTGTTTTTTTGTTTGTTGTCGTTTTTTTATTAGAACGATTTCTGCCACCCGCGCACTATTTCTGCCACCTCACGTTCTGCTCATTCGCAGGAAACGTGCGGCTGAAACGTATGCTTTGGCCTCCATCATCCGCCTTGTTATTACGATTAGCAGCTCGTGTTTGGAAATGTATTCATATATTCACAAGTTCTGTATCATTATTTTCTTTGTTTACCCGTTTTGCCAGCAGTGTCTCGGTAGCGACGAGCGCACTCGTTTTTATTTATTTATCTATTTATTTATTTATCTATCTATCTATTTATTTATTTATTTTACGGAGTGAGTCTTGCAGGCTGATCTCGACCATGAGGGAATCTCACGGCTGCCTCTACATTTCTTTCTCTTTCCATTACTTTCTTTCGCTTTTTTTGTCTCTCAGCTGTATTTTTTCCCTGCAACGCTGCATCTCCGACTCATTAACACTGACCTCCGGCGTGCCGAGTGTGGACGAGGCATGTCCAAAGGTCCAGCGGCCGCAGCTACACAGAATTTTTACATAATAAACAAACTTCTCTTTTATTTTTGTATAAGTACTGAAATGTTCATCTATCTATCTATCTATCTATCTATCTATCTATCTATCTATCTATCTATCTGTCTGTCTGTTTGTCTATCTGTCTGTCTGTCTGTCTGCCTGTCTATCTGTCTGTATATCCGTATATCTATCTATCTATCTGTCTGTCTGTCTGTCTGTCTATCTATCTATTTGTCCACCTATCTATCTATCAATCTATCTGAAAAAAGTTGGTGGAATCTAAAGGAGGAAGAATGTCGTGCGAAATTTCAGGGAAGAGGTCAGACAGGGATGATTGGGCAACGACTGCAGAAGTGATAAGGAGTTCTCCCAAGCAGCAGTATTTTGAGGAGTTCATGAATAAGAAAAATGAGAGTGAGAGAGAGAAGGACGGATGATGTGGAGAGCCTCAAATAACAGGATTATGAGTACAGAGGGTTGAGGGTCTTGCTCAGCGGCCCAAGAGTTTTAATCCAGATTGCGGAGAAGGACCGATGTTTAGGAATAAGTGCAGACCGGCAGTAACTACAGGGGCATAAAGTTGATCAGTCACACCATAAAGACGAGTGGAAGCTTGACTGAGAGAGGAGGTGATCATCTGTGAGCAACAGTAGGGTTTCATGCTGAGGAAGATCACCACAGAGGCGGTATTTACTTTGAGGATGTTGATGGAGAAGTATCAGAAGGAGTGTGTTTGTGGATGTAGAGGAAGCAGGGTTCCAAGAGAGTTGTGGTATTGTATGAGGAAGTAATGTGTAGTAGAGACGTATATGACGGTGTATGAGGAGAGAGTGCTGTAGGAACAACAGACCGGTTCACGGTGGAGGTTGGATTGCATCAAGGATCGGCTCTGAGCCCTTTCCGGTTTGTAGTGGTGACGGACAGATTGACGGACGAGGTCAGACAGGGGTCTCCATGGACTTTTGGGATGATATTGTGATTTGTTGGCGAGAGTAGAGAGCAGGTGGAGAAGAGTCTGGAGATGTAAGTCAATAGTAAGACAGCACATGTGTGAATGAGAGAGAATGAGTGGGGCAGTTGCAGGGAGAAGAGGTGGTGAAGGTGGAGGAGATTAAAGTAACGGAGAGTGTGTTAGCAGCCGAAAGAGGAAGAAAAAGAAGACAAATATACAAGGGAAAATAAGATATGTCTGTCAAATTGAGCAAGTAATTTGTTTCCTTGGCAGGGAAAAAAAATATATTGTATTGCTGAAATTGCATACAAGAATATCTGTGAATACTACATTAGAATGGAAATGCAAATATATAAATAACAAAAAAAATTGATTTCAAATGACGCTAAAAAAAAAACACGGCTCATTTATATTTATTTGTTTGTTTGTTTGTTTTTAATGCAGCATCTTCTGAGCACTTCTCCAGAGTTTAGCAGGTGATGACAGAGTTCCTTCAAGAAATTGTTTCAGCTCTATCTATCTATCTATCTATCTATCTATCTATCTATCTATCTATCTATCTATCTATCTATATATCTATCTATCTTTATTAACATTTTTCTTCTCATTTGGTGAAAAGCAGCGTTTTTGTCGTCAGGGCCGTAATCCGTTATTCCGTCGTATTGTGTCGAACACATCATGACACAAAGCGAGCAGAACAACTGTATTTCTTTTTCACTTGTAATCTAATCGGTTTATGGCCTCTGTTATCTCAGGCCAGTCAGGGAAAGTAAAAGCGTACATGAATCCGGGGGTCTTGTTTATGTTTGTGCCACTGACAAACAGGGCTGCTTTTTGAAGGATTGCTGTCACAGGTTGAATCTCATCAACCCGTGTATTGATTTTGCAGTTTGCTCGCTTTTCTCAAACCCACTTCATGTACCGCTCGGCGTGGAGAAAAAAAAAAGAAAAAAAGAAAGAGAAGCTAACAAATTAGGGCTGAATACCTGACTCTACGACTTATCGACTTATTATTATGTGGAAACTCTGTATTTTATGTTTGATGGGTTTTTTGGGGGGGGTTATTTGTTGTTAAATGAAATGCGGTGCATTTACAAGTTTTGTCTTTTATTTGTCACATATACATTACAGCACAGTGAAACTCTTTCTTCTCATATCTTCTCATATCTTCTCATATGGTCAGAACGGAGGGTCTGCCATGATACGGCACACAGAAGGATAAGGGCTTTGCTCCCCCGAGGCTAGCAGATACCAGGGCTCGAACCCCTGACCTTTTGATCAGTAGCCCAGCACCTTAGACTGCTGTGCTACACCCTCATTGGCGGTGTATGTATCTGTATGTATGTATCATCATACCGCTGTATGTATCAAGACATAAGTGACAAGGAATCTTTTTAGTGGTAATAATATAATAATATAAGTGTAACTATATGGCAGAAAAAGTAGGTTCGGGTTTATTATACACCATATTACAGGTGTTCATTGATTTATAATGTAGGAACAGGCACTCTGGATCAGGATGAACACACACACACACACACACACACATACACATTCATTCATTCATCTTCTACCGCTATATCCGATCTTCCCTTGGGTCACGGGGAGCCTGTGCCTATCTCAGGCCTCTATGGGCATTAAGGCAGGATACACCTTGGATGGAATGCCAACCCATCGCAGGACACACACACTCACTCACACACACAAACACACACTAGGGACAATTTTCCAAGGTGCCAATCATCCTACCGTGCATGTTTTTGGACCAGGGGGAAACCGGAGAACCTGGAGAAAAAACCCCTGAGGCACGGGGAGAACATGCAAACTCCACACACACATGGTGGAGACGGGAATCGAACCCGTACCCTGAAGGTGTGAGGCGAACATGCTAAACACTAAGCCACCGTGGCCTGTCTCACACACACACACACACACACACACACACACACACACACACACCCACATACAATTATAACTTAATTGCCAAGTATCATTGGTTGCATGTACAAGGAATTTGACATGGTGTGCTAGTGCTATAAAGATATGAAAAACTATAAATAATAATATAAATATAATTAAAGTAACGCAGTGTGGTAAAGATTTTCTGGAATAAATCCAACACACAGTCTTCACCTACCAGCATGGTAAACCCGCGAATAAAGCATAGGACTCATATGAAACTATGAAAATGCAAAACGACCCCCAGACACCAGCTCACTTATGAACCACGGACCAGGGATCTGAGGTGGTGACACAATAACACCTATTTTACCTGCAAGCACGGTTTTAGACCAGGGTGATTTTAGCTCCGAGTCGGTTGGATTTGAGATGTTACACAATTTGTTATTCCTCACGTCCGCGCAAGCGCATTCATTTCTGTTCACCAAAATAACAACTGAGAGCAATCACTTGCATTTACGCTATATCAGCAAATTGCACTAAAATAGATCCCTTTGCTTCTGCTTTTTTTTCACTGAATCACACACACACACACACACACACACACACACACACACACACACAGCACACACACAAGCACACACACATATATATATTCAGGAGTTCCTCATTCCTGGTGGGTTGCTCTCACTCCCTTACTGGGGGATTTGACTCTAACTGGGCTTGGCGCCCGTAATGAAATGAAATCTATTTAAAGCCAAAAGCGAAGCAAGTTTTAATTTCCTATTCCAGGCTTAACCTTTTTGGCTGCGCAGCATTTCACATCCACTTAATAACTTTTATTTCCCCCCTTTTTTTTTCTCCCTCCTCTCTCATTTCGTCCTTCACTCTTTTCCACTGCTCTCAGTACTGCTGTCAGTGAACACTGTAAATCGGTCTCTTCTTGTAATAAAAAGAGTTTCTGTAGGGCGTATAATGGCTCACTATTCAAATCCATGCACTGATCTTAATATTAATGTCACAATTTTAACAGGGTAAAAAAAAAAAAACGCCTGGTCTGGGCAGCATTTGAAACCCAGGAAGGGAGGCACGCGGAGTGATACTCTCAGTCCTGGTCTGTTCTTCCAGTGAGAAATTGTGAGACACAGTGGTTTACAGTAAGCATGACTCTAGGACCAGTCTCAGTAAAAAAAAAACATAAAGGTGTGGCCTTTTTACCTGTAATTTGAGGCAAAAGAATACATTTATCTGAATAAGGAATGAGTTGTTTCTCTGGTTAAGGCACTTGTCAATCAATAAAATACAGTGGCAAGAAAACGTATGTGAACTTTTTGGAATTTCATGGTTTTCTGAATAAATTTGTCATAAAATGTTATCTGATCTTCATCTAATTCATTGGTATTGACAAACACAATGTGTCTAAAAATAATAACACCAAAAAAATCCAATCTTTCTTGTCTTTATTGAACACAATCATTCAACATTCAAAATGGCAGTGGAAAAAGTAAGTGAAACCTTAGAATGAATAACTGGTTGACCCCCCCCTGGCAGCAATAACCTCAACCAGGCGCTTCCTGTAGCTGTGGATCAGACCTGCACATCGCTGAGGAGGAATTTTAGCCCATTCTTCCTGGCAGAACTGCTTTAGCTCTGTCGTATTCTTTGGACGTCTCATGTGTATGGCCCTCTTCAAGTCAATCCATAGCATCTCTATTGGGTTGAGGTCTGGGCTCTGACTCGGCCACTCCAAAAGGCGGATTTTGTTTTTCTGAAGCCATTGTGTTGTGGACTTGCTCCGGTGTTTTGGGTCGTTGTCCTGTTGCATCACCCACTTTCTACACAGTTTCAGCTGATGTACAGACATTCTCACATTATCCTGAAGAATTGTCTGATATACTTGGGAATTCATCTTCCCCTCAATGATTGCAAGCTGGCCAGGCCCTGATGCAGCAAAGCAGGCCCAAATCATGATGCTTCCTCCACCATACTTTACAGTTGGGATGATGTTTTCATGACGATATGCCGTGCCCTTTCTACGCCAGATGTAGTGCTGTGTGTTTTTTCCAAATAGTTCAATCTTAGTTTCATCAGTCCACAAAACATTTTGCCAATACCGCTGTGGAGTGTCAATGTGCTCTTTTGCAAACTTAAGGCGTGCAGCAATGTTCTTTTTAGTAAGCAGCGGCTTCCTTCGCGGTGTCCTGCCGTGGATACCCTGCTTGTTCAGTGTTTTACGTATTGTAGACTCATGAACAGATATGTTAGCAAGTTCCAATGATGCCTTCAAATCTTTGGCTGTCATTCGGGGTTGTTTCTTTACCTCATTGATGAGTGTTCGTTGTGCTCTTGGTGTCATTTTGACGGGGCGCCCACTTCTAGGTAGAGTAGCAACAGTCCCAAATTGTCTCCATTTGTAGATTGTTTGCCGAACTGTAGACTGGTGAATTTCTAAAGTCTTTGAAATAACTTTGTAACCCTCGCCAGCTTCATGTAAATCAACAATTCTTGATCGTAGGTCCTCTGAAAGCTCTTTTTGGCGAGGCATGGCTCACATAATCATGTTCTTCTTGTGCAGAGCAAACTCCAAAGGTTTGAGGGGTTTTTATCAGTCAAAGTATCTGTAGTCCACACCTCCAAACTTTATCTTAACAAGACTCCAGGTGTGCTAAAACCAATTAGCTCCAATTAGCTTTTTTGAGGTCATTAACTCAAGGTTTCACTTACTTTTTCCACTGTCATTTTGAATGTTGAATGATTGTGTTCAATAAAGACAAGAAAGATCGGATTTTTTTGTGTTATTATTTTTAGACACATTGTGTTTGTCAATACCAATGAATTAGATGAAGATCAGATAACATTTTATGACAAATTTATTCAGAAACCATGAAATTCCAAAAGGTTCACATACTTTTTCTTGCCACTGTACATTTTTCCTCTATGTGTGAGCTGTGGCCATATTGCTTGTCCTGCCACTGAATTGTCTGTGTGTGTGTGTGTGTGTTGTGTGTGACTTATCAGGCAAAGTTGTGACAGGTACCTGTAATTCCTATTTAAAGAGGTATGTAACAAAAAACAAAAAACAGAGGCACGGTGGCGTAGTGGTTAGCACATTCGCCTCACACCGCCAGGATCCGGGTTCGATTCCCGGTCTAGGTCATGTGTGTGTGGAGTTTTGCATGTTCTGGCCCCCAGTGCCTCAAGGAGGTTTTTTCTCCGGGTTCTCTCCGGTTTCCTCCCGGTCCAAAAACATGCACGGTAGGTTGATTGGCACCTTGGAAAATTGTCCCTAGTGTATGAATGTGTGTGTGTGAATGTGTGTGTGTGCCCTGCGATGGGTTGGCATTCCATCCAGGGTGTATCCTGCCTTAATGCCCATTGACGCCTGTGACCCGAGTGAAGATCGGATATAAGCGGTAGATAGAGATGAATGAATGAATGAATGTAACAAAAAAACAGGTATGTGTCTGTTAATCCCATTGTATATATATATATATATATATATATATATATATATATATATGAATGTATCCTGCCTTAATGCCCATAGACGCCTGAGATAGGCACAGGCTCCCCGTGACCCGAGGGAAGATCGGATAAAGCGGTAGAAGATGAATGAATACACACACAGAATATATAATATATATATATATATATATATATATATATATATATATATATATATATATATATATATATATATATATATCTATATATATATATATATATATATATATATATATATATATATGGCTGTCAGATCCAGCAAAGGAGGTGTAGCCAGAGGACTGTGACTAAGTATACTGGAAACATTTTTGTGTTGTGTTTTTTGGGTATGTATAATACACACAAAGGTTTGTAATACACACACACACACACACACACACACACACACACACACACCTTTACTACCCAAGTAGTAGATCTTTATTCCCCAAATGAAGTCTAAAATCATTTTTATTTCATCAATTTCACTTGTGCCTATTTAATAGCTTACTAAATTTAAACAATATAATTTTATTGATATGTTTTACAAAAAAAAAAGAGAATAATAAAGAATTTATAAATTTACATACTGGTCATAGTCAGATCAAAAAGTGCAGTACTGATTTGATTGACTGAATGTTTGAACAACAGTTTATACTGTACAGTTAAATTCTTACTTTGCCCGGCTCCGTGGCCACCGATAGGATATACATAAACATAACATACACAAAAAATAAAATAAATAAATAAATAAATAAGTACATGTATGAATTTAGGGTGCAGCTGTATAGAAGTCTAATGGCTTGTGTCTTTTTGTTCTTGACT
>JACRUU010000012.1:21713826-21748826 GCA_030449085.1 Kryptopterus vitreolus
GTATATATTTTTTAAAGAATAACACAAATAATTCGACATGAGTCGGCGCTGTGAAGTCGTCAGATTTATTATGATATGCAGGTCACAATTTGATCGCTCGTCCCAATACTGTATCGATCTGGGAGCCTAGGCTGATGGATTGGGCCGACGAGCTCCATGACAGGAGTCATGCTCAATGAGATGAGACGAGGATGAGTTTGCATCTCGCCAGTCATATAAGCTCCTGCATGCCTAATTTCGATCACTGTCATCCTGACAGTGACGTGTTCCCCTTAGGCCGCGAGCGCGGCGCTGCGGTTTTCCTACCGAACGAGTGCAGCCGGTGTGAACGGCAATCCTTTTAAACGCGTGCTCGTGTTGATGTTTTTCCTCCCAGACCCCTGTGAACAGTTCCACTCTACTGCTGGGCCCATCTGTGCTCTGTCTAGTCTTCAAAAAAAAAGGAAAAAAAAAATAAACCCTCAAAAAAATACACTTTGTCTGTTTTTTTTTTTTAATGTTTTTTATCCCCTTTCTCTACTTTTGCCTTGGTAAACTGCAAGAGATGGCGGTTTTTTTTCCCTCTGGAGGTTAAATTGAAACGAATCAAAACCCTTGGTATGTTTTTGCCCTTTTCTTTTATATCTGCAATTCCTTTTTCTGCGGCTTCCTTCTATCAAGAAGAATTGAATGGCACGTCACTAGGCCTTTCATCTCCGAGAGATGTGTGTAGCCTAAAAACACAGAAGTAATGTTCTGTAGCATTGAACCCAGTGAGCAAAGGAAATACAAAGCGCGAAGAAGAAAAGAGCTTGCTGAGCACAAAAACGAACCCTTACAGCGGGGAACTAACCTTGCCTCGTCTCTGATGTTTCTCTACACATGTACCGCTGCCCGACCCATTACGGATCTGCGCTTCTCTAACTCCCGTCTTTTATCACGCTGTAGCTTTTCCATAGTGTAGGCAGGATATGCCTCAGACACAGTCTATACTAACATGGGGAAATCGAAAAATGCATCTCTTCCTATTTTCGTCCCCCCCCCCTTCTCTTTACATTCACAGTAAAATGGCGGGTTTTGACCACCGAGAGTGCCTCTTTTCAGGAAAACACTGATTTCTGTGTGGATGAAAAAAGAAATCTATTTGATGTATGATTATTGTGTACGCTGGTTGTCATGTGACAGGAACAATTTCAGTACGCTAGAAAAAAACAAAACAAAACAAAAAAAACACTCTTCCTGTGTTATATTCATTCCATGTTTGCTTTGTGTGGAATATAAGCCGTGCTGAGATGTCCGAGAAAGCCCGATTTATGTCCAGAGTTGGGAAGGTTACTTTGGGAATGTAGTAGGTTACAAATGACCCTATTCAAAATGTAATCAGCAGTGTAAATTATCAATTGCTTTATAAATGTAACTGATTACGTGCATTTGTCCACTAGGTGGCACTTAACATTCTAAGGATAAAAATTTTAAATTTTTTTTACATGATTTTATATGAAATTGTTCAGATGTAACTCTATTTGTAACCTTTAACATTTTCATAAGTATTTGTAATATAATAACGCATATTTTCTCAGTAACTGGAATGAATTATTGTTACATTTATATGTAATTAAATTACATAACACCGTTACATGTAACTAGTTCCTCCTGTAGGGAAGGTTACTTTGGAAATGGTTACAGATTACAAATTATATTACAAATTACATTACATTTATTTTTACATTAAATAATTATTCAAGTATGATGTATTAATAAAGTGATTGTAACTTTTCAATCACTTTATAAAAGTAAAGTAACTGATTACATTGATTTTTTGATTACCTTCATTTGTCCACTAGGTGGCAATTGAGATATTGGGAAATTGGGATATATTTTCGGAACTGAGCTTCTTCAGAATCAAATTGTGGGGGGGGGTGTTAGGCGGTGGTCGTTGGAATTTGCAATCTTCAACAATTTCTAAAATAACTGTTTTTTTTTGCATGTTTTTTCGGTGTACTTTACCTTTTTTACTGTTATTTTTATTTTGTAATTACATTACGTAACATCGTTACCTGTAACTAGTTACTCCCCCGCACTGCTCCCCAACACTGTTTATGTCCATGTGGGGAAAAACAAATGAATTCATTTCGATTCCATTTTTATTTGCGTATTTGAACAATCATTGAACAACATTGTCTCGAAGCAGCTGCCCAGAGAGAAAGCAGCCCAGTCTCACAGCCTTTCCTGATAGTCACGGAATGTAACCTACTGATTCGTGGTCATGGACGTGGATTCCCCTTGTCACTCGGCACAATTTTCTATGTAATGTATTTCAAAAATTCGTCGCCAAAGTTTTCTTCCTGCTAATGGATACCACAGACGCTGTACTTTCTTTTATCCTTGATTGTTTTTTTCCTCATTTTATTTAACATTTTAGCCAGAGACTTTACCTTTGTTTTTAATTCATTAAAGAGACACACAATCCTAACCCTGTAGTTTATGCCTGATTCTCTGATATAAAAATGAGGGGGAAAAAGCGTACATTCCTGGCATTTCATTCAGCATTACCCAGGATACTCTGTCTCCTTATCTACGGGGACAAAGCCATGACACGAAAATTTTTTGACTGTATCACAAAAAAGCATAGGGGTCACATGCGCCCCCTGCTGGCATCGTTTATAGTATGAAGCAAAAATGTGTCTCAGAGGAATGAAGGATAAAGAGGTTAAAAAAAGTTTGTTTCTTAAAATTGCAAGTCTGTCTCTAATGAACGAGGCAAAGAATGTGGCAAAGAAAAAAACTCCCTGAGATGCAAATAATGGAAATTATGTCTTTTTTTTTCATGGACAATTCAAATTTTATTTATAAACCGCCTTTACTTATATATATATATATATATATATATATATATGATATATTATATATATATTCATTTTTTCATTCAATTCAATTCAATTTTATTTATGCCTTTTACATTCATCGTCCAAAGCAGCTTTTATATAATATATATATATATATATATATATATATATATATATATATATATATTGTCAATGTGGTATTCACTAAAGTATTGCCACAATGTTGTCTGTACACAATTGTATATATTATCTGTATATGATACTTCCAGCATTACAATAGTCCTGTGTGCAAAGTAAATTACATGGAGACATTGGACCAATAGAAAGACTTGAGTGGCCTGATCTCAACCCCACGCTCCGTAAACAAGTAGAAATCCGTCCAAGAAGACTTAAGCTTATAACAACATCTGACTGGGTTGAAATCTGGAATAGTGATCAAGAGGTGGCGTGGTCAGGTGTCTACAGGCAGTCTTTTGGAATATAAGGTTTTTATGTCAGTTTCGACAAATCTGTTTTAACTCTGAAAACCCGCCGATGACATAAAGGAAAAACCTTGAAAAGAAACAGACTGAAAAAACATTAGCAGTATTATATGCGCATTTGTGCACATTCTAAAGAGTCTCTCTTTATACATACTGTGTCTATTTGTATACACAATGTCTGCCTTTATGCTTTTTTTGGGGGGGGGGGATTATTCAATGTATTTATTTATTTGCTATAAAGCAAGACCTTGGCATGTTTTGATTATTTTTAGCCTAACCCACTTTGGCATGAGCTTGCTCCGGTACAATACTCGTGCATAATCTAGAAAGGCCATTGAATCAATGAAACAGGATATTTGTTGTTTGTTTTTAAATCACTTGTCTCTCAAGATAGAAAATTAGCATTGCGGCAAAATGTACACAATATGGAGAATGGAATTTCTAAAGACGGACATTAGCCGCCCATCTTTAGGACTGTAATTGTGTCATCAAATGGCAAATGGCACTTTAAAATGTCACACATGCCGTGCTGTTCATCGATCAGAGACACTTATCGCCAGTATTTCAAGCGACCCCAACTTCAACCGTATGCTTATGTGTAATTATTTACTTGTGCACTGTTGTTCATATCGGTTCAACTGTATTTATAGCCGTAATCATTACACAAACAGGTGAAACCGGAATACACACAAATCCACAATATGGTTATAATTACAGCCCACATTGGCTTGCCCATTTTGATATTATTGTATACTCAAGAATTAGTTTCCTTCTTTAATTAAAACATACCAAGAACAGCAACCCGAAGTGAACCAAGACTCCTATTTGTAGCTTGGTGTTTATATGATGCTGGATTTTTCTGTCAGAACGTAAAGACATATACCTGATATGAAATTTGGCCATGTCTCGAACATTACCTTCTAGGGCATACAGGGTTCATTACATGATTCATACTGGCTATTATTTTCAAAGATTCTCAGATTCCATGCTTTATGCTACAAACCATCGCTATAGGTGGTAATGCATCGTGGCTGAGGTGTAAAGTGTGAGGTTGAGGTGTAGTCATGCTCGTGTTGTCTTTCACATGCTCTGGGATGTTTAGTGTAGCTTTAAGCCATACTGCCAGTTTGGTTTTTATGCTTGACATTGATGACTACCGAGCGCCCGGGCTCACGTTTTCATACGGATGCCTTATAGGCGATGTAAAGATCTCACTGTAAACTGATATATATTCAAATGTTTTTGTTTGTTTTTCTTTTTAATGTATGAAATGTTTCTATAAGGGAACCAGCTGATTTATCCCATTGACACTATATGTTATTATATGAATCGGTCGACTTTTATTCATTAGGCAGAGGGTGAAGCAACTCCATAGTAAGGCTATGATTTGCGCTTACCTTGGGATGCATTTAAAAAGATCTCCCAACCAAAGTTACAACCAATGAAGTTTCTGTTTAATTGTGATCAAAACTTTATATAAATGCTGTAATGTGTTTATTATATCGCTTTTATTTATTTAAAAAATAAATAAATAAAAGCATTTTCTCTGAGTTGTCTAGAGACGTCTAATCATTATAAATTACTGAGGAAAATACTGATCCTGGACCAGCAGTTAGAAGAGGCTTTTCTCTGGATAAGTAACTAGACACAGCATAGTGAATATTCCACAGTGTTTTTTATATTGCTCGTACGTGGTCCGTGGCCAGGAACTTACACATGCTCCGCCTCTGCATTTACTGTCTTTAGAAATACCCAATACCCCAGACTCTTTCCAGTCTTTTTCAACCCTTTTTTGTGAGATAGATTTTTACATACTGAATTATTGAGTGTAATCCTACTCTGTAGTATTATACATATATTTACACTGGGATTCAAATATGTGTTTTGCGAGGAAAACCTCTCACTTAACTTCATCGCTTTATAAGATGTTATAAAATGTACATCCTGCAAATCTCCGTATATTACTGCTAGAGGATTATCTAAAATTGTGAAATGCATTTAATTACATTTCCCAGATAAATAATTCCTTCCTATTATTCGGTAAAAAATAAACGTGAGCAAAAGCTGAAAGAACTTAAGTAAATAACTTCAGTGGACAAATCAGTAGCATGACAGGGTTAAGAGAGTTGTATGTCTTTTTTGTTTTGTGTATATCTATAGTCAAAGTTGGCTGTCGGTGTATTTAAACTAAAGCATATGCTTTTCAGTTAAACCAAAACAACAGTTTTAGTGCTGTCAATATTAATGTGTCAAAAAAAAAATTATATATATATATATATATATATATATATATATATATATATATATATATATATATAAAGCACAACACATTTATTCTTTCTGCCCTTTCTTTTTTATTATTTCGCAGTGTCAAATCAAGCACCAAAAACCACACACATCCGCCAATTAAAACTGTCTGTGTGGAAGCACAGTAAAAGTTCCATTTGTTATTAGGAGATTGAAAACACCATCTTTACATTAAAAAGTTGACAAGAAGATTCTGCCTTCATGCTCTATGTTGAGTTTGGTTTCACTAATAATAAACTTATTTGCATAAAGTGCATTTGCATTTGTCCACACCCATGTTGATTAAAGTACTGAAAAATGTATGATTAAGTTGCGATTAATCACGAGTTAATTCATAGCAACCATGCGATTAATCGTGATTAAATGTTTCAGTCTATTGTCAGTCGTAATAAATGCACAATATTAAACTGTGTATACTGTAGCTACAGTGGACTAGTAGGTTTCCAGGCAACTAGAACTCGGCAGCCCATTCGGCCATTTACCTTGTCCATTGAGCTAGAGAATAAATATATGAATTGTCCACACATTGACAACCGAATGCAAATCACTGGTGAGATCCTTTTATAATAAATGATAGTGTCATGCTTTAAGCTGAATTATATCCTGTTCTTAGTTGTGTTATCTTAGTTGTGTGGTCTGTGTTTTAAGTACCAAACTCAGAATATCTGGTTCTTGATCATTACCTCTATTACTGCTTCCTGAATATTCATTTTCTTTGCTTATTATTTTGTTACATTTCTCACAGTAAGTTCCGTTATTTTTTTTCTCCTACCCACCCATATCACTTTATTCATGATGTGTGATAAAGTTGACTTTTCAATAAATCCACTGATTCAATTTGAAATTGGAGGGCTCTTTTGGGACCCTAGACCTCTATTGGCTGTGCACTTAGGGAACTTAGGGACTGTGGGAGTAGGCTAAGTGAATGAGGAGGACTGCTCTGTATGGGTTTGTGACTTCAGGGAGACTGAGGAAGTGCATAAAAGAGAAGCAAGGGCTTGAAGAGAAATTGAGAGAGAAAGAGAGAAAGACAGGAGATGAATGGGGACACGGGGGACATTATCCGCAGTGGGTGGACCGAGACTGGGCGGTGAATGGAGAGCAGAGCGAGAAGGAAGTCATATGGAAGGACAGAGATTTAGCAGAGGAGTCTACGTGTGCATGCATGTTTGCTTGATGTATGTATTTATTTATTTATTTCCCCCCCCTGAGAAGCAAAGGTTAGAATGGATGTCCAGTCACAAGTGCTGATTTGTCACAGCACAATGGCCTTGCTGAACTGGCAGAGCCACAGTGGCCCAGCGAGGTGCCAGCGCCCAGCCATTAGCGCCACTCACCCCCAATTACGGCCTGATTATTCTGCCACGCTCTAATTGCCTGGGGAGATATGCTAATGCCTGTCATTTGGGATGATAAAAGATGCGCACAGGACTCGATGCATTATTTAGCCGGCTGGCTGGTGGATGAAGGATGTGGCATGCGCTTTAATTGCTGAGAGGAGAGGTTAAGCTGAACGAGCAGTTGAATTAAAAATGAGGAATTTACCATTTATTTATTTATCTCGCTGGTGTTTTACACTCGCTGTCTCCGCATCTCGCCAGCAGAATCTGTTGTGGGCTCGGGGTGTGAAGAACAGCAAATGAGAACGGAATAAATAAAAACATTTGCGGATCCAATAAGCACTAAATAAATATGCTACGTGCGGCCGCGGTATGCTCGGATCGGCGCCGCGTGCCGGCGTTTGAACGCGGAGTTGTTTGAATGCAGAACCTTTGTGGCTGGTGGAAAAACAGTACCTCTGCATGACGCCGTTTCAGTTTCATTATCCACATGTTTGCATGAAAGGCTTCATTTAAATCCACGCGTTTTGCAAGAATACAAATCGTTCTGCCAGTTCCAGCCTCTGTAGCAGACTCTCGCTTGTGTCGTATCGTGCACAACAACGAGTTGTGTATTCTGAACCGCTTTGTACAGTCGTTCACATGCTAGTCATTTGGTTTAAACTAAGGCTGTCAATCGGTTAAATCGCAATTAATCAAACGTTTTCAATGTACCATAAATTAATACTTTTCATGTTAACTGTAACAGATATAAAATATTGACTTGATATTTATTTTAACCCAGGAAATCATTATTTTAACGTTCATTTGTTGTTAATTAATTCATTTCGTGTTCATTTCAATGTTACTTGTTTAGTGGTTGTTTTAATTGTAAAATATGGGACGTGGCCCCTTTAAGAATTCTGTTCCGGTTGCTTTCCATATAAACTGGTGATACGTTGAGGTTATACTGAAGCGCATTGCATTCACAAAAGATAAATGTGCTTTTGGAATGCAATGGGCTCCCGTAAGGTTCCATACGGTAATATACGCCAATATACGCAGCTAGTAAGCTTTAATTCGGGGGAATTTAGAAAGTGAGTGGATCCACTGAAGTTTCTTAATTCCCTTGTTCTTTGTTTCATCCATTCGCCAAAAGTGAAAGAGTAGATCACTCACATAGTAATACACACTGCTGTTCGTATTCAACAATACGTTTTCTTAGCCGGGACACGATGAGGTTTAATGACTGGTTAAGCATTCAACAATGGTGACTTGGCAATGCCAGGATTTGCGCTTACGACCTTCCGATCAGTAGCGCAAGGCCTCCACCACCAAGCCAGCGCTGCCTGTGATGCGTAACCTTAAGCTGAGTACCGCACGTGAGCTTGGCAGCGTCCCAACGATCAAAGGAAATCAGACCGAACTTCCTGATAATCCTTTTGTTTAGCAACAAGCACTGCAAGTGTCGGACTTCCTTTAACAGCCAGCAAGTGAAATAGCCTGAGATGTTCTAATTAGCTTTAAGAACATTTAAGCCTGTAACTCTTCTCTTGCCTTTAATGGGAAATGCTGGACTCTTTATTCAGCTGACTTTTTTTATGTACAGCGAGTGAAGTACCTAACATTTCGATTCACTAACCTATCGCTAAATGTTGAGTTTTTTTTAGAGTCTGATTAGTTTATATTTTAATTGGTTTTATCCATTTGTTTTAACCAGTTCTTACGTTAGCTTCTCAAAATGTTGCGCATGCATCACAGGTCAGAGAAACTCACCTATCAGATATTGCTAATTAGCCTCTTTTACATGCAGACGCTTACACTTGAATAAATTGTAATACATCTATTCTTCCCAAAAAGCATCATGGTCACTTGGACTTCTATCCACGGGAGTCTGTGGTATCATCATGGCGCTGAACTTTCTCCGTCACTTTCTCGAGTTCCTCAAACAAAAAAGCGTTACTGTTTCGGAGTCCAGTCTTAACAAGGATATGTTGGTATGCCATTTAAAAAGAAGCAGTGAGGAAAATCTTCAAGCGTGAGACTTTAAACTGACACGTCTGGATAGCCAGAATGGGAACGACTTGCTGAGATGAAAGATGGAAATTTTCACAGCACCCAGACATCACACAATTGAACAAAAATAAGCCTAGTTTTTTTTTTTTTTTTTTTTTTTTTAAATAAACGCTTTATTTTCTGGTTTAAGACAAAAAAAAGGCATCTTCATAAATTCAGGAGCGTAATGTCAAACTTTTGGATGTGGTAGCACATTTAAAGTACTTGCCAAAAGCGGAGTTATTTAAAAACCCTCTCACACTCGTGTATTTTAGTTTCGCCTATCTCCATTAGCCAGCTTGCTTGAGAGATGAAATGTTGGTCTGAATGGGGGCTTCATTCTTCCGGTCTGTGTTTCAGGCTTAATTGTATCTTTTGAAGGGTATTTCTGTGCGAGCGCTACATGGGGGATTCCATTAGCTAGTTTCTTCCTGCTGCTTGCCATTCAGGATGATTTGCATGGCATTTCATCTGGATTTGTGTGGACTATATGGTTTAGGATGAAAAACAGAATGAGCGCATCAGTGTTTTTAAAGGCTTACTCTTAGCGAAATGCAAAACGAAGTAGATCTAATTTCTCCTCTGATTACATGCCGGGGACAAATTGGAGGGTCTGTGTGTTAGCGCTTGACCGTAAAAAAAGGTCTCCGTTGATAGGAAGTTCACTTTGTCAGATTTCTCTGGTTTAATAAAACGAGCATCGGGCCAGTCCTCCAAAGGCAGACTTTTTGCCCTCTCGTCTTTTATTTGTTCGTCCTCTTACTTGTCCTTTAACACCGCAGCAATATTAGTGAAACCTTTGGATGAAGGTGTAGCACCCAGAGACATGTCCCAAACCATCTCCACCACACTTTCCATAGGCTCCAATGTCCCAGAAGGCACAAACGAGATTTACACATGGAGGGTGAGAGGAGCAGGGTGCCAGGACCCCGTACAGCAACACTAATGAGAGGAGACAGCGCCAGCTCACTGTGTTTATTCCTGACCTTCTCTGTTTGTCGGATGGAGTGTGAAATCCGCTGCTCATGTTGCCAGGGTTGTATCAGATTTGGCAACTTTCTGACTTCTGTATAATGCCTTCAGACATTATGGACAATATTGTATAGACACATCGCACAAAGGTGTAACCAGTGGTTGGTAAAGAAGTACAAAATCCCCAGACATCTACAATACACACAGTACAATTTTTTAGTGGTCACAGTGCAAGTTCTTTCAGTAAAAACTGTTTAAGTAGCTTATGTTTTTGCTTAGAAAATTACATTTTAAATGCCACAATTTTGAGTTAGATCAATTGTGTGGTTTAACTGCTTGTGGTTTAGAGTTTGCGGCTTCGGTTATTCGCGGATTTTACCTCAGGACCTAACTAATAACTGTTTTGCGGAACCCGCAAAAATCTCCTCCTCAACATTTGTATGCCTTTTTATTCTGTGGTGATATAAAATTTGTCATGTTTTTTTAATACTGATTTGATTCATTCATATTCTTATTTGTGAGTAATTGTACAGTATATTTTATTTTATTTTAATGTGAATTTCAGGAGTTGACTGCAATATAAAGAATATAAACATAAACAAAAGGCTAAGGTTAGCTGACTAGCATGACTTAGCCAAACACGGTTGTGGTGTTATATCATGCTCGGTTTGTTTGCTAGCTAGCTAGATCAGGTTTACTTATACAGTGTTTTTAGCACACAACAAAATTAGCAGAAAATCTAGCTAGCTGTTCTATAGCTCACTTAGCTGTGTCTGAAACTGTATAATGTTGATTTGTCCACGGGTTTCTGTCTCAGATAATTCAGATCATTATTTTCTTTGAAGCATTTCAAGTTAAATCGGCTTAAGCAAGTTTCTACTCTAAGACTTTGTTAGTGCTGACTAAGCATTTGCAGCATATAGTGTAACTTTTTTCCACAAAAGAGGGTTTTGTTTGAGCCGGGCTTATAACTGAGTGATTGAATATTGTCTTTTAATTGGCTCCCAGTTTTCAGGGTTAAATGCGTGTTACTTTTCACCCCTGAAAGCTCTGCTAATGCGAATAGAAATGTAGACCGTATTCCAGTTTATTACTGTAGAGTTCATTTGTCAGTTTTATATCTGCGCAGATTTGACAGGCTCGTAGTGGATACCGATTTCGATGATGTCGTATGATGTAAGCAGTGTCTATGTAGTGTTGTGTGTTTGTGCAACTGGACCACAAGCCACTGAATGGTCCGACTCCTCCCTGTCTAGACTCTTTGACCAGAGTGATAGTTCTCCGTACTTTCTTTTTTCTCCCAACGATTCTCATTAATTCACATCTGGGCGCACTCCGAGAGCCTGCCGGTGGGGCTTTTGTGTGAAGCAAATCTCATTCCTCTCAAAATTACAGTGTAGCATTTCCCCCCGCTTATTGAAATGCTTTTAGCCGTGTGTGTCTGTGCATGGCTGTTGAGACATTCCCTGATGCATTGCTTGCTCTTGAGTGGCAGCTTTTCCTGACAGCAATAAATAGGGGGATGAGGTGGGGAGGAATGGGTCGTGGTGGGTCGGGGGGGGGGGGGGTGGGGGGGGGGGGGGGGGGGGGGGGGGGGGGGGGGGGGGGGGCGGGGTGGGGGGGGGGGGGGGGGGGGGGGGGGGGGGGGGGGGGGTGTTGGGGGGCGGGTTGTGTGGTAACATAGCGGTGTCCTGGTCCACAATTCACTGGTTACTCAAATGCTGTGTGAAAATATGCAGGTTATTATATAGAGGTCTGTGTATTTCAAAGTAAGGGGGCTATTATCACCTCAATATTTTTCTTATTATGACAATTACATGCTTCAGGAGCGAATTAAGTGATACAAGATGCCAACTGGGAGTAGTTGACAGCTATTTGGAGACTCTGAGCACAGAGCAATTTGCAGCAGAGCGGCAAACAAATTGGATTTGGGCCACGTTGGAAAAGGACCCAACTCCTTGAATATTTGGACTGGCTTGCCGCTCACTTCCAATAACACCTTTTTGTGTAATTGCCGCCTTTGACAAATATTACCTTGCGTTTGTAAATCGTCCGCCAATAGTGAACTGTGCAGCTGTTCTGCATACAGCTGGAAAAGACAACACCGCCTCAGTTTTCCATTGTTCCCATACATTTCTAAGGCGACCTTTGGGAAAATAATCCTGGAGTTACACTTACACAAATCAGAATGTCATCAATAATCTAGACCAGACCAGGGTATTTTACGGCCCGCAGGCCACATCCGGCCCGTTGAGGCTTCCTGGCCCGGCCCGGCGTGCGGTCACTCTCAAATAAGAAATGTAAATGAAAAAATAATAGAGATTCTTTCAAAATGCCACTAACTGGTTTACACCATGCACGCAGTGCTGCTTTTATTTTGAAAGTATTTTATTTCTAAACGGACGCATGTACAATTTACAGGTGCATGCGTATTTACATACGCTTAAATGGAGTTTAGGCGAAAAGCCGTGTGCGTAGTTTGTGATGCACAGGGTCGCTGTGTTCAAGGCGTACAATTTAAAGCATTTTGCATTGTTAATTGCTTATACTTGCAAAACAAGTACTTAGCATTTCTGAGTGTGTGTTAGAAATAAAACGACATACTTGTGTTTATTGTTTTCCTGTTTCTGACTTGCATTTTCTGACTTATGATTACTGGTGGCATAATGAAAATGATATCATTTACCGCTCTTTACGGGTGGAGAAAATGAATATAGAACAAAGTTAAACCTCATATCAGGTTATTGTTGGTTCGGCCCTCAAATACAGCTCAGGTTTCTCATGTGGATCTTTGGAAAAAATAATTGCCCACCCCTGAACTAGACATTTATATCCTGTTCCTCAAACTTTCTCAAACCCTTAATCAATACCAAAATTTTCAGCGATTGTAGCGTTGGACCAAATATCTTGATGAAGCAATTTAGTGTCCTCGTTCCATCTACTATTCTTCATCCAACTTTGAGATCGGCTTGTGACTTTTACTTGTCCTCCTCCAGGACCTCTCAGGTTCCATCGATGACCTGCCCATGGGAACAGAGGTTCCTCTCAACTCAGCCATCGGTGTCACTGGGACCTCCAACAGTCAGGCAGACCAGGGGAACCAGTCTCAGTCTCCGTTTTCACCACACACATCTCCTCGTGTCTCCAGCATGCGCCCTGGACCCTCACCTCCACCTGTAGCCTCCCCCAGTCCTGCTGCTTCCAATCAGACCTCCCCTACCAACGGTCCAGGTAATCTCACATCACTTCCACTGTTTTGCTATATATATATATATATATATATATATATATATATATATATATATATATATATATATATATGTGTGTGTGTATTTATATATATGGTTAGATGATGACTATCCTGCTGACTTGTAGTGTTGTGTAATTCAGAATATGGCCCTCGTGGCTGCATTGGTGGAAAGCAAATTGGTGTGATATGATTTTTTATTTGTAGCTATGTCCATTATGTGAATAGAACTCATAATTCTGGGTAAGGCCGAAGGTATCATTAAAACAGTTGTGATCCTCCTACTATGCCAATTAGACATGCGGAGTCTGGGAGAGCTAGCCCCATTTAAAGCTACATAATCATTTATTCTAATCCAGGTTTATGCTAAATAAAGTGCCCTAAATCCTGATCATTATATTTTCATAAGTGCTTAGATTGAAGGAATTGAATATTTTAACGGCAAGATGTTATTCACAGTGGAAGAAGGTATTATGTAAAATTTTTTTTTGTTTTTTTTTGTTTTTTTGTTTTTTTTTTGATAAACTGCATCTCATATAATTGTACAAATAACATTTTAAAGCTAAGCAGTCAGGCATATATTATAAGCTTGTTAATGACCTGACCATATTCAGACCTCATTTTCTGTCATATTAAGCTCTAATCATCCGGGAAGATATACCAGTAGATTTTAGAGTGTTTGTGGACATCTGTGATCAGGTTAGGTTCTGAAGGAGTGCAGTGTTTGTTACAATTCATCCCAAAGGTGTTCAGCAGGTTTGAGATCAGAGATGTAAAACCGACCACTCAAGATATTTCACTCCAAATCCTGTAGAAATCCTTCATGGAGCGTTCTTTGTGAAGAATTATGAGAGGCATTATGATGCTTGAACAGGTTTGAGTCTCCTAGTTCTAATGAAGGAGAAATTTAATGCATCGTATACAAAAAAATCGTATACAAACTTCGGAATAACAATTAATATAATTACATCATATAAATCCTATATGTCTTTCCTGTTATAAATCTTTAATCATGTCTATTTATGATATTCGTGTTGATTTATAACCAAACTTAAAAAGCAGACATATGTGAGTAAATATGTTATTTTACATAATTTTCTTTTTTAAAATCAGTTTTACCTTTAGTTTAGAACTTAACTCCTAATTTCTGTATTTTGTAAATTTGTAAATTTATGGAACGAATATTATAATATATATTATAATATATATATATATAAAACTAATAACTAATAATATAATATATATATAACATATATGTATATATGGGCGCACGGTGGCTTAGTGGTTAGCACGTTCGCCTCACACCGCCAGGGTCCGGGTTCGATTCCCGTCTCAGCCTATGTGTGTGTGGTGTTTGCATGTTCTCCCCGTGCCTCAGGGTTTTTTTTTCTCCGGGTTCTCCGGTTTCCCCCCCGGTCCAAAAACATGCATGGTAGGTTGATTGGCACCTTGGAAAATTGTCCCTAGTGTATGAATGTGTGTGTGAATGTGTGTGTGTGTGTGTGTGTGTGTGTGTGTGTGTGTGTGTGTGTGTGTGTGTGTGTTTGCCCTGCGATGGGTTGGCATTCCATCGAGAGGGTGTATCCTGCCTTAATGCCCATAGACGCCTGAGATAGGCACAGGCTCCCCGTGACCCGAGGGATATTATATAAAAAAAATTACAATTAATTAAAATAAATGATATAATATATATGTATATATATATATATATATATATATATATATATATATATATATATATATATATATTCAGACATTTATTTTAATTAATTGTCATTTTTTCTTAATTAAATGAATAACTAGTTAATATTACAAAAAACAACAACACGTTTTTTGTCCTTATGTGACATGTTTGTTCACATCTGTAATTGGGATTTATATTCTAACAGCATTTAAAGATTTACTGTTTGGTTCATAACATATACAGAACTTCAAGCTTCTTTTGCATAAATTATCGTGTATTTGTGTGTATTAAGATGGAATCAAATATCTTTTGTTTTGTTGTTGTTGTTTTTAGCATGTGCAGCGTTTTGCCTTGATGCACACTTCTTCCATCCAAAGCGTTCTTGTCTATGGATTTCAGCTTGAGATAAATCAAAAACAGGGCTATCTGCATAGTTTACGAACGTCTGTGCTAGTTATGTCATTTGTGTTTGTCAGGATTTGTTGCCTCGTGCGTGCTTAACGGGAATCCTGGCGGAATTGTCACCACTAGCTGACGACGGCCATATGTTGCTCTTTATTTAAAGCAGAAATGTGATTATATAAAAGCACCCGATTCGCAGGCATTGTCTGTGCCTTTTACCCTCAGCGGGGATAGGCGAGCGAATGGCAAAATTGCAAACTTAATGAATTTTCGTCAGGCGACGGACATGAGCGGGTGACACTTAAATATGAAACGCAGACGCAAGCTTGTCTGCTGCCTCAGCCTCCCGCAGACGGAGTTTGACCAATGCGGGCTGTCAGTCATTCTGTCAAGGCGGGACCGATGCATGAGTGCGCTCCTGAAGCCCGCGCGTGAATGGCAGATGCTGCGTGCATGGGCCGTGATTGACGCTAATGAAAAGCAGACAGTGCCTTCTGACGTGAACAGCGGGCATTGTATGGAGTCGGGAACCTCCGGTGAAATATAGATGCGGTACGACGAGGGGAAAAATATGGAGCAAACAGGATTGACTGGTGACAACATATTTCTCAGGTATGTCTGAATAAGGGACATGGAGAAGGATAGTGTCACTCCATGGTGTAAGTCATGATTGATAAGCCAGAATAAATAGGAAATTCATTAGATCTTGTTATAAGCATGGCACGGAGGCTGATTATTACAGCGTAGGGCTTTGCAAGTAAATGGCACACTTGGTTCAGTGAGGATTACCATTTTAAACTGTGCATGTCCATGTCCATTTGATTATGACCCACCGTCTGGACGTCAGTGATTTATAGGTTGTGCATCCACACAAGTGGGTTCTTTTTTAAATGAAGAATTTCTTCTTTAGAGCCCTCTGCTGTCTATGAGCCGTATTACAATCACAAGGAAAATCTGACCTTCCTCTTCCTCAACCTATCTCCAGTTCCTTTACACGAAGCACCAGTGTGGTCTCACATGAATAAGTAGCTCATTCATGCACAAAAGATTTGCCAAAATATGATAGATAATGTCCTGGATTAATTAGAGAGGGGCTAGCTCAGTGGTTAAGGTCCCTGGGACGGTCTGGGATTCGAGCCCCAGTATCGCCAAGCTGCCACTCTTGGGCCCTTGAGCAAGGCCCTTAACTCTCTGCGTTGACCCCAACTTCCAAACCAGAAGGAAAGATTTCACTGTGCTGTAATGTATATGTGATAAAAAAAGGCTCTTCTAATTAGTGTATTCAATGGTTTTCTGGAGAATGCAATATATTTTTGTCTAAATAGAAATTTAATTAAATATTACTATTAAATATTGATATTAAATATGTATGATAAAAAGATTATATTCCCATTCTATTTACCTATACTTAAAATACTGTATTATCTCTTTTTAATGGAATAACTAGGTTATTAAATTTAATAGCAAGAAATGAGAATAAAGAACAAGTCTCTATTTTGGAAAACAACAGTGATCAGTGATTAGTTGTTGTGAACATTCTGTGATTGGTCCTAAGGAACACTAGTGATCAGGGATTTGTTTTTGGGAAAAACAATGGACAGTGATTGGTCATAAGAAACAAAAGTGTTCACTGATTGGTTATTGGGAACAAAAGCGATTGGTTGTTGGGAAACATAGTGATAGGTGATTGGGTCATAAGGAGCATTAATGATCAGTGATTTTGGTTATTGGAAACATTCGTGATCAGTTAATGGTTACTGGCCATAGTACAATAGTGCTCGGTAATTGGTTGTAAGGACTTATGGTGATCAGTGATTGGTTGATGGTGAACAAGGTGTTACGGTGCAACACAAATGGGCAAAGTGATCAGCGATCCATTAGTGTGAACACACTGAAAAGTTGCTCTGTGTTATCAATAATGCTATATACAATACATCTCGGGAGATTTCTGTTAAAACACAAGTAATAGTGCATCCTTTCCAGGTTAGACTTTTAGTCAATTGTCAGAGAAGGACTTACATTCTAGTCAATAAACACCTTAAACGCCGTAACACTTCACACGGCAACACGCTGTCCGTACCAGCAATATTTTATACATCCCTCATTTTTTTGGTTCCTGTTATCTTTTTAACTAACAAAAAAAAGCTGCTTTTGTTATTCACTCAAGGTTGTGGGTTTCACACCTGGCTTTGTTGAACACGCTTTCCGAAAAAAGTGTCGAATTTCCCAATTAGTCGAACGCTAATTAGTGAATTCTTTTACAGGTCAAAGGTGAAATTATTTACATGCCACGGATTTCCAAAAAATATGTCGGGCATGTTTGAAATCACGCGATTAAAACAGGTTTGATTATATTTAATTACTAACCGGCTTTAATAACATCCCCAAAGACATTACTGCTGTCTGCGCGGTGAAGCAGTGCGAGTAGGAATAAAAGTGGTACAGGAGGAATTTCTCACTTTTCGTCTTCAGCCCGCTCGACTGTGACCGGCACTACACCTCCCTGCCCCTTTTGCACAGCCTGTCAGCACTGCCTCATCCACCGGGGTGTCCGCACGACAGACAGTCTCGCGGGGGCTCCTGTCATTCTTTCCCAGTCACAAAGGAGATCGCTATTGGCCCCTCTTTTAAACTTCCCTACCTTCACTTCGACACTGCTGACCCCTGACCCTTCGCTCGAGTCAGCCAGACTGGTTTGTGATATATTTATTTATTTTATTTATTTTTTGTTCCAGACTGCCTGCGCTATTCGATCCTCTAACCGCGTTTTAGTTTCCGTGTGAGATATTACAAAGAAAACTTAACTACTCATCTCTGTCCTCCTTTCTGAGCTGCAGATATGAAGGGCTCGGATGATTTTCAGTCCCGGCGAAGCAAATACAATATGCCGGAACATTATCCCGACTCGGATTCTACTCGAGCTGCGAAGCGCCGGGCAAATTGATTTTTCCTGTCGTGCCAGATTTGTGACAGCCGAGCAGAAATCACATTGCTCAACCCAAATGTTTCTAAAGCAATTGAGAAAGCCTGCACAGTTTCTGGTTTGGGGACCATGAGCTGCATTAGTGGCAGATTCACACACACACACACACACACACACATTCCATGCTGTCAGGAGTAGAGGGTAAAATGAGAATCCATCCGTCACCCCAAACCTGCTCAGGGAGGTAAATGCTGCTGTGACATTCATAAGCACATCTCATTCTGCACTAATTCAAATGGGTCTTAATATGTGTTTGGTTTTACAATTTGTTTTACTTTGATTCGCTTTACATTTTTTTTATATATATTTTGCAGATTTCGGTAGATTTTGCCGGTTATCAATAAAATCCTGTCAGGATAACCCTAGAAACTCTGGAGCTACATCAAATCCAGAGCAGCAGGCATATTTACATAATTTACTGTGCTGCTGCTTGTTAATTTAGAGGATTTCCTCTTGGTATATTTAATGGTTTATTTATATATAGTTTATATTTGGAAAGTATTCAGTATTCATTGTTTTTTTGTTTTTTTCTTGGCATTTTTACATTTTGTTACTTTGCACGCTGATACTCCATATGCTCATATTGATTTTCTTTTCTTCATTAATCTACAGTCAGCAGTGCAAAAATAGCAGAGTGAAAAGAATTGTAGAAATGACAAATTTTTTTACTCCTTCCTTTCTTTTTTTTTAAGTAACCGTAAATGTAAAAACAAGTAAATTTAACCTGAAGTATTACATCAACATAATATTACATTTACATGCACTCCATTTGCCCTTATCCAGAGCCACTCACGACTGAACGATTGAAGGTTAAGGGCCTTGCTCATGGGCCCCCTAGTGGAAGCTTGGTGGTGGTGGGATTTCATTCATTTCTACCCCATTATCCGATTTCTCTCTCTGGATCCTGTGTGTATCTCTTCGGGCATCAAGGCAGGATACACCTTGCATAAAATGCCAACCAATCACACACACACTCACAGTCACACTCACATTCGCACACTAGGGACAATTTTCCAAGGTGCCAATCAACATGTCATGCATGGGGGGGAAACGTTAGACAAAAACCCCCTGAGACACGGGGACAACATGACAAACAGACACACACACACACACATGGCAGAGGCTGGAATCGACACACCAATCATAGAGGTGTGAGGTGAACTCTAAGCCACCCTGCCCCTAGTGGTGGGATTTGGGAATGCGAATTTCCAGGCCAGAGGTCAATGCCTTAATGACGCAACTGTGTTGCTTTGCACACCAGGACGGTGGATTTTTCTGCCATTCTTCACGGCGAATACCATCAAGATGGATCCGTTGGTTGACAGCTGCTTTCCCGTTTCGTCAGTGTGGTTCAACAGGGTTCAAGTCAAGGCTCTGACGGCGTTGCCCCCTAAGCTACTCTTGTCTTGCAGCACTGATATGAATTCCAAACAGTGGCACGGATACTGACCATGTAAGGTGTTAAAAGAGATAAAACTCCATTGGATTTGTGTCCGTATCTGCAGCATTGCGCAGGAACGTGTGCAGAAAGTGGAAAGTGCTGATTCCATGCAGGAAGAACGCTTCTAATCCATTCCCTAAGTGAGCAGGTTTCACTGTTTGGCGCTTTCCTGATGTTAATGAGGCTTTAGCATTGACCTTCTGTCTGACGCTCATTAACCTGGTGCCACTTCCTTTTAGAAATGACCACTAGTCAGTTTTATCTTCCGATTCGTTGTAATGTAATCAAGATACACTATTTGAACAAATGGCTTCAGACACCTGACTTTTCCAGCCATTCGTGGTTTCTGACACTCTTAAACACGACACGAGGGCTGATGTTCACAAATAATCACATTCAATAAGAAAACACACATATTATCACACACACACACACACACACACACATATATATAATATATTATATATATATATATATATATATATATATATATATATATATATATATATATTCTACCCCAAAATCCTTCTCTTTTCTTCTTTCTTCACACATTACGGAAAGAAAAAGGGAAACTGAATTATTAAAAATATTAAAGGCACATTCAGCTATATTCAGTTAACCAATATAAATGTGCACCAGCGCCACCTACAGGAAATGCACGGTGACTTTTTCATAGCGAATACATGGTTCCAATACATGCTGGATGCTCACTGTTTTATACTATACCTATGGATGCGGTAGCCTTCAATTTTTCTGTAAGGGAATCTGTTGGCATGGACCTCAAATGTTTTTCGAACACCTTTGTCTCCTCCCCCTCCATCAGCTACCTAACTTTACTAATGCTGCACAAATCTCCACAAGCCCATTCCATAATCGGGAGGAGCATCCAGCCAGAAGGTTATTATTACAGCAAATAAGGACCCAGTGTGAAAAAAGCATGTGTGAATGTCCACAAACACTGTATTCATCCATATATTGCAAGAGCACAGGAGTGAACGTGTAACGAACGTAAAGTTGGAGCATATTTAAGAATTAGCTTCTTTTTTTTTGCTTTCCATGCCTGTAGTCATTCATTGGATTTGAATATAAAACGGTGTGTTGTGTATACACTTGTGTGTACCGCGGCGAGTCCATTGTGCTCGGAGTGGATGCACTCACTTTAGAACGCCTCTAATTGACAGCGACTGAAGCACAGCCTCTAATGAAAGCCATGCACTTGAGCTGCCATTGAAAACCAAAAACACCCGGCCCTCTCCATTTTTATTCCTCTTTTCCGAGGTCCATCAAGGTCCATTTAACATGACTGTAGGCACCCCCCCCCCCTCCACTCCCCTCTTCTCCGTGCTCTCCTGCAGTCTGCCTGTCCTTCTTTCTTATTTTCCTTTAAAGATGTGATTTAGGCATACTTATGAGGGCACTTTCAGAGTAAGCTGTTTATCTGCTTCGTGCTTGAAGTGCTTCCAGGGCTTTGGAGCGCACAAAGGTCAGCAAGCGAGCGTCTAAGCGAGTGTGGCGTTTTTTGCCTCCGTCGGCTTACTGGCCTCTGGCGTACCGACTAGCAGGTCGGGCTAGCGTTGTTATCGGCTGAGCTTGGTGAGCCGAGGGTATTATGGTAATAGGAGCCAGGCTGAAAATTGACAGATCTTTAGTACAGCCCATGACAGAGTAGTGGGGCATTTTACTGCCCATACTTAGTATTTACTGTCCTGGAGAGATCTTCGCAAACGTAATTTAGCAAGGTAATCTTGCCCAAGCACTCCAAAAGTTCGGCATGGATGATCAAAGTTTTGTCTCGAATTTAGATGTTTGCCATTTCTTACCCCAAGCAAGAGCTACTTTTCCCCCTCTCATCACCAAGTAGGGAGGGTAAAACTAACGTGAGACACATAACACTATGTATCTCAGTGGTTATGGCCTCTGGACCAGACGATCGCACTTAGTGGGCCCTTGAGCAAGTCCCTTAACCCCTCAATCGGTCATTTGTAAGTCGGTCTGGATAAGGGACGTCTGTAAAATGCCGCATCAACCCAGTGGCGCTGAAAACCTGGAACGAAAACGCTACCCACCGCCTTCCTCATACATAAACATCCACGCTTGAGTCCTGCCACGTCGGAGAGCGCTGCCGACTCTCACCCACTACAGCTTTTTTTATTTGTCGTCCTAATCAGGGGTTTATTCGGGAAGTTTCTTAACGCAGAGTCTCGAAGTTTATTAGCGCCCATAGTGTAAAGTGTCGTTCTTAAACATGCTGTCCAGGAGAAACTTCCTTCCTTCCCGTCGAGTCTTTCTTCGTGTGTCTGCCTTTCATTCGACACTATTTATCAGCCATTTCAGTCATTTTCAATCGCCAGTCCCATCATTTTGTACAATCATTTCTTTAACATTCTATATTACACCGCGCTTGCTTTCAGCGCTCCCAAGCCAAGGCAATCACAACTGCCGGGCTGCATAGGCTCCAAAGTGAACGCTGTTTTTTTTCCCCTCGCTCTCCCTCTCTCTCTCTCTCTCTAATGTAACAACACACTATGCCCAAGTGGCATTTCTTTTCCACAGCGATGTGCCTCGGCTCTTTTCGCTTAAACTGCACTTTCCACTTTACTTACCTTGGCCTTGTTTGGCTCGCCAGTAATGAGGTCCATGGGAGCACAGCTTGCACACTACCATACAGTTTTGCGTCCCCCGACATGCTGAGTTAACTCGCATTAGCCCCAGGTTGGAAAATCATTTACTCTTGCTCATTGGGATCTAAGATGCCATTATTGCTACACTGTGTTTATAGGCCTCCCTAAGGATTAAGCAGCATTCAGATTACTCCGCCTGATTGTGTGTGTGTGTGTGTGTGTGTGTGTGTGTGTGTGTTTGATTGATTTCACCTCAACATTTACATCTTTTGAATTCTCACGCCGGACGCTGACCACATGCCTTTACTCTCGTCTCCCCAGACTCGCGCATTTTTCATATTTTTCAACCATATTCTTACTCTCCGTCGCTTTCTTTCTTTTCTTTTTTTTCCCCCCGTCTTCATTTAAAACCTCTTTATTTCCTGTCGCCCGGAAATGTGCCTGTTCTGAAACGGACACATATATATGACATTAAAACCGTCCAGCTCCAAAATAAGAGGAAATATGGCCACGGGTATTCTTGCACGTCTTTGAACTGCACCATGAATCTTGCATTTCAACCTCTTAAAACACTTCAAAGCCGGAGAGCCGCGCTTCAAAGACCTCGCGTTGCCTCGACAATCCTCAGGAAGAATATTTAATATTATACTGGATTTAAGCATGCACATTATCTCCGAATCTATGAAGCGTGTTTCTTTTACGCGTCCTAGCTCGTACTACTGGCAACTTAAAACGACAGCACTTTCCAAAATGCTTATGATTGGAAATTGTAATTATTTGCGCCTGTTACGACTTTTTTTTCTTTTCTTTTCTTTTTTTTTTTTTTTCTAGATGGGCAAGATGAGAGAAAACGACTCGGTCAGGACTTTTCTGAATGAATGGAATTACTTGGCGAAACTTAGCCGCTGAACCGGACGATTAACGAATATACGAACTTTACATCATGCGGAGATGAAAACAGAGATTTTTCCCATCAAAAGGAAAGCTGGAGCATGGTGTATTTTGCTTGTCGTTTTTGGACTGTATAAAAATAAATAAAAAATAAAAAACAAGCAGAGAGAAAGGTAAAACCAAAACAACAATCCAAACACACAGTCAGAAAACAGGTAAACACTGAGTAGGATAGTCCACAGAGTAAATAAGGGAGGTGGTAGAGTGGTAGTTAAGTCATTGGGCTCTGGACCAGAAGGTCACAAGTTCAAATCCCACCACCACCACCAAGCTGCCACTAGTGGGCCCTTGAGCAAGGCCCTTAAACATCAACTGCTAAGTCGCTCTGAATTAGGGTGTCTGCCGAATGGCTTAAAAGGCCGTTCCGTACTGTTCTCAGTACATACATAAGCATCAGCATGGAGGTGGTACCACATTGCATAAGGCAATTGGATTGGAAAGACATAAGTTCAAATCCCAGCACCACCATGTTTCCATCTCTGGGCTCTTGAGTGAGGCCCTCAACGTCTCCTTTGTAAGTCTGCCAATAATGTAAACCTATAATAAAGATATGGCAGCTGCAGCAGGACCATATGCGAGGAAAAGATAATAATAATAAGAACATCGCACATACTTGCTAAATGACTCTCGGTAGAATAAGCGATGTGCTTAAACAGCTGCCGTACCGTGGATTATATTCCTATATTAACACACCCCATCCTGTTTTACTCCTTACTATATTCAAAGAGCCAAATTTAATACAGCAGTGCAGCGTTGGCGCTATAGTAATAACAGTATTGTTGACATAAGGATGGAGTGCTGCTAATTAAGATGCCTTTTCCATAGTGAGAGGGAGGGATAAAGAAATCACCGAGAAGCCTCGTGACATTTAGACACTCCTTTACCCCCAACCGAGAAGTCTGAAGAGAGACGGCAGGCAATGAATTATTAAAAAGTCGGGTCAATAGTAACTTAGCCTCTCTTAGTTCTTTTATTTCCCATTTATATTAGTGTATATTGTTATACGTGATTCCTGATAACCGAGATCAGTGACTGCTGCTTAGTAGCAAGTTAGAGACGTAAAGCCAGATGTGCTGTTAATGTGAGGATGTTTTTGTGGCTTCCGTGAGAAAACCTTGCCTGCTATACACAAAGCAAGCCAAATGGCGCAACGGCAACATGCGAATTGCACTTTACTCCCACATACTTCTTCTTTGAGGGGGGAAAAAAAAGTGGTGCTAATGTATTAATCTTTGGGTGATGCAGAGAGATAAGACTAGTACTTGGAGTGAGATCTGATCCTGGACTTCCAGTCTAGTGTGTGTGTGTGTGTGTGTGTGTGTGTGTGTGTGTGTGTGTGTGTGTGTGTGTGTGTGTGTGTGTGTGTGTGTGTGTGTGTGTGTGTGTGTGTGTGTGTGTGTGTGGGTGGGTGGGTGGGTGGGTGGGGTTCAAGCCGGATAAGGGTGTTTGTTATTGTACAAAATCTCTTGGGTTATGGTTAAAGGTTCAGGGAGGATTGTGTCTAATTAACATCAGCCAGTTACATCTGGCCACTTTATCGCTGTCAGCATGTTTATTCACATATTTATGTATTTATTTATTTATGGTCGTGTGTGCAAGAGCTATTGAAAACGCTTTTTTTGGCCGGCTTTAATAGTGCTGATCTATATGACACTAAATAATTCCCATTATGTCCGACATCTCAATGATGGCAATCAGGATGATAAGAGGATGTTCGACAGATAAAGACGTGTGTTTACTGTGTAGTCGCTTATTAATACCAAAGTGCAGTAAAGTCTACACTCTGCCAATGTTAGTACTGTATTGTGTAGACTATGAGAACACAATGATGTTAGCGCATATAGCAACTGTATGTATAGAAACATTATACGGGCCCTATAGGGAAGAAGATATTGTTTGATGTGATGCATAAAGAGTTGAATGATGCGACCCCAGGTCTCGTTAGCCTACTGTTACGCTGGCATTGCTAAAGCCCTTGTGGCTGAATGAGTACAAATCTCCACAAGTACCTTTTAAAGAATAGAGGAACATCTTCCCATAAGGGTGTAGGTTTCACGATATGGGCAAATGTATCGAGACTTTTCTAGGCACATGTGGTTTCACCCAAATTGTTACCACATGTTACCACATCGGATGTGAGAGCATTAAATGTTCCCTTCATATAAAGTAGGAAACCCAAACCTGTTCCAGTATAACAATGTCCTGGTACATAAATGTAAGCAATGTAAGCAATCGTCATGGTTTATGGTTTAAAACCATTGGAGTCGACCTCAACCCTACTGCAGACCTTAGGTATGAACTGAAAGGCCTCCACAAGCCTATAGTCACCTTGAGTCTCACCAACTCGAGGCCCATGGGCCGAATGTGGCCCTCCACGTCATTTTGTGTGCCCCGCAAAAGGATAAAATAAGGCTATGCTGCTTTAAAGAATGCATTAAGATCTCCCACAATGCATGCGACTAAAAAGTGATGCCATCCAGCCATTAGTGTGCAGTGTATCCCACATCAGTGTAACCGAGGGCGATTTTTCCAACAAGCGAAATTTATATTCCAAAATGTCCAGGAACGGAAAAATTGATGCAGATGGAAGGCACTTCCAAGAAAGATGGGAACGTCGAATGCATGTTTGTGCATCAAGGAGATGTGTGTTTTGTGTTATGAGGCGGCGTCGCTCAACAAACACTATACACCGTCTTATAGTTACAACGAGCCCTTCGATGCCAACCATAACGCTGACGTGGCCCACGGTGAAAATGAGTTTGACATCCCTGTCCTTCATCAATATATCAGTATTACTAATGCTTTTGTGTCTGAATGAACAAAAAAACTCCACAAGCACAATCCAAAACATAGAAGAACATCTTCAAAGACGCGTGGAGGTTATTAGTGGAGGACTGCGCGTGAAATCGGATGTTCAGAAATGAAATCTTTTTATGTGTGTGATTGAAAAACATTATAATTTATTTATTTATTTTCAAATCTGATTGAACTTCTAGATTATAAAAACCTATTGAACTCATTAAGCTTCCTCCATTTCAGCACAGACACTTTCATTTCTGGCCATAGAAAGTGAAGCACACTCTTATGGCTCACGTCCAAAGAAATGATCAATAAACGATCACTATAGTAGTAATTTATACTTGTGAGTAAAAGAGAAATAAAAAAAACCCTTACTACATTGTATTGGTGCACTTCAACCCGTATGGACACATTAATACTGTATTAATCTGATAGCAAAGGACTGGAAATGAAACATTTTTTTTTTAATGATGCCTACAAATGATTCCTCAGTTCAGGACCGAGTCAATAACTTTCCTGCATTCGCCTTTGATAACGTCCGTACTTTTGGTTTGTGCGATGATGATTGTTCTACTTTATCCCCGAGTCTCTCACACACAAACATTAATGGATTATAGTCTTGGTGGTTGTCCATTAGATGCTCAGTGCGTGGGCATCCACACATAGAAGCCGTTTGCAAAGTGAACCCCACACAATTAGCTTGTTTAGCTTCAGAGTTTGTTTACACCGTGTGCCTCCTACACCTCGGCAATGTTATTATTGTTGTTATTAATTTAGGATCATTACACCTGCTTTTTAAGGTTCGGCATCCGAAAAGGGGATTTGATGGTCCCATGGCAAATCGTGAAATACGATAGGTTGAAAAACAAAGTGTGCCGTTGGACACATTAACAGGCGTTTTTTTTGGAAGATCTCTCGCGTGCAACTGTTTACTATATTAACTACTAAAAGGATTCAGCATTTCCAAAACATGAGCTCGCAGCTTGTTTGTTTCGGCGTCTCTATCGGAAAGCCTGCGTACTTATTCCCAGTGCCAGTCGCCTCGCAGCCTCTGCTACTCACGTTGCCCTGGTTTCACTCGCCTCCCTGCTGTTCTGTCATTGGTATGACACTCTTTTTTTGCTCATCGGTTAATGACAGCAGCTCCGTGTCAGTGAGGCTCAGGGTAATTTACACTTCATACCCTTGTGTGTCAGGGAAAAAAAAAAGAAATAAAATCGACTTGCTCTTTCATATCATAATGTTAGTTGCCGTGCATATTGAGGATCATCTCCGACTAATATAAAGGTGATCAATATCATATTGCCATATAACTTAAGCACCTGGGTATCTGGGAATTGAACACACTGCTGATAATATAAAAATAAAATACTAACAAATAAACTGTAGATTTCATCAGAAATAGCAATTGTAATACATTTCAGGTTCATGGAACATTGTGTCTTGTAACTGGTCTTAACAAATGAAAGGAAATACGAAAAGAAAACTAGAGGGAAGGAATTGAAGTGAAAGAAACACAGATGCTGTAATTAGAGACTTGTCAGAAGACCCTAACCAGTCCCTTTTTTTTTTTACTGTTGCTCTCAAGGGTTTATCTTTATACCTTTAATATGTATGAAATGGTAGGTATGCTTAAAGTACTGTGCACTTTAAATGTAATTCAGAGGATATAATTGGACTTTGTTGTTAGAATGTATATATATATATATATATATATATATATATATATATATATATATATAGATAGAGAGAGAGAGAGAGAGAGAGATAGAGATAGAGACAGAGAGTGTTGTAATAAGCATGATGCATAAATAAATTTGCTATTAAAAAAAGGTTCATAGCTGTATAATACTGATTTTTGGTGTTCAATCCCAAAGGCCAGTATTTTGTCCAGGGGAAATAATAAGCCATATTTTCTGGTGTCCTTTAATTGTCCTTTTTACTGACAATGTTTTTAATAACAATAAAGCGTATTCTTTAAGTATATTAATTATTCCGTATTTTTTTTAGCAATACTTTGATATTACAGTCTTATGTGCATCTGTGTCATGTCACTAGCTAGGGCGTCTTCAGATATCGTGCTCTTTAAATATTAATATCAAGTTATTATTTCAACCGTGGCAATGTCTAGCATAATAAAAGTAAAAAAAAAACAACAAAACAAATGGTATGACAAGGCAAACGCGGCTGTGCTAATGAGCGGCATGGCTAAAACGATGACAGTATTTAAGGGCGAGTCAGGATAGGACTGAAGAAGGAAAAAAAAAAGTTTTCTTTGTGATTTGAAGAAGTGTCACAGAGTGACAGTGCTAGCGCAGAGGACAGTCTAAAACCCAGGGATCGTAAGTAAATCAGCGCCGGAGGATGCGGGTATATGGGATGTGGCTAGAGGAATTCAGACAGATACAGAGGGCCAGCACTGTGAAGGACTGCGAATTATTGGTAATAAGAAGGACTAGGTTTGGAATCCGGGATGAGGCAGGTAAACAGTGTAGGAGGATGGGAATCCGTGTGGTGACTTGAGTTTTTCAGTGTGCTGTAGGATGGTTCGGGGATTTGGCACAGAAACTAATAACAGGGAGGAGCTTGTTACAGGAACTTATGGAGGTCTGGTCATGATGGTACGGAGAGGAAAGTATGTCTTTTTTTTACTGTGTGGACTTTGCAAGCTAAATTAATGTTTTAGATGTCATTTATTAGATGCTACTAAGGTATCCTTGCCATTTATGTGAATATAATTTGTACATTATGTGGACAAATGTATGTGTTTTTTTTTTATTGAATATTGGAGATGCACGGTTGAAACACGTGACTTCATCTACAAAGGGGCAAATTCTGGATTAACTGTATGAAACACTATTCAATGACTTGCTTCTTGTTTTAAAGTATA
This sequence comes from Kryptopterus vitreolus, assembly GCA_030449085.1. Lineage (NCBI taxonomy): Eukaryota > Metazoa > Chordata > Actinopteri > Siluriformes > Siluridae > Kryptopterus > Kryptopterus vitreolus. The sequence goes on from JACRUU010000012.1 coordinate 21,742,805, forward strand.
CTTTAAAACAATATATATATATATATATATAATGAACACAAATTTGTACTCATTCGCAATAAAAGCATCCCTGTCAGCCACATCTAACCCCAAGATATATGGGGGGTGGTGTAGCCCAGTGGTTATGGTGTTGGACTCTGGACCAGAAGATCATGGGTTCAAACCGCACCACCATCAGGCTGCCACTAGTGGGCCCTTAAGAAAGGCCCTTAACCTGTATCTTCTTCAGACCATCGTTTATGCCGTGAGAAGGTCGCAGGGACTTGTTTATGAATGATTTCGAACTGTTTTAACAGCACCACCTTGAGCACTGGAGTAGAAAAGCACTCATACTCAGCTGCCCATGTAAAGCCGTTAAAGATAACTCAAAGTTGTACTTGTTAAATTGTTTCAAAACACTGGCAGACCGAACGATGAACACAACGAAGCCTTCAGTGGCGATTCTCTGACCTATACCATGACGATGATTCGATACGATAAATCTTTCCTCTTTTTCCTTTCTTCTTTCCCACAGGGTCCCAGCTGCCACCACAGACCCCTGGGAACTTATCCGACTCTGGATCCAACTCCAGCATAAACCAGATTCCCATGGCTCAGGACCGAGGTAAACAACAAAAAAAAAAAACCCAAAATGGAATCCGGTCCAGGGTTTGACCTATTTGATCACAGTGCCTCTTTGTCATTTCCTGTAACGATGCCTATAAATTTAAAATCCAAAAGCGCAGAACGGACAAGGCTCAAAGCCGATCGTGTCCTTCTGCGAGGACGTCCTGGCATTGGGATGCTGACTTTCCAAGGCTCTTAAAGAAAAATAATCCAATTTCAGACCTTGCCCAAGTGCATTATTTTGGTGCCTTTATGCCCTCCAGAAGAGTGTGTGCGGTTTGCATTACGGTGTATAAAATATACGGCAGAGTCGCGTCGCCCTTAGTGCCCGGCGTATTTCCATAAAACTCAAGTTGTTTTCCCCGTCTTTTACCACTCAGATTATTGCTGTCCAGCTAAGAGCCTCGCTTTTTGAGCCAGGCATGTCCCGGCGGTGGCGGACGGTGGAATTGTTGTGAGGTGGGGGTGGTGGTTGAGGGGGGGGGGGGGGGGGGGTGGGGGGGGTGGATGAGTGTGAACGCATTATTTGCTTTTAGCACTGTCTGTGCAGCGTTCCTCTCCCCTCCATCCATTTTCCAGGCAATTTAAAATGCAGTATTACACTGTGTTTTTTTTTTTTTTTTTTTTTCAAAACTCCCTTACATTAATGGAAGCAAAACATTACAATAATGTCCCCCCGTTAAAGCTGTGCTCTCTGGCAGCCTAAGCACTTTCAACCCTCGTCTCACATCCGAGGCCGGTAGACAGCCAGCCGGGTTCTGCTGCCGAAGCAGAACAGAGTGCATGGGGAGATGATTGACCGCCTGTGTGTGTGTGTGTGAGTGTGTGTACGTCTGAAAGGCTCCACTCAATAAAAAAAAAAGAGCTGGGCATCTGCTCGACACACACATTCTTACAAAGCTTGAGTGGGGAGCAGCGCTGGTGCTCGCTGCACTACTGAACATTTCCATTTAGCCTAATCTACAATATTAGTGTGCTGTGCAGCCCATACAAAGGCAACCTTTCCCATTTGAATGGATTGTAGACCACTCCCCCACAATACCCCCCCCCCATTTGTTTTCCCCCCTCCTCCCTTCCTACACACTCCTACGTGTGTTTAGCCCAGGGGTTTAAATGTAATAAAGTGCCACTCCATTTTATATTGCGTCCAATCAGGACTGCTCTAAATGTCACTTTTTGGTAGCTATTCAGCATGTGGATATTCGCATAATGTTTACGGTTGTTTCTATTGTCGTTTTTTTTTTCCCATTGCCCGCTAATTTAGTTCTAGTTAATTCATAGTGTAAGAGGGAATTATGTGATAAAGCGCCTCATTTATCGCCCACCACTCGCACCTATCTGCCAGGGTTTACAAACACTATTGCTTGTGAGAATAACTGGAATTGTTTTGGGTTTGGGGTTTTTGTATGTTATTTTTTTCCCCTATTTAAAAAAAAATCCATGGGAAAAGACATGTCAAGAAGAGAGTCGAAGTAATTCCTGCATTTGTGGGTTTTTCTTTTTTCAGTAGACGTCATCAGCAGGGCAACTAGTACAGCAAGTAGCTAATATATATATATATATATATATATATATCTATATATATATATATATATATATATATATATGCAATATAATATATTTCTTATAAGACAATGTTTGTATGGACTTGGTGGTTTGGAGTGCTTGTGCATAACTAAACACAATACTGAGCCTATTAGTTTTTTACATATTATGTGATTTCATTATTACCTATATGGGGCACTGTGGCTTAGCAGTTAGCACGTTCGCCTCCACTCCCGGGTTGGGGCTTTTAGCACGTTCGCCATATTTATGTGTGTGTGTGTGTGTGTGTGTGTGTGTGTGTGTGTGTGTGTGTGGAGTTTGCATGTCCTCTGATTGGCACCTTGGAAAATTGTCTTGAGCGTGTGCATGTGAGTGTGTGTGTGTGTGTGTGTGTGTCCTGAGATGGGTTGGTATTTCATACAGGGTGTGTCCTGTCTTGTTGCGCGATGACTCCTGAGATAGGCACAGGTTCCCCGGAACCCAAGATAGAGGTCGGATAAAGCGGTAGAAAATGAATGAATGAATGAATGAATGAATGACTGAATGAATCATTACCTATAAAACTCACTATAATGCGGAATCATCTGATTAATTTAGAATTTATAATTTTTAGAAAAAAAATGTCACTGAAATATGTGTATGAAATTGGTATACGTGGAAAAGGAAGTCTCAGAGTATGAAAAAGTCAATACGTTTTCTTTCTATGGTACCAAATGATCCATGAACTCCAATGGACAGGAAGCACAATGAAGTAAAATGACTATTGTAAGTTAAGACCTAAAAATCATAAAAGACACGATATGGATTTTTAAGAAACGATTCAGAAGAACAGTGAATTCTTCTAAATAAAAAAAATGTGATTCATGCAGTTGTGAAAGGGTGAAAATGTAAATTCTTTGAAGGATTTGCAATCTCCTACATGTATATGTACAGAACACTATAGCATGATAAAGCTTTGTTTTTCGTCGTTCCAAGCCACCGTCGTTATAATACTGCCGATTGTGTAATATCCCCATATTTTCTGCATTACTTCATGTGTGACAGACTTCATGCGGAGGAATCAAAACCAATACGGCCCTCAGCAGTCGGGCCCGCCCATGTCCCCACATCTGTCGACCAGGAACCAGATGGCGCACGGGATGAGCGTCTATCAGCAGAACTCCACCGGATCCTACGGACCTCCAAGCGGTCCCTACGGCCCACAAGGTACCTTCGGTGTTCTCTTGCCTTTTTTTCCGACATTGTTAACATCGATTGTCTTTCAAAGATCTCTCCACGTCGCCTTCAATCAACATGAGCGCTTATTTTTTTATTTTTTGCTTCAGTCAGCACTGTGTCTCTATCCAGCACACTATTCAGAAAGACTTACAGGAAGAAGGCAAGGTCTGAGGGGTCAGCAAATATATTCATGAGGTCGAACCAGCTCGGTCTCTTTTCCATTTCCGCCCGACGAGCGAAATCTAAAATGAACTCGCCGCCGTTATTAAAAGTTGCTCCCTGAAATTAATTTTAATGCTCCACTTAATTACGAGAGGTCAGTGCTTTAAGTGTCGCCGGCTACGAAGCCGAGTCTGTACAGATGACTTCATTAAAAATCGCCGTGTGCAGGTAGAGCGGGTCAGGTTCGTTTCCGCGGCTTCTCTGACCCGGCGTGGCCTCGCCTCAAGCGTCAAGGGCAAAATCGTCCGTGGTTATGGCGTGTTGCCGTAGAAACCGTCCGATCCAAAAGCGCTCTTCCTTCCCCCGACCGCTCTGACCCCTGGCTAAAGCACTGTCTGGCGTTAGATCCACAAATAGTCTCCCATACTGCCAAGGAATAATTACAGTAATAACAGAAGAATGCAGAGAAATTAAGGAATAAGATATTTCATTCCGTCTCACTGTTGTTTTTTTTCTCCCCCTCTCTGACTGGGTAGATAAGACCATATGTTAGTATTTATGATGCTGTTATCCTTCAGTGCCACAACAAAGACAATATTATGGAATTCACGTTGTGTGCTTTAATGTGTCAATGTGATAAATGCACCGTCTGTTTTCCTTTCGTAATCTCCCTCAGACCTTCCCTGTTCAACATTGATGAATGGTTGCCTTAGTCCTCCCCCCTTTGTTATTCCCATCTTCTCCGAATCCATTGCGAGGAGAACGACGCTAATGACGAGAGCGTCAAAAAGGCCTAAAGGAAGAAAAAGTTTTTTTTTTTTTTTTTTTTTTTTTTTTTTTTGTGGAAGGGAGTCTGCGAGCTTACGATAGATTCTTTTGCCTGCTCGGTAGCATTTGTGCTGGACCGTGGCCATCCCCTGAGTCATGGCACGGAGCTCACGCCAGGCTCGGGTTCTGAGAGACCAGTTCGGGTCAGGCCGGGGTGAATGGGCCAGCCAGCTGCTGCTTGTTGTTCTTGATGAAGCGCCAATCTGTTTTCTGTCTTACCTCCTGCCAGAGAATTACTAACCCGTTAAACCAACATGGAAATGTGCTCCAAGCCTGTGATTGCTCTACTGTGGGCTGCTCGGGATGTTGCCTGCAGGCAGGAGCTTAGAGCATGTGGGTTTGCATATAGCCAGATTATTTCATGCCTGAATTATAGACTAAGTACTGTGTGTTATCACAAAATCGCTTCGGTACGCAGCTATGAAATTTGTTTTGTACAGTTGTTCTACCAGCGTTAATTAATCTTCCCAGTTTCCCACCGTCTTATCGGTGAGACGTTTTCCACCCAACTTCCCTTTTTGTCAATTAATCAAGCGACAGGAACGCCGCACGGGAGAAGCCTGCTTTTGTTTCGGTTCCGAATATCGCCAGCCCGTTCCTGTTTGCCATGAAAGGGTAACAAATTTGGAATCGGAGGGGGCCGAGGAGCGAGCCCTGAGGCGCGCCGTATCCCTATTTCACCCGAGACTCCCTGCTGAGAGAGCTGCTGAGGTGGCTAGGAGAGAGTCTTGGGCCTCAGGCCACGAAAAAGTAAAGGTAGCAGAAGTGAGACAGGAAAAGAAAACTGATGAGTTCGAAGAAAAAGGGAAAAAAAAGAGGATGAAATGAGATGTCAGCTGTCAAGAAGTGGGTAAAAGTGCGATTTCTCTCAAGGTCTTTCCGCAGAGGTCGTGTTCCGCAGGGTTCGGGGATCGGAAGCAGTGTGAGACCAGAACGATTCCTGATTGTTGTAATAAATAAAGACCTGTTATAGAAATCAGACCTCAGTGTTGCTTCAGTAAGGTGCACGGTGGTTTAGTGGTTAGAATGTTCGCCTCACACCACCAGGGTCCGGGTTCGATTCCCGTCTCGGCCATGTGTGTGTGGAGTTTTTTCTCCGGGTTCTCCGGTTTCCTCCCGGTCCAAAAACATGAACGGTAGGTTGATTGGCACCTTGGAAAAGTGTCCCTAGTGTGTGATTGTGTGAGTGTGTGTGTGTGTCCTGAGATGGGTTGGCATTCCATCCAGGGTATATCCTGCCTTAATGCCCATAGACGTCTGAGATAAGCTCCCCTATAGGATATAGCGGTAGAAGATGAATGAATGAAAGAATGAATGTTGCTTCAGTAACACAATATTATTATTAGACCAGAATGGAACCACAAAAAAAAAAAAACTTAAGTTTTATAAGTAAAAATGCGATTTTAAACGAAGAAAGTTGAAGCTTAATCACAAAAATAATTTTCTGTGGCAATTTACATGGTGAACTTTTAGTGCTGTTGACCGGAACGAGTGAATGGGGCCTGAGCGAAGAGTGCTGAGGAAGCAGTGTCTCTAATTTGGTCGGTCACAGTCGTCTTCTCCTGCGGGAAAGCGAGGATTAAATACAGCTCAGGAAGAGCGTCGCCTGAATGTGTGACCATGCTTTGAATTTCCATGTAATTGGTAACGCACGGCAGTCCTT
>JACRUU010000012.1:21753826-21796326 GCA_030449085.1 Kryptopterus vitreolus
AGGAACCACATTGTTCACATTGATGGATGCCAGCTTTAGTACTTGATAAGATTTTAATAATAGGAAGTTATTTATTTATTTATTTGACCTTTTTAATACCTGTCTATATTTATGATAATCACATCGTCACCTGTAATAGGTGTACTGTATATAGCATGGACTGGATATACTGTACTACTGAAAACAGTATTATTAGAGCTCTGATAAGGTGTACCGTTTGTTTCATATACAGTCGTTCGTAGTTGATGTGTGGCTCCATGAGATTTTCAAATTGTATACATTCATGTAAAAGAATATAGATTAAAATAACGGAGGTGTGTAGCCCAGTGGTTAAGGTGTTAGCCTCTGGACCGGAAGATCATGGGTTCAAACCCCACCACAACCAAACTGTCACTAGTGAGCCCTTCAGCAAGGCCCTTAACCCTCAATTGCTCAGTTGTAAGTCGCTCTGGATAAGTACGTCTGCCAAAAGGCGTAAATGTAAATGTAACATGTAAAATAAATGTAAATGTAAAATAAGGACATCTATTGCACAATGAACACACTTGGAAGGTGTAGCTCAGTGGTCTAAGGCGCTGTTAAGGCTGATGATCAGAAGATCCGGGTTCGAGCCCCGGTATGGCCAAGTTGCCGCCCTTGGGTCCTTGAGCAAGACCCTTAACCCTCTGTGCTCCCTCTGTGTATCATGGCTGACCCTGCGCTCTGACCTCAGCTACCAACAACAAGCTGAGATGTGCAAAGAAAGAATTTCACTGTGCTGTAACGTATATGTGACAAATAAAGGCTATTCTATTCTTCTACTTGACACTTTAACACTGCAATATTTACATTTACATACAATATCTGCCACACATACCATCCATTATTTTTTATTTATTTTTCATTCTTATCCTTAGTTTACCTCATTTCTTTTACACACTTTGCATTCTATTTATTTATTAGAAGTGTCTGCACTATTTTCTTTTTCTTTTTTATCTCTACATGTTGGACGGCCCTAAGAAGCATTTCACTACACTTATGTATGTGTATGTGACCAATACAATTAGAATTTGAATTATAAATTTGAGATAATGATGTTTTTTTTTTCCACACAGTAAAAAAAAAAAAACAAAATTGAATCTTGGCCAGAAGTATAGTAATGGCAATGTAATAACAACCAACCAGAAACTGTGGCAGCTTTCATGTGCTTGCCCCAAGACACCTAAATCACTCCCGCCCCTTCTGCATGCATGAGCTTACAAGATGCCCAGATGCCTAGTGTGACTTTCATCAGCAGGATAAAGCGCATGTCTTCTCTTAAAAAAAAAAAAAAGAGCGCACAGTCAAGTTTGCACTTCTACTTGTCAAGATGTAAGCTTGTGATCTCAGGACAACACAGAGAACACTTGTCTTCCTGCTTTAATCTGGAGGTTGAATATCAGGATTAGATTATGCTTTTGGACAGCCGCATTACACGCAATACCGAAAGGAAAGTCAGCGAATTCATTTCAGGTTGTAATCAAATATTGGCTGTGACGGTTTTGTCCCTGTATTAGACAATTCCTGGTTGTGTAATATGGCTTTATGTTGTTTGGCCATTCAGAGCTATTGCTCATCCTTTTACGCAATAGCTGTTGATAGCATTATAGATTGTTGTTTACGAGCGGTGGAAAAATGCTGAAATCCCGATGACATGATTTTCTCGTGATGCAAATGCTTCCAGATGTTGGCAGACGCCCCTGAGGTTTCCGGGTTACCATGGTTTTGTTCAGTATGTCATTCTTTGATAGAAGTGGCTGTAAGGGCACGGTTTGTGAGCAATGCACGTGCAAATCAAATCCGACTCTTTGGCCTCTTTTGGAAATGTTCTCTTTACCTCCTGGTGCTTTGACGGCTGACATATGAAAAGGGCTGATTGTAAGCATATGTAACTTAATATGACTCACCTGCTGAGCTGCAATTGTAGCTGTGATAGTAATTGTTACAGATAAACATAGTCATTTCCCGTAGTGATATTTCTGTTGGTTCTGTGGGTTATAGGTTTGACTCTCTAGAACATTGAAGAGCGTTTGCCTAACTGAACTCGAGCGCACCGTCGGAGGCGTCTGGCTCCCTGGACTCGATGATGATTATTTACTTGCGATTAAACCGTGTACATTCTGTTTGCGCTTGTCCATTCAGCACATCTTCGATGTGGAAAGCCATCACGCTCCTAATGATGATCACGGCCACATTAAAGCTAAAGACCACTGCGGCATGAAGAGGCGTGCAGGACTCCTGCATGCAGCACAATAGCTTATCTTAAAGATACTTACATTATATATGGAGAATTTGCTTCTCACTTGAGACACTTCATCACTTTTATTAAACAATAAGAAATCTATGACACCATATTATGTTGATACAGCAATAAGTTGATGAGTGCCATAATACATAAACACATGGGAGCCGTTCACCACTCCTGACAGCCTTAGTGTGTGTATATATATATATATATATATATAAACACACACACACACACACACACACACACACATACACACACACACACAGGCTACAGCTGTCAATCAATTGAAAGATTTAATCACAATTAAGCACATGAGTAATCTAATTTAAATAAATACTGTTTAAATACTCTGATCAACATGGCCAAATTAAAATGTATGTTTGTTATTAGCAAAGCCAAACTCGACTTAGAGCATGAAGACTAAAGTATTAACTGACTTAAATCATTAGGACACCAAATGTTTCCACGAGGACGCTTTTGAATAAATTTGTGTTGCTTTTAAGGTTTGCCTATTTTATATTTATGCATTTATGTATTAATAAAAATGCATTAATTGCACGTCAATAAAATGAGTTGACGCACTAAAAGCTTCGCTCTCTAACCTGTTTACCGTTGGCTTGACCATCACAGCCATATTTGTGTCTTCTGCGAATGTCTTCTGCGAATACAAAACAAAAAATGTAAAGTTGTCTAGACTTCTTTGCATGCTGTAGAATTGAGGTAGATTTCACTTCACTGAATCGAACCATATACACTTTAAGATGGATTTAAGAATATGGCATTCTGATTCTTTTCCTTTCTTCTGCCCTTTGTCCTTAGGTAACTACTCGAGAAATCCCTATGGAGGAATGACTAATGCTAACTGTGGTGGTCTGGGCTCTGGTATGAACAACAACAGCCTGGGTCTGAACTCCAGCAGTCCCATGCATGGACAAGGACCAGGCCAGCCCATGTCTATGGGCCGTGCTTCAGGAGCCCCTGGCAGTCGAGTCTACCTGGGTGGTGGGAACAGCATGGCACCCACTTCTCCCAACATGCCACAGTCCGCTGGGCCAGGGATGGGGCCTCCTGCAGGAAATGTGAATCGTAAAGCTGCGGATGGTCCGCTGGCAACAATGCATCCGACAGGCAACTCTGCCCAGGCCAGGTGAGAGTGTTACAAGCGCATGTTTATCATTGTCTATATGTCGATATTCTTGTCTAGGTTTATGCAGATGGTTGGAATTTTTCTGAATTCTTACTTTTGGAATGTTTCTCAAGGTTAAAAATGGCTTAGATTGAAACAAAATGCTATACAACCATGGAATGTTTGGAGTTTTACAGAATAAAGGAACAAAATGACTAAAAATAATTTGTTTCCAAAAAAAACAAGCATTTAATATATATATATATATATATATATATATATATATATATATATATATATATATATATATATATATATATATATATATATATATATATATATGTGTGTGTGTGTGCTTCTGTTAAGTAGTTTTAATATTTTTATTTGTTTGCGTATATCGTTTTGTGTTTTATGTTACGTACTTCCTCTAAATGTACTGTCTGGAAACTGCTACCATGTTTATCTGGGGGGGGGTTGTGTCATTGTGACAATTGTGGTTAAATGTTAATAAGGGCTTATAATTAATATAAAGTGAACAAAAACATATAATATTGTGCAAACGTATTATATGTAATGAGTAAATGAGTGAAAAGCCTAAGTAGTTGGTATGATGCCAGAATGAACACACATTCTTTATTCGAGTGTTGAGCTCTTATGCAAATGCTGGCATTAGGGTGCAGGTGATAAAAAAAAATCACGTTTTACCATTTACAATATTGAATAAAATATTTGAGCAATTTCATTGAGATTGGAAAAGGTGCAGTGCAGACTCTGGCTGGTCGCTGCATGTATACCATCTGCACTATTGTAGCAAATCAAGAGAACCCATAATGATCATTCTGACATTTTTTGCCCATTAATTTTTCACACTGTAAAGCTATTCATAACTCTGTCAGATAAAGTCATTGTGGTCAGTGTTTTGAACGTGCACTGCACTATTATCATAATGCTTTTTACAGGAGTGAAAGGAGAGCCATCATCTTTCTAGCGTGGTAATAATGACAAATTAAGTGCTGTCCAAGCATTGTTAACAGGCGCCTTTGTGGAGGGCTCTGGTCAATACATCACAGGCCATTTGGCATTTGGAGGAGAAGTTTGTGTTGACACTCTGGTGATTAATGGGAGATATGAGTCCGTGTTGCAGCCTGTGTGTAAATGCTAAGAAAACCATTAAGAGAAGGCTTCACTGCCAATAAGAAGTGGCATGACATGATGACTACTGCTGGGCGCAATCAGACAGGCTGTCACTCCCGTCTCTCTTTGTCTCGCCGGCGTCTACATACACACACACACACACACACATGCAGAGATTATACGCCGCCAGCAGCATCCGCGCTGCACATCTCATCATACTCGTTTTTTTTTTTTTTGTTTTTGTTTTTTTTTTGGTGACCTCTAATGCGGTGCATTCGCTTTTCTCGCCTCGAGCGCTAGCGAAAGATCCCGACAGGTGTACGTACGGGTTCCAAGGAAACGCTGGATTGGGGGTGCACTTTGTTTCTGCAAATCGGAGCTTTTATAGAGATACAGTAGCCTTTTAGTGGGACTGAAGCAGACGCCGGCTCTCATGCTTTACTGGTTATGTTGCCTTGCGGGTCAGTGTCTGAAATGGTAATGTTTTTGAAAGCCGCTATTGTACCTGTAAACAAACTGTTTTTGGGGGGGGGGGGATACAAATGGATAAAAGAACTGTAATTGGACCAAATGTACCAAAAGATTTGCATTGGCATTCTAATCTAGTAGGATTCTAATCATACTAATCGGCTCCAAAAAAAAAATGAAAGAAAATAGTTGAATGTAAAAATAAGGGGAAAAAAAAGAAATATATATATATATATATATATATATATATATATATATATATATATATATATATATATATTTTTTTTTTTTTTTTTTGGAATAAATATATTCTATTTTATATATAGAATTATATTATAATATTATATTATATTTACATGTATATAAGTCCATCTGGGCTGTATGTATACACTAGATGTTTTTGTTGATGTTGTCTCTTAACCGTTTTTTTTGTGGCTTAGTTAGTTGTCCTTGGTTAAGTTTACTTCTATAGCGCTTTTCACAGTGGACACTGTCTCATTGTCTCAAATCTTTACAGAATGTAAAAATCATAGAACAAAATCAAAAATTGAATATAAATGATTTATGAGGTGTGTTTATCCCTGACGAGCGAGCCCGGAGGTGGCTGTGGGAAGGAAAAACTCCCTTAGATGGAATGAGGAAGAAACCTTGAGAGGAACCCGACTCCAAAGTCGAACCCGTCCTCATTTGGGTGACGTCAACGGTGTGATTATAAATAATACAAAATACCAGAGAGTGAGAAATCCCATGAACACTGGGGTCAAAGTAGTCCAGAGTAGTCATATGTCAAAATTCCCCCGAAGTTGGTACATCACCAGATGAGTCCAGATGTTTGTCTTCACACACAACTGGTGCTGGCGGAACCTCAGGAAGCCTCGGCATGAGTAGAGAAAGAGAAGGTATTAGCGCAGGTGTATCCTTATAACATCCTTATATTGCAGGCATCTCCAATAGTGAAAAATCCTTCATAAGTGGGTTGTATTAATTGACCCCATGCCTGTGTGTATTGTCTGAACGGGCAGCAGAATTTCCTTAAGCATTTTATTAATACTTGGCTTAAAAAAAAGCCCTAAAGGTGGGTTTTATGCCTTTCATTTTTGTTGCTGAATATTCATATTGTTTCTCTTGGGATACTGTAATTCACTTGTGCTGATTCAGTGCAGAAAGTCTGGAGGAAATTTTTTTACACAATGCATATTAATCTGTAGCACAACCCCCAGTGCCTGTGCACCCAGGCTTCAGCTGCATTGGGTTTCTTATCTAATGCTTGTTGATGAGATTACAGCTTCTCCTTGGCTGAGAGGGCATCTTTGAATGTAAAATAGAGTTCCAAGTTTGTGTGTGTGTGTGTGTGTGTATGTGCATGTGTATGTTTTTCTATCTATTCTGTTGTTCACACTTTGAGAAGACTTCGTAGTGACAGGTCTTTGTCTCTGTTCTAAGTGCTTTATTGCCCACTGGGACCATTTTGGCTTATTGTGGTTATTATAATAAACTTGGGTTCAAATTTGTTATCACAAGATCATCAAGACAGTTCACTGGCTTTGAACTAATCAGATTTGAGGTAGGGAATGAAAGGCGTCCTAAAATTACATTTTAATATTAGAATCTGTGTAGGAACGTCTGTTTGTTGACATGGTGATGAGGGGGATGAGATGTGTATGGAGCAAAATTTGTCTGATGTGATAGAGAGGAATGACTGAGCAGTGTTTATAGCTGTAACTGATAACATGAACACGGTTTTAACACTGGTGTGAGAACATATTCACATGCATTACTCAGGTAGAAGAATAGGTACTAGGGTTCAAAAAGACTTGAAGCTTTTCATTCAAGTGAAAGTATAAAAGTTTCAAAAGTACAAAAAAATGTATAAGTAATGTAAGGAAAAAAATACAATTAAGGACAAAAGCTTAGCTTAATTTATTCAAACCTCTCTCTACCGAACTCCCTACTGTAGCCTTATTTGCGGAGGATGAAGAGAAAGAATAGTGGAGAAAAAAATTACTTTTAAGAGTCTTTTTTGAGTAAAGACCCCACCACTGGTTATATCTTGGCTGAAGTGTGAGGTGATTTGTGTCGCGTACATGTGCAATGGATCGCGTACTAACCAATAGTGTGTCGGGAATGGTATACGGTATGGTATACTTTTCATCCAAACACAGGTTTTTTTGTTTTTTGTTTTAAGTCGGCTAAAAAATAGTTACTCCAGTAAATTACAGATTTCTACTTACGTAAGGTAACGAAGTATTTGTAGGTCATTACTTGACACCTCTGGATTTTTGTATCTAAATTAAATGCATATTAATGGTTATAAATAGAACATTCATTCATTCATTCATCTTCTACCGCTATATCCGATCTTCCCTCGGGTCACGGGGAGCCTGTGCCTATCTCAGATGTCTTAAAGCAGGACACTAGGGACAATTTTCCAAGGTGCCAATCAACCTACCGCGCATGTTTTTGGACCGGGGGGAAACCAGAGAACCCGGAAAAAAAACCCTGAGGCACGGGGAGAACATGCAAACTCCACACACCCACGGCCGAGACGGGAATCGAACCCGGACCCTGGCGGTGTGAGGCGAACGTGCTAACCACTAAGCCATCAATGATTATTGTTTTATCGCATGCCCTTGGCCCTCAATGAGCTTGTATACTGTATGTGGAAGAGGACAGATGCAAAATACTATACAGCAGTATAAGCAGCAGCATCTTGAATAGATACGTAGCGTCTTTTGTCTTGAAGAAAGTATGTAAGCGTCCAAAACGCTGCCATTTCATCTGAGCTGTATTCCCATCTCATACACGGCGCTCCTACATGCTGTAACGTCCACATTGACTCCGACCCTGAAAACAAATGACTGATGAGTGAAACTTTAAATGGACAAATTACGGCTCAAACATTTAACAAAATGCCTTCAGTCCCACGTGAATTTACGCCTTTTGTTAGCCTCGGAAGCAAACACGATGAAGTGCATATTACTGCCCCCTCAGTCATTACAGTAGACCCTTTTAAAGTGTAACTTCATATGTCTCAAAGTCACACTTACAGTCAGGAGGCGTGCTCTTCTGCAGTGAAGGAAGGACTGCAGCAGGGGGAAACTGGCATTTCTAAATGAGTTCAGGAGCTATGAGCAACTCATAATTCTCCTAGAGTGATGAAAACCACCTCTGGGAGAAAACTGACGACGGCAATCCTTTAAAAAAGAAAGGGGCTGAACCAAATCAAAGGAAATGGGAAAAGCAAAAGAGAGAGAGAGAGAGAGAGAGAACGGCTCACAGGCAAATCCTCACCAAATAATTCATTTCTGACCTCCTTAGTAAGTAAATTTGCTAAATAAATAAGACCTGCTTGGATATAAGGAATCCAATGTGGCCCCCAGTGATGTGGCTCATAGCCTTGGCACGCAGAGATGGCTTTAATAAATGGTGAGAATGAACGATTTTGCCTCCTGTTTGATGTGAAGCTTTCTCAAGGATTTAATATGTTAAAAAGTGTCCTTTCATTTTGTATTTTACTCCTGCTCTCTCTCTCTCTCTCTCTCTCTCTCTCTCCTCTCGCTTTTTTTTTTTTTTTTTTTGGTCGAGTCAGGCTCCAGCCGTGCCTGCCTTTTGCCTTGAGAGCAAATTGAATCCATATATAATTCATAACCTCCGCCAGGCTGCTCTCCCATTTCCCTCTCCATGCGTTTTTCCTCCTCTCTTTTACAAGATCAGCTCTTTGGGACTGATGTGTGTCATGTCTCCATGTCTTATTACACCCATAATGAACATTGGTGTGGGTACATCTGGACCAATTTTGAGGGTCTGGCGAAAAATCATAACTTTCTCACATATTGCAGTGTAACTGATTATCTAAAGCATATCATGTCTGTCAGATGTTTTATTTTGGTTCTTTGATATATATGTGTGTGTGTGTGTGTGTGTGTGTGTGTGTGTGTGTGTGTGTGTGTGTGTGTGTGTGTTGCATGTTCTCCCCGTGCCTCAAGGAGGTTTTTCTCCGGGTTCTCTGGTTTCCTCCCGGTCCAAAAACATGCACGGTATGTTGTTTGGCACCTTGGAAAATTGTCCCTAGTGTGTGAATGTGTGTGTGTGTGTGTGCCCTGCGATGGGTTGGCATTCCATCCAGGGTGTATCCTGCCTTAATGCCCATAGACGCCTGAGATAGGCACAGACTCCCCGTGACCCGAGGGAAGATCGGATAAAGCGGTTTTGGTAGTTTTTTAGAAGATGAATGAATGAATGAATGAATATATATATAATATATATATATATATATATATATATATATATATATATATATATATATATATATATATATATATATATATATATATATATATATATATGGGATTAATAAATTAAATCACAAATTATGAGATTAATCACGATTAAATATTGTAAACTAATGATTAAATATATTATTCTATTTATATATGTATATGTTATACACTTCTCAGTGTACCATGAATTCATACTTTTCAAATTTGAATACCAAAATATGTGCAGAATTATTAGGCAAATAAGTATTTTGAAAACATTATCCTTTTTATGCATGTTGTCGTACTCCAGATGATGTGCATCTGTGTAATGAGAAGGGGTGTGGTCTAATAACATCAACACCCTATATCAACTTCCTTTCCTTTGGTAAAATGGGTCAGAAGAGAGATTTGACGAACTCTGAAAAGTGTAAATTGTGAGACATCTTGCAGAGCGATACAGCAGCCTGAAATTGCCAAGCTTTTGAGGTGGAATCACAGAACAATCAAGCGTTTCATGGCAAATAGCCAACAGGGTCACAAGAAGCGTGTTGAAAAAAGAAGGCGCAAAGGTAACTTCCCAAGAATTGAGAATTGAGGAAAATCAAGCGTGAAGATGCCAAGATGCCATTTGCCACCAGTTCTGCCATATTTCAGAGCTTCAATGTTACTGGAGTGTCAAAAAGCACAAGGTGTGCAATACTCAGGGACATGGTCAAGGTAAGGAAGGCTGAAAAACGACCACCACTGAACAAGAGACACAAGATAAAACGTCAAGAATGGGCCAGGAAATATATCCAGACTGATTTTTCTAAGGTTTAATGGTGTGATGAAATGAGAGTGAGTCTTGATGGGACAGATGGATGGGCCCATGCCTGGATCAGTAAAGGGCATAAAGTTCCACTCCGACTCAGACCCCAGCAAGGTATAGGAGGGATACTGGTATGGGCTGCTATAATCAAAGATGAGCTTGTGAGACCTTTTCGGGTTGAGGATGGAGTCAAACTCAACTCCCAAGTCCTACTGTCAGTTCCTGGAAGACACCTTCTGGTGGTACAAGAAGAAGTCCGCATCTTTCAAGAAACACATGATTTTCATGCAGGACAATGTTCCACCACATGCCTCCAAATACTCCAAAGCATGGCTGGCCAGTAATGGTCTAAAAGATTAAAAAATAATGACATGGCCCCCTTGTTCACCTGATCTGAACCCCATATAGAACCTGTGGTCCCTCATGAAACGTGAGGAGGGAAAACAGTACACGTCTCTGAACAGTGTCTGGGAGGCTGTGTTTGCTGCTGCACGCAATGTTGATGGTGAACAGATCAAGAAGCCGACAGAATCCATGGATGGAAGGCTTTTGAGTGTCTTTGTAAAGAAAGGTGGCTATATTGATCACTGTTTTGTTTTTGAACGTCATAAATGTTTATTTGAGTTTTATATTGTTTTGCTTGGCAAAAATAAATAAATGGGATGTGTATATATTTGGTTTTTATTAACATGCTGAATAATTCTGCACGGCAATAGTTACCTTCACACACAGATATCCTCCTAAGATAGCCAAACCTAAAAAATCCCCACTCCAACTTCCACAAATATTCAGCTTCCCTATTTGTGAGTCTTTTGGGTTGATTGAGAATATCGTAGATGTTCAATAATAAAATTAATCCTCAAAAATACAACTTTCCTAATAAAGCACACACTGTATAACTAATTGTGATAGTTATATAAAAGCTCTATTCAAAATAAAATCATGAATTATTTCACATTTATTTTAATTCATTGCTACGCAGTATTTTTTAGTGTTTCTTTTCATTGTTAATTGTTTAAATGTTCGCTTTGATCCATATCCTTATTTACATTTTGTCGATTGACAAGGTGCTGTGAATCTGTATGCCGTCTAGTGACCTTTAGGACCAGAGTTCATTTAAAGTATCAGGTTGTGACGACACACACAGGCCATCATTTATTTGATTCTGCACATATTTTGACCAAATGTTAACTTAATACAAAAATATACATTAATAGCTAATTTAGTGTTGTTAATTCGATTTTTCCATTCCACATTTAGTTCGCATTTGCTGATATAATAAACGCCACTCTTCTAGGAAGATGAAAGGTGTTAGTAAGGTCAGGTACTTGTGTAGGGTGAGGATGTAGGGTCCTGGCACCATTAACGTGTTCTTCCACTGTAAACCATATCATTCTGGAGCTCTCTTTATGCACAGGTCCATTGTCATAATGTTTCCAAAGATATCCTGTTCACTGTGTCTGTTCAACTTTGTGCGAACAGTTTAGGGAAAAAGCGCATATTTGGACGTCCGGTTTCAGCAGTGTAGTGTTTTAGTTTTTTTGGTTTACGCAGATTGGGTCAAACAGTGCAGTTGCATTCAGTGCATAGGGTATATATTAATTCATTCATTCATTCATCTTCTACCGCTATATACGTTCTTCCCTCGGGTCACGGGGAGCCTGTGCCCATCTCATGCGTCTATGGGCATTAAGGCAGGATACACCCTTAATGGAATGCCTACCCATCGCAGGGCACACACACACACTCACATTCACACACTAGGGACAATTTTCCAAGGTGCCAATCAACCTACCGTCCATGTTTTTGGACCAGAGAACCCGCAGAAAACCCCCCTGAGTTTGGATGGACATGCAAACTCCACACACACACATCGCCGAGACGGGAATCGAACCCCCAAACCTGGAGATGTGAGGCGGATGTGCTAACCACTAAGCCACCGTGCCTCTGCATAGGGTAGTTAATGCTCATTTAATCATTTAATGCATCGTCAATTTTGCATAAATCTGTCCATAAATATGAGTACAAAATAATACACTGTGTGAAACAACTCTCAATGAACTATTACTATGCGTTAAGGAGAATATTATGCAGATTTTCCCAGAATGTTTCTTTAAGCCTGTTGTTTAAAAGTTTGTATCACAGCACAATGCTGCTGAAAGCACCACTCTGATTGGCTGAATAATGCTATAACAGCAGCTGTGATCTAAATCACAGGATTATATTTATACAAACAATGCTATATTTGTGTGTGTGTGTGTGTGTGCCCTGTGATGGGTTGGCATTCCATCCAGGGTGTATCCTGCCTTAATGCCCATAGACGTCTGAGATAGGCACAGGCTCCCCGTGACCCGAGGGAAGATCAGATATAGCGGTAGAAGATGAATGAATGAATGAATGAATGAATGCTATATTTGCTGATACAGTGAAACTTTCTGCTAAAGTTCCATTTAGGAATGGAATCATGAAAGTGAGATATTTGTAACCATGGGTACGTTTTGCAGAAGTCATCAGGATGGGGTGGTTTGGACTTTCTGGGTAATTTGATTTCTTCCTTTTTTTATTGTTATTATGAACTTCATGTGAAAATAAATAGAAGCTGGTGAGAAAATGACAGATTAGAGCTGCTGAGTGAAAGCAGGAAGTCTATCTCCGCTTATGGACGTTGTGGAATAATTAAACATAACAGTACGTAGATTTAAAAAAAAAAACTGATATTCTTTAATTAATGGAAAATTTTAATCGCTGGCAAATTGCTTAGAGGAATAAAAGCCCCGTAAACAAAAAGAAATAAAAAAAATCTCAGACTGGAAAGTTTTCGGCTCAAAAGTATTGGGACACTTTCCAGCTGTAGTGAAGCACAAATACTTTACTGTGCTTAAGTATATTTTTCTGCGTTATTTTTCACACGTCATTTTACTCTCACCGATTACATTTTGTACACAAATATCTGTTCTTTCTTACATTTTCGTCATTTTAGTTTGAATCTATTTGGTCACCAATAGATCCAATCTTTTCATTTCACAGTGTTTTCAGCCCATCAAACTGTTTCCTGTCATTGTATGGCTTTATTTTTGTCCATTTTCGTATCAGGGATGTAAACATGAGAGACGTTCCAGACCATCATCATTATCTTTACTCGGCTGGTGTGATGGTCGTTGCGCCTGAATTCATTCATTAGGTAACAACATTTGAAATTCTTGGTATGAACACCGTCCAGTTAACAGTGCGACGCTAAAACAGACTTTTTACTTAATTACATGTCAGAGCCCATACTTATACTTGAGTGAAAAAGTGTCGTCATTACTTTAACTTTAAAAACATGGCTATATGTAATTCTACTTGAGGGAAGGATGTGCGTGCTCTCATCTCATGGATGATTGATTTTTTTCCAGCCATATGTCCACCAATAGGAGCGTTCCCAATACAAAAAACTGTTGCGAAATGACGTTGTTTCCATTAACCATATCGCGCGACTAAAACTCGTCCTCTCGTAATAAGTCATTAAAAAAATGGAGACAGATATAGGCAGGCGTATTAACTGTTTTTATTTGTAATCGGAGGCTCATTATATAAGCATTAATGGCGAGGCAATCCCTCTGTATTTGGGAGCGGCCACGTATGCGCTTGTTCTAGGAGGTAATAGTGCTCGATTTCACAGAGGATCTGTGGATTCAGAATTTCCGGATGAACGCGTCCACTTTTTATTGGAGCTGTGCAGTGCAATAGGGAGTCTTGTCATGTGACCTGGAAATGCGAAAAAAAAAACGTTTCCGTTACAGTTTCCCAAATTATCCCTTTTTCGCATCGTCTACAAAAACACCCCACCTCATGCGAGCGTAAAAACTTTGTGTGTTTTTGCGAATTTGACTCGTTTACATTAGGGCGCATTTTCAATTCGCTACTTAAATTTAAGCGTAATGGAAACGCTCTTAAAATGTGTACCGAATGCCTTCGGATGCTGTATCATTAAGATTTCCCTTTGCACAAAGAAGAGATGCTTTATATTGGTTAAGGCCTGAATTGGGATGAAATGAACCCTACTGTACATCATCTACCTGAACACATTTGTGGCTGAATCTCCGTAAGCACACACAGAAAGGACTGGAGATTATTGTGGGCAAATGGGGACTAAATGGGATACTCATAAAAACACAAACAAATCTTATGACGGGTCCACAAACGTTTTTCCATACAGTGTATATTGTATTATCTATGCTTACAATGCTGTAAATGACATTAGAGTCCGTTCTGTTCGATGTATAAAGTTATTACGGCAGAAGGTTCGACTCTTTCTTGGTTGTGGCTGCTATGGTGTTGTTTTGCTGCAGTGTGTTTCCGCGCGACGTGCTGCTTTGTTTACCAGTGTTTTTCTCCCACCACCGATCACTCTCAGGCAGCCAGAAAGTGACAGTAGCGAACGGAGAGAGAGCGAGAGAGAGAGAGAGAGGCGGTGTGTCACGTCCGTCCCCCGCCAGCACTCCAGCGCCTTCACCACTCTGCCTCTGCCAGGACAGCGGGGCTGATTTTTTAATGCCGGCGCTGCCTGAGAGCAAAATAAATGCACTGCGCTGTTTTTGATGGTGCCCCGTGCATATATTAAGTATGATTAAACAACACACTTTCCCTCCATCAAGTGTTTTAATGGCTTTTTTGATGACATGAATTAGTAATAATGGCGGGCGCGCGGCGCAGCGCCGGAGAGGCGCTCGTTTTCGTGTCTTCGTGTTTATTGCATTATCCACACGGGAGCCGCGGTTTATGATGTAAAGGAGTAAAAGGCGACGTGAAAAGTCTTCTCTTTTTTTTTCCTCCTTCTTTTTCCCGCGCACTTGTGTGCGAAATGAGCGATTGAGGCAGGAGGTTTGATCCGGACGGATGAAAGTGCCTGGGTTTTTTTTTTTTTTTTTGCCATCTCGCTTACACCGAAAATCAATCCTGCGAGGAGATTAGAACCAGGGTGCGTCATGTAACTCAGCCAATGACTAATTACATCTGTGAGATGCGATTACGGCGAGCTTTAGCGCACACGGATCCCACTCGTTAGTCATTGTGTGTCAATTTCACCCGTGGCGTTGTCTCTTGGCAGAGCTGAAGTGCGGCCCGTGTGACTGACATTAATCCTGCTTGTACATTTTCCCCATTTTTCTTATTATCTCGCTCAGCAAATAATTCAGATTTATTTCGACTCCGCCAAACACCCAGTTGGCGTTTCATCTTTCAGCGCGCGTCTGGCGCAGGTTGATACTAGATGTCGCTTTGATTTATTTACTTTTCACCCTGTCCTTCAGAAATGATTCCCCGGCACCGTCATTCACCCAGAGTTCTTTCTCCTTTATGTCAGGGTTTTTTTCCCATGAGTATGAGTGTGTGTGTTTCTCCTTCTCCCTTTTTTAGACAGGGTGGTTATTGTGGAATGATAAGGACAACCCTGTATGTGTGTGTTTGTGTGTGTGTGTGTGTGTGTGTCTGTTTGTGTGTGTGCGCGCGAAACACCGGTTGCTCACGTGCAGCAGGTTGTTGATAAGCCCTCCGATGTCTCCCAAAAATCATTCGGAGCGTAGAGAAAGTGCGGGATTGATTTCCTGCCATCGCCATGGCAACAAATATCGCGATCTCTTCCAGAAGCACACCTTAATTAGTTAAATTATTGCTCTGGGGAGGAGCAGTGCGCCTGGAGAAGCCATTTCCTCCAAAGTGTAACTCCAAGTGTATGATCCTCTAGGTGATTTGTCTTATCGTGTGTATGTGTGTGTGTGTGTGTGTGTGTGTGTGTGTGTGTGTGTGTGTCCCAGTGCATGGGCACAGGCACAGCATCTCATTATTTAGAAAGTCATCAGAGACCCTGAACAGGATCGACATGCACACATCTCCGTGTCTTATTAAATCGTCATCACCACAACACCAGCGAGTCTGAACCGCTGACTTCCTTTTTTTTTCCTCGGACTCTTTGTTTGCATGAGTGAAATGTAAAACTACGTCATTAAGGAGGGTTTTATTATTTAATTGTAATAGTGTATACACACACAATATATATATATTTATAATATCTATCTCTCTCTCTCTCTCTCTCTCTCTCTCTATCCCCGCTATATATATATATATATATATATATATATATATATATATATATATATATATATATATATATATATATATATATATATATATATATATATATATATACTTCCTTATCTCTTTTTGCCTCTCTCTTTACCTTTTTTTATTTCAATCTCTCTGTCTCAATCTCAATGTCCCTTTTTGTCTCTCTGTCTTTCTCTTCCCTCTTCATTTTGTCTGTCTCGGTCTCTACTCTGTCTCGCTTCCTTTTTCTATCTGACTCTTTTTTTGTCTCTTTATCCCCCCTCCCTTTCTCTCTCTCTCTCTCTTTCTCTCTTAGGCAGGGTGGTTATTGTGGAATGATGGGCACCAGTTCATCGTATAGCCACCAAGTAGGGAATGCCACAGCAATGATGTCGCCTCAGAGCAGCAGCTCCACCACATCTCCATCAGGTAAAGAGGCTTTCCAATCACATTCAGTAGACCTTTTGCCTCATCCTGTCCCCGCCCTTCCGAACAAACGTCACACTGTACACATTCATACATTAAATACACGTGACTTCATTCAGCCCAATAGAGCTCACTTAAACGTGTGTATGGTAGTAGTGTGTATTAGTCTTGGGGAGTTTATAACATGATGAGGGGCATAAACAATGGAGTGGATGCTAGCTTTTTGTCTATTTATTCATTCTTTAGATAGATAGATAGATAGATAGATAGATAGATAGATAGATAGATAGATAGATAGATAGATAGATAGATAGATAGATAGATAGATAGATAGATAGATAGATAGATAGATAGATAGATAGATAGATAGATAGATAGATAGATAGATAGATAGATAGATAGATAGATAGATAGATAGATAGACAGATAGACAGAATAAATGTTCACCTACTGGTTTAAACTCATTGTCAGGTGTAGAATAGGGAGAAAATTATTACATTACGGTTCAGTTTGAGACCGAGTCGCTGTTTTCCATCTCGCGTTGCGTGCGCGTGTAAATGTGTTTCTCGTTGTGAGTGCCCGTTTCTGCTCGTTGAGTGCGCTTGTTGAAAACTGATGAAAGCACGGTGGCTCTACAGAACCCTTCACCTTGCTGCATTGTCGGCGATACATCTCAAAGATGGTGACTAGGGCATTTCACCACACGCTCACAAAGCTGTCTGTGCTCAAGTACGTGAAGAAAAAAAAAACCCTTCCCTTCAAGCTTGTTTAAAAAGGAAAAGTAGATTACATTGTTTGCCTTTGTATATATTTGTATGCATGGGCGAACAATAATGGTACGGACCTCCTGACCTCTGCGAGCATTCATTTTTCCCATATTTTCTCATCCTTTATTTCTAACGCTTACTTTTTAGAGAACAATCCTTATCGTTTGCTGACGTGTTTGGAGGTTTGCATTCAGTCTACAGCACTAACAAGTACAGGAAGCTTCCAGGATGCAGCATAATGAACTCCACTGTCCATTTCTTCTGTTTAACCCTTGCGTGTTTGATTTCTCGAAGCGGTTTTATTTAGGCAAATGAGGAGACACCAGTCATGTTCATCTGTGGACTAAAGAAATGCTCAGGGACTGTAAGAGCAAAGAGGCTTTGACTACAGAATAGGACCCAAACTCGTTCTTGTCTTTTTGGCTGTAGGTAGCATCTGTATACAAAGTTATATTGATGGCAAAAGACGCTAACAATGCAATTGCTAATTTGCTTATTTTTGTCATTTTGATGCAAACTTTTTTGAGAGGACTTTTTTCCGCCATTTTTATATGTACTGTGAAATGCATCCAAACCTAGCTCCATTCATTCATTCATTCATCTTCTACCGCTTTATCCGATCTTCCCTCGGGTCACGGGGAGCCTGTGCCCATTGCAGGGCACACACACACTCACACTCACATTCACACACTAGGGTCAATTTTCCAAGGTGCCAATCAACCTACGGTGTGTGTGTGTGTGTGTGTGCCTTGCAATGGGTTGCCATTCCATCCAGGGTGTATCCTGCCTTAATGCCCATAGACGCCTGAGATAGGCACAGGCTCCCCGTGACCTGAGGGAAGATCGGACATAGCGGTAGAAGATGAATGAAACTTAAAACTAAAGATGTGAATGCATTCGCTGACGAATTGCATGCGTAGTAACGAGGAAATTTCCAAATCAATTTCCCTCTACATTGCTACTACAACTAATAGATTAATAATCACTTGCTGTCGCTGTAAGTGTTCTGTGTAGTGTCGTGGACTCTGCTAGAAATAAATGGTTTATAAATAGAGGCCTGAGCCGAATTGGGTGATAGTGTGCTAGTACAGTGCCTCTGCCACACTCCCTGAGGTGATAACACAGAAGAGCTTTGACCAGATTAACATACTCACACTCTCTGCCAGCTGGCCCTCTGGGAGCCACACACACTCTTACACTTGCACACTCCGGTTGAGAAACGAGGCACCAACATGGCACTGACACCATTTCTCCAGAGTTAGCAGCTCTGACTGCCAAACCAGCGTCGCTAAATAAAGGTATATATGAAGTTGTTGCGTTCGTCCTTATCGAAAAAAAGCACATCTTCACTTATTGTTTACCGCGAGACTCTTAGTTGAAACACTTCAACAGTGCATTAGGAAAGGATCCATGCATTTGCCTAACGTCCCGTTCAGGTCATCGTCACACTCATGCCTGATGCTTCGATGGACGCCGTTTTCAAGGAAGTTCATTGGTTTCCTTGAAAAAATTTTGGATCTCTCATCAACTGAAAAGCAGCACAGACCCACACTCTGACCCGAGATTGGGCAAACGTGTCACTTTTGTGAGGCCAGAGAAATGATTATTACTGTTATTAATATCTATTTAAGACATTTATAGCACCGGGGCACTGTAATTTGCTCACCTTTGTAGAGCAAGCAGTTATACTGA
Organism: Kryptopterus vitreolus; assembly: GCA_030449085.1. Lineage (NCBI taxonomy): Eukaryota > Metazoa > Chordata > Actinopteri > Siluriformes > Siluridae > Kryptopterus > Kryptopterus vitreolus. The sequence continues at coordinate 21,772,857 of JACRUU010000012.1, forward strand.
GAGAGCACTGCTGTCTCATGGGCATTCAAAATGAACCATACTTTGCCAAAGCCACGATCCAACATTCCGTGTCATTTGTTGAAGACGAATGGATGAATAAATGAATAACTGTGTTAACAAATTCCAGAATAAAATGCAGAAAAAAAAAATATATATATATATTGCTATACTACTAATAGGTACATTGTGTATATAGTTTTCATTCATTCATTCATTCATCTTCTACCGCTATATCCGATCTTCCCTCGGGTCACGGGGAGTCTGTGCCTATCTCAGGCGTCTACATTAAGGCAGGATACACCTTGGATGGAATGCCAACCCATCGCAGGGCACACACACACAAACAATCACACAGACATTCACACACTAGTGACAATTTTATTGTGTATATCTTTAGTCTATAATTTAGTCTATAATTGTAATTGTAATACATCTTTTTTTTACTTATCAACAGGCCCCATGGGGGAGGGTGGAGAGGTGGCGATTCCAGACACCAAACAGAAATGCATCAGTAAAGAAGACGTGATTCCGGTTGCCGAACCCCATAAACCTCCAAAGGTACGTGCTGATTTGTTCATATCATAAAAAGTGTTTAATTTAATTATACGATTGCTTAGACCAGATATTGTCTGTGTCCGTTATGTAAACATTTTTTAGTTGAAATAAAGGTGAAGGGTATTTTTATGTTGTTGTTGTTGTTGTTTTTCTCTTAAACCTAAAAGAAATGTACAGTTTCAAAGTTACTTTAGACACATTGTGTCACCGTGTTGTCATGCCGTCTCACTCGCTTATTTATTTATTTATTTGTTTGTTCTCATTTTAATTAGTTCTAGTCCCAGAGCTGCAAATGCTCTGCTACTTGTTCTTGAAGGCCAAATGATATGAAATGCAGCATGTAATAAAAACCTGATGTCAGGCAGCCGAGACAGCTTCGGTTACAAGATGTGCATTATTGTCAACATTTCCAAATTTGTCAAAAAGAATAGTGTAGGGTCAGGCGATTAACAAACACGGTAACCAGGGCAAAAATGGAAATAAAAATTGCAATGCATGATCAAAAATGTCAGATAGACATATAAGAATATAAGGGTTTGGTATGTCACATGAGTGCTTTGAGACTGAGAGATATTATTATCTTATTTTATCTTATTATCTTAGTATTATTTTAGTGTGTATATGTGTGTGTGTGTGTATGTGTGTATGAGTAAATGTACTTTTGATTGGAAATTCAAGAACCTTGAGCACGAAAATGATTTTGTGTTTAGAAAGTGTACACAGTGATGTATTCTGGGTAATATAGTAAGACACAGACTCCAGCATTGGCATGAGACATTGTATATATTTGTCCTGTGGCTGTTTCCACAATAAACAGCTAATCATCATACAATGTTAAACCATATTAATACTGTATATACTATATTATTCAGACATTCATTCTTACTATATCATACATACATACATAGCTATATATAGCATTCACACATAGCTATACCAAGTAATTTCTATATATATATATATATATATATATATATATATATATATATATATATATATATATATATATATATATATATATATATATATTTGTTTTTATGTCCTGCTATCTTGAGACCTGGAAGTAGTGTGCTTCACATAAAGCACCGATCAGGCATAACATTATGACCAGCTAGGATCCTTGGCCGACCATGACCCTGTCGCCGGCTCACCACTGTTCCTCCTTGTACTCCTTTTGATATATCCTGACCACTGCAGCCCAGAAACACCACACGAGAGCTGTTGTTTTGGTTATCCAGTCGTCTAGTCATTACAATTTGGCTCTTGCTCAAATCCTTACAATTTTCCCTGATTCTAACACATAAGCAAATGTGCTCACTTCCTGCCTAATATATCCCACGTTACTAACGGGTGCCATGATGAAGAAATAATAATTGTTATTCACTGCTCACAATATTATAATGCCATAATATTATGCCTGGTTGGTGTATAAGAGAAACTAAAGTACAAAAAAAAATTCTCCTCTCAAACACGGACTGATTTAATGAACAGTGGACCATCAGAATATTACACCCATGTGTACTACTAGTGAATATCAAGTTTATTAGCCTTATAAAATCATCCGTCCGTTTTAAAAGATACATTTATAAAAGCTATAGTTGTTATAACATTAAAATGAGTTTTACAGCACTCGCATTTATACACACAAAGTGCTAACCAGTGTTGGGAAGGTTACTTTGCAAATGTAAATAGATTACAGATTACAAATGACCAGAATGTAATGAAAAGTAGTGTAACTTTTCATTTGTCCACTAGGTGGCACTTTTAAGTGTTACGGCACTTTTAAGGGAAACATTTTCAAACCCAGAGGGCACGGTGGCTTAGTGGTTAGCACTCACACCGCCAGGGTCCGGGTTTGATTCCCGTCTCAGCCATGTGTGTGTGTAGAGTTTGCATGTTCTCCTCATGCCTCAAGGTTTTCTCTGGGTTCTCCGGGTTCTCCGGGTTCTCCGGTTTCCTACCGGTCCAAAAACATGCACTGTAGTTTGATTGGCACCTTGGAAAATTGTCCCTAGTGTATGAATGTGTGTGTGTGTGAGTGTGTGTGCCCTGCGATGGGTTGGCATTCCATCCAGGGTTTATCCTGACTTAATGCCCATAGTGCGTACCCCGAGACTGAGAGCGACGCTGCCACCCAATGAAGTGGTTGTGCAATTATTACTAGTACCACACAAAAAAGGCTATTCCCCAGGGTCACACGCGCCCCCTGCTGGTACCTCGCAGCACCGCACTATTTGAGACCCGAAGCACCGATTTTACATGAAAATGTTCAGATGTGACCCTATTTGTAACCTTTAACATTTTCACAAGTAACTGTAATTTAATGACACATTTTTTTTCTCAGTCACTGTAACAAATTCCTGTTACATTTATTTTGTACTTAAATTTAGTGGCGCCTTCACATGTAACTAGTTACTCCCCAACGCTCCCTACATTCCCCAACATCGCTGACGTTTGGTTGGTGGGAGGGGGTGGGCCTATAAAAATTAAAGCAAAAAATAAAAATAACATAAAAAATTAGACCTGTGAAAAGCATATCAGTGTACACAGAGGCAGGGAAATAAATGCAAGAGTTTCTTAATAAAGGGATACTCATGAGGAATATGTGTTTTGAGCAGAGGGGATGGGGTGAGTTATTTGATAGGAAGCGAAACGCCTGTCAGAGGTTTCATTACGGCGCTCCAAAAAAAATTACAACGTCCTCATTTAAAAAAAGCCAATAATGCGGATATGTAGGAGTTATTATATTGCATACGGCTTGTGCGTTTTTCATGTTCTGGCTAAAGGATAAAATACATATTTTAAGGGAAAGCACTTGGGCTCAATCTTTTCTCCTCACACATACACACACACAACACACATATATATATATATATATATATATATATATATATATATATATATATATATATATAAAGCATTACACTGCAAGAGCTCCGGAAACCTCTGATCACGTTTTGTTTGTTTTCCCTTCGTTTATTACAAGAATCTTTCCCGATAGTAGTGCTTAGTGGTGAATTATTTAGGCTGCCAAAAGAGCCTGAAAAAGGCCCGGATCGAAGGGAAGAGCTGAAAGAGCACGTCCGGGCCGTTCTTTTAGAAATGCGGAGCGGGGGAAACGGGGAAAATAGGAGCGCGAGCCTTTGCTGACATTTGCAGTCTGTCACGGGAACACGTAGCTGCGCTGTCCCGAAGCTGTCAGTGCCTTCAGCGTTCGACTGTCTCGCTCCGTTTTCTACATCATTTACTTTTTTCTTCTTATTATCCCCCCCCACACACACACATATACACACACACTTTCTTTCTCTTCCATTATTATCTTCTGTGACTCACATAGGTGCACGCATGGAGTCTGTCTCTTGTCTGTGCACCATGGAATTCAATTAATGGGGTGGTGTTTTCGTTTCTCTCTTTCTCTCGCTCCCTCTCTCTCCCTCTCTCTATCTCTCTCACTGTCTCTTTTTCTTCCAGGATGGCTCCAACTCTCAGTGCGGTTCAGAGCCTCCTACTCCCTCCGCCCTGACCCCCAGCCCCGCAAGTTTGTCCTCCTATCACGGAGATGACAGCGACAGCATCAGCAGTCCTGCATGGCCCAAAACTCCCTCCAGTCCAGTAAGTATCACTCGCTCCGTCCCCGCTCATGCAGAATGGCAGTTGAATGCCGAGCGCACACGCAATCATTTTATTCCTGATTCTCCTGTTCTTGACAAATGTTTGCCCCAAGGCTCTGAACCACACTTCTTCTTTTTTTTCCCATTTTAGACCAGGAACTGCTGCTGTAATACTGAGGGATAGTGTATACTGGATGCTGAACTGCTCTAGGGAATATACAGTGAAAATGAACAATATGAGAAATAAAAAGCCTGTGATGTAAAAAGGGAACCCATCCAGTGCAATTATAAAAAAAAATCCCTTTGGGGTAGAATAAGGTTAAATAGTTCAGTTGTGTAATTATAGTTTTTAACACACCATCCTATATAGACAAAGGTCTTAAGTGCAAAACAGTTTGCAATTCCATCCACGGTAATCTCATGTACACTATAATTAGAAAAGTATTGGGACGCCTGACATTTCCAGCCACATGTGGTTCTTGGCCCAATTTGCTACCACAATATTGGAGGTACACAATTGTATAGATATCTTTTGAATGCATTACAAAATACAGAAGATTGCAGAATATAATATATATATATATATATATATATATATATATATATATATATATATATATATATATATATATATAGGAGCACAGTGTCTTAGTGGTTAGCACGTTCGCCTCACACCTCCAGGGTCTGGGTTTGATTCCCGTCTTTGATTCCCGTCCTGAGAAACATGGTCTGGTTTCCAAGTCATGAAAGCATGTTTCTGGTTTTAACTGGCAGTTGTGTATCAGTTCTCCACATCTATCTATCTCTTAGTCTCTTTCTGAAGATGCTAAAGTAATTCTGGAGGCTTTATTAACTCCCTTGCTAATGTATCTCCGAATATCACGCACATAGAGTTTGGAGCATGTGAACTGCCAGTAGAGATGAAACCGCATATTAGAGTCGTCATATTTTTGTACAAATTCTGCTTTTTTTTCCCTCTATTTATTTTGTCAGAAGTAGCTGTCACCTTCTTCAAACCATCACCTTGTCCACTAAAGAAATGTCGAGGGCCGTTCATGTTGAAATTGTGGAAATTATGTTTTGTAAAATTGCATGTAAATTTGCCCAGTGGGTCTTAAAGGGAATAACACACAATCAATAAAACAGGGTCATATCTGTAGACATTTTCAGCAGAACGGTCTGAACTCGGTACAGTACTGGTTTGTTTCCTGGTGCATATAAGTTTTATAGTACTATAGTAGTACTATAGTATAGTCACTATAGTACTTATAACTCAATGTAAAAAAGAGAAATAACTTTACCACCTTTCACCATTTTTCAGAAAGATTTGGGGCCTTAGAGGAAGCTCTGAAAATGTTCAGAAAAAGGGGGAGGGGTAGCTCACTGATAAAGGCATTTACCTATTGGGCTGGAAGGTTGCAGGTTCAAATCCCACCACCATCAAATCAAAATCACCGTCAAAAGCGTAAATCAAAAAGCCGTAGCCATAAATAAAACATTTACAACATTTTTTTAGGCTACAAAGTAAATAGAAGTGCGTCCTCTTATTGTACTTAACTGCTGTTCCATGTGCATCATCGACAACCAAATGGGAAGAATTACAGTAATGTTTTCATACATTAATATTACTGCGAGTCATTGTTCCTTTTTGAAACTTTTCAAACATAATCTGTGTCCAAAGTCAATTTCCAAGTTAATTTCTCTCCCACCGCAATTTTCGAAACGTAGGATTCGGTTTGCCTTTGTTTCCCGATGTAAACAAATCCAGTAACTATTATTTAAACGCAGCTGCATCAAACGAACCATCAACTTTCCCTTGCTTTGCTGCGCAGCCGTGATTACTTTTCATTAAAACGTAATAAGGAAACGCGTCCAGCATATCAATCACGTTGCTGATTACGTTAACTCGTTGCAGCTTTATTTTGCATTCGTTTCAAATGATTTTTAATTAAATACAACATTCAGACTATAAGTTGAAGGACGGACGCTTTGAGTCGCCGCGCCGCAGCTACATATGCACTTCGAAAGCAGTAAGCATGAGTTTCTAGGTTGCTTTTCGTTAAGCAAATAGTTAAATGAACAATATATATATATATATATATATATATATATATACAATGCGGGGCACGGTGGCGTAGTGGTTAGCACGTTCGCCTCACACCGCCAGGATCCGGGTTCGATTCCCGTCTCGGTCATGTGTGTGTGGAGTTTGCATGTTCTCCCCGTGCCTCAGGGGGTTTTTCTCCGGGTTCTCCGGTTTCCCCCCGGTCCAAAAACATGCACGGTAGGTTGATTGGCACCTTGGAAAAATTGTCCCTAGTGTGTGAATGTGTGTGTGTGTGTGTCCTGTGATGGGCATTCCATCCAGGGTGTATCCTGCCTTAATGCCCATAGACGCCTGAGATAGGCACAGACTCCCCGTGACCCGAGGGAAGATCGGATAAAGCGGTAGAAAAATGAATGAATGAATGAATATACAATGCGTCATCAAGAAATAACATATATAAAAACATATGTTAATAACAATATATTATACTGTAAATAACGTGTGTATGTGTATATATATATATATATATATATATATATATATATATATATATATATATATATATATATATATATATATATATATGGTTTACACCACACTGCTCAGGAGCCTAATGATGTAATGGTCATTAATCATGTGCTGTAAGGGAATGTCTGGGCTCTTGAATAAGGTCTGAAAATGTTCCAAAATCGCCACTGAGACGTTTTGACATGTCGACAGCTGTATTTTTATTAAAGTCTGCATAACGTATTTATATTATACTTGACTTCCTTTTCTCATGCATCGATCACATGTTCTTTTATTAACATTACTTAACAGATATATGTCCATATAATGGAATGCATTCGAATGGCGTTTAAATATTTTTTTTTCGACAGTGTGTTGCGATTATACATAACAACAGAAATACCATAATTGTTCAACTATATTCATTAGTTTCTAATATCATGACCAGGGATTAGAGTGTTTTTTTTTTTTTTTATGGAATGGCAATTGAGTTTAATATATGAACAAAATAACATGAAATTGTTCCTGTGGGAAATTATTCTAAAAAGTGTAACTGCATGGCATTTTTTATGTTTTCAACATCACACTGATTCATCTTCAAGACTAAAATAAAGAAATAAACAATTTCTATTTAAATGCTAGTTCTAGATTGTTTTTTATCTAGATAAAAGAGTAGGATATCATATGTGAGGGGACAGGGGTTGGTGGTAGCTTAGTGGTTAAGACATAGGACTTTGGATCTATATTGGCCCCTAAGCAAGGCCCCTAACCCCATAGAGGACTAGTTGTATGAAAGTCTGTATAAGAATGGGTGCCAAATGCCATGAATGTTTAGGTTATTCGTTTTTATTTGCTTTTATCTGCAGAAATGTAACAGTATTGTTTCTTTTCAGAGCAAAGAAAAATGAATAATATATTGTTTTCACTCAGATTGTGACACTTTGATAGATAGATAGATAGATAAATAGATAGATAGATATATCGATAGATAGATAGATAGATAGATAGATAGATAGATCGATAGATAGATAGATAGATAGATAGATAGATAGATAGATAGATAGATAGATAGATAGATAGATAGATAGATAGATTGATAGATTAATGGTGGGTGTGATGGATGGATGGATTTACTGATTTACAAAAAGAGGGAATTTTTCCTTCAGATTAGAGAATGTGACCTGCCTACAGATATGAAACTACATATTAAATATTTTATAATAAAGCGTTATAACTATAGACATTTTTAACATAACACCCCCCCCCCACACACACACACACACACACACACACACACATACGCACATGCTTTCTCTTATATAGTATATTTGCCCTTATAAAGTGTATCCAAAACCTTGTGCAAAGTATGATGCTATAAACATGACTTCTAAAGAATGTCAGATTGTTCTGATGTATAGATAACTTCTATAAAATGTCAGATTGTTCTGATAGTATATAGTATATATATTATATATATATATATATATATATATATATATATATATATTTGAGGAATCGTTGAGATAAATGTCCTCGCACCGCTTAAATATCTGTAACTCAGGCCCCCCTGTAATGACTAAGTATAACGTTCACCACAAAATGATTAAAAAAGGAATCCCTTTCTCGCAGCTCATTTCTTGCTACAGTACATTTTAATCACAGACCATCATAACGTGTGGACTTATAATGTGCTTTTAATAGTTCTGTAATGGCAATTCGAATCGTTCTCAGTCTCTGTCCCACCACTTGCAGAAGTCAAGCTCCGGCAGCACGACGAATGACAAGGTTTCTCGGCTGTACGATATGGGAAGCGAGCCCGAGAGGAAGAGTTGGGTGGAGCGCTATCTGACCTTCATGGAGGACAGGGGGACGCCGGTTCCACACCTCCCCGCCGTGGGCAAGAAGCAGCTGGATCTGTGGAAGTTCTACATGGCCGTAAAGGATCTGGGCGGCCTGGCCATGGTAAACGCCTCACCGGTGCGCTTTCCTCTTGCTTTTCCTTAGTCTCTCTGATATTAACGTCCGTCTCGGGATCATCTCTGTGGCAGGTGAATAAGAACAAGAAATGGCGCGAGCTCTCCTCCACGCTCGGTTTGGGCACGTCCAGTAACGCGGCCAGCTCTCTGAAGAAGCACTACATCCAGTATCTGTTTGCCTACGAGTGTAAGGTGGAGCGAGGAGAGGAGCCCCCGGCTGACTTCTGCCCCACTGCCGAGGTCAAGAAGCAAGGCAAGACTGAGCCGCCCTCTCCCGGTGAGTGCCACAAGGAGTTGAGAAAGCCACGAGGTTGACATGAAATGACGTGAAGTCGAGTTTTTTTTCGTTTCCCCTTGAACATTGTTTTGACAGTACATGTCTACATCTAAACGAAATGTACCGCAACTTTGTTTTCCCGACCTGGAAACTTGCGGAACGCGTGAGAATATACCTATATTTTAGCTTGTGTAATCAGAAATGAGGTTGGGGGGGAGAATTTTATGCTTACTAGAGGTCCATCAATAGTGGATTTTACCGACACACATGGATCGTGCTTGAAAGCGAGTAACTGGTTGGAAAAACACTTACTTGAATAATAAAAATGTATTAAATGAAATAAATATGAATATAATAATAATCATACTAATAAATATTGTCTAAAAATCAAGACACACTGAGCAAAACAGTCATTAAAAAAGGCACATCAAATAAACAGCACACGGTGTCAGTGATTCACCACTAGAGGCCGCTATTGTACTGCAACCTGGAAAAACTGTCAATCAGATTGACATTGAATTTCTCATAGATGTTTACAGATTAAGACATGTAGTAAAATTCTTATTGCGACTGTCAAACATGTAAATAGAAATACAATATAAAAAGAAAATAAAAAGAAATAGAAAGTATAATACAAGTAATAATACAATCTTCAAAACTGAGGAATCAGTAGAGCTCTAATGCTCACGATAAATTACGCGGCAGATTCACAGTGTTTATTTGGAATAAAGGATCCTTATTGCTCAGGTGTTGTTTTATTTATTTTTGAAAGGTCTGTACTAATGAGGATCTTTTTATATATTATTGTTTGTATTACAGTTTTTTTTTTTACAGTCTATTAATATTTGTGAATTTTTAAAAACATCCGGCTAAGAAGAATATATACTCAAATAAATTTGAATAAATTAAATTGTTTTTAATTAGTATTAAAATAAAACTAAATAGATTACATTTGCGAGATCCCATTTGGGAAATAAAGATGTGTTGTGTGTGTGTGTGTGTGTGTGTGTGTGTGTGTGTGTGTGTGTGTGTGTGTGTGTGTTTATTCATTTAATTTATTTATAAAGAAATTCATTAATGCTATATGTCCTTCATTCATTCATTCACTACTTTTAAGAGTTGGACATAAAATGCTAAATAATCAATACAATCAATCAATGCTTGTAAGAGATTTTCTTTGCACAAAAATCAAGGATTGCATGTTGTGCACTATACTCTTACGTGTACCGTTATAACACACGTCTAAAGTCTACCGAAAATGCTCTTTATTAAAATGAACAAAGAGGAAAAGTTACATTTGTTTGAGTAAGTCATAAATGCACTCAGGATGCATGTATGGAAGAATATGACATGTTAAACTGTCATTTAAACCCCTGGCACCAGCAACCTATGCCGACTCAGCAGTTTTATTATGTAGAAGAATAGAATATAGAATAGCGTTTATTTGTCACATATATATTACAGCATCTCTCTTCTCTCTTTTTTTTGGACGCGGAGGATGCGTATAAATAAATAAATTATATATATTTATATATATATATATATATATATATCTATATATATAATATATATATATATATATATATATATATATATATATATATATTATACATACAAAGAGACAGAGACAGAGAGATTATTGAATATTGAACAGTCAAACAGTGGGATCAGGTTCACCGAACAGGAAAAAGGGAAGGGGTTTAGGGGGGTGATTGGAGTCGTCCCATTCATAGCCGGGGTATGTAAAAAAAAAAAAAAAAAAAAAACGCACTCTTTGGTCTTCGGTTATTCCGTTTCAGGCCTGCGTATGAGCAGCCTAGAGGCTATGATATCACTGTTACGGTTGCCTAGCAGCCGTGTGAGAGTAGGGGAGGAGTGCTGGGATTCCCCCAAGCAAGATTAATGGGGTTTGCATTCTGGGATATAAACAAACATGACCTCCAGTCAACCTCAATTCAACAGCCCAGCAAAAAGGCGGCATTTATTTATTTATTTATTTATTTATTTCACTCGCACTTAGTCATCTCTCAGTCATTATCATTATTTTTATCTCCATCATCATCGTCATCATCATCATTGTGTCTCGCTCTTTGTTTCTCTCTCTCTCTCTCTAACACACACACACACACACACACACACTCGCGCGTGTGCTGTCCCTCTGTAGTGGTAATGTGAAAGGGAGGGCTGGAGTTTATTTGGGGTCAGAGTTCCCGGGTGAGTCAGACAGAAAATGACAGAGGAATTTCTGTGATATTAACCTTGCGTAACCCTTCGGTTGTTTACTTTGAGAGAAATCCACGTGTGTCCACGGGCAGGAGAGCGGAGAGAACGAGTTCCTCTCTATCTCCGGGGACAGATCAGGAGTGCTGTATATTCTTTCCTCCATTTTTTTTTTTTTTTTTTTTTTTTGGTGTCTCATGATACATTAAAAGAAAACACCCTGGCGTTGAATTAAGTATTACAGCTTCGAATTAACAACTTCATTGTTCCTCTGTGTCCAGCTGAGGCTCATATGAGCCGCAGCGCGGCGATTGTTTAACCGCTCGGAAGCTTTTTATTTTGGCAATGACTTAAATGTTTAACAAGCTAAAAATCCTTCCTTTATTACCGTCTCTGCGAGCGTCATGTCGTCAGGATTGCGTTGCGTTACAGGAGGCTTAACAAAATAAAAATAAAAAGCATGTAAACATGCTGGTATGTGAAAATAATCCATGCCAAGAGGGTGTGATACGGCCCAGTGTGAAGCATTAACGATACTTATATATCCTTTTACGCCATATTGTTTGCATTATTGTTCTGCTGGTCTGAAGGCAGCAAATCATTCTGTTGTTGCAAACGGAGAAAGTCCTCTGGACTGAAGATGAGTTATAAAGCATTATAATATATAATATGTAAATGGTGCATTAATAACTTTTAACAGAAAAAAACTGGCTCAACATTTAAAAACACACACACACACAATGGAAAATGCTCTTGTATACAAAGTCAGCTCCATGAAGGCTTAACATGGTTTAAAGTGGTAGATCCTAAATGGCCTGATATAGAACTCGGACCTCAACACCTTTTGGATGACTGTGAATGCTGATTCACCCGATGCCTCCTCATCTATAGCAGTAACACACTTGTGGCTGAAAGAGCACAAATCACCACAAGCACACTTGTGTTTTTTATCTTCCTGGACTAAATATGGGCATTTAAAAAAAGAAAATCTTATGGTCAGGTTTCCCCAAACTATTATCCAGTATGTATAATGGATATTAACAGATACATGTATAATCCTTGACGTAGAGGCATTTTTACATCATTTATTGATCCCATGAGGGAAATTCTTTTCTTCACAGCTTGTTTGGAAGTTGTGGTCAGAGCGCAGGGTTAAGAGAGTTAAGGGCCTTGCTCAAGGGCCCATGGGTGGCAGTTTGGCAATACTGGAATTCGGGGTTCGATACTGAACCTTCTGATCAGTATTCCAGTGCTTTAAAGCATTGAGCTACACCCCTCCGAAAAAAGGTGCTCGGCCTGAATATTTTTCCCTGTTTCGTTCAACAGCTATAGATATAACTATGATTTTCTCCCTTCTTTTTTTGTGAATATTTCATTTTAATTTCTTTTTTAAGGATGGACTTGAGACCATTGGTCAAAAAACTCCACTACAAAAGTCCTTGCATGGTTAGTCCAATTTCCGCTATTTCGCAATATAACATAAAGCAAATAATATTTCTAAAGAAAAATGCAATATATCCGATTAATTCCAATAAACACAGACACTCATGGAGAATGGAGCACACATTTGATATAATGAAAAGTGTGTGTATGTGTGTGTGTGTGTGTGTGTATGATATATATATATGTATATATCTATATATATATATATATATATATATATATATATATATCGATACACTGCCAATGATATATATCTATATATATATATATATATATATATATATATATATATATATATATATATATATATATATATATATATATATATATATATATATATATATATTTAAGGGCACGGTGGCTTAGTGGTTAGTGGTTAGCAGGTTCGCCTCACACCGCCAGGGTCCGGGTTCTATATATATATATTATGATATTATTATTGAAAGAGCAGTTTTTTTCCCCTTTCAACAGTCTCTTCCTAGGGGTCCCTAGCGAGTCAGTTCCCCTACCAACACCATTGCCACCATCCCTGACTTTAAACACACATTCCGATTTCACTCAGACATTAGCTTTTTTTCCCTCTATTTTTTTACGATGTAAAGTGTACAACCTGTCACTCATACGAATAAATCCTGGATCTTCACCGCGAGGACTTTAGTCTCGTAGGAAATGTGCTTCGGCGCTCGGCTGTGGCGTTACATTTTTACACACCTGTCTAGCACAGACGCCGCTTTTTTTTTTTTTCCCCCTTCCCTGCTGACTGTGTGTCCTCCGAAGCAACTCCTCGCTGAGTTTACCACAGCAAAATTGGAGGAGTTAAAAAAAATATATATATATATATATATATATATATATATATATATATATATATATATATATGAATCTTCCAGAGGCTGACAAAAAAAACTGAGCTGTTCTTTTTTTTTTTTTTTTTTTCCTATGAAGCACTTCATACCACATCTCTACCCTTGAATGTTACATAGGACGGACAAATCCATGACATCGTTACTCTTTATGCTACAAAATCATTTTTTCTTCATATACAAGTCCTCTAATATAGGTAAATAGGATTTATAGAAATTTAGCCCAGTTTCTAAAAGACTAGCCTATATTTCCTCAAGCTGGATTTAGCTGAGGTTCATACTGAGCAGGTGGAAAATAGACTCAGAGGCAGTGTTCCAGACAAGATAATCCTCAGGGTTGGGTTCAAACTAGATTTTCACAAATTGGGCTATTTTACATATTTTTGTTTGTAAAAAAAAAAAAAAAAAAAAACAAATTGTGTGTAAATGAATAATATTGCACGGTATTGTATACGAGCAAAAGCATATGGGCATATTGTGTACATCAATCATCTATTAGAATAGCGTTTATTTACCACATATACATTACAGCACAGTGTTTCTTTGCATGTCTCAGGAAGCCGGGCTCCGAGCGCAGGGTCAGTCATGATACGGGTTAAGGATGGAGATCTTGCTGATAGCGGCGTCTCAAACCCCCGACCTTTCGCTCGGTACATTTACATTTAAAAGTAATTACAAATAGTGCTTTAGACTCTGTAGCCTTAATCACTGAGCTACTGGTATTATATACATATTGCACTGTCAAGTTTAAATATATGCCGAATAAATTTTCCATCCACTTCAACTACGAGATCCAAATCCAAGTTACAACATGACAGTGCCTCTGTGCATGAAGATTGCGGTTGCATGCATTGGAATTGGAGATCTTAAAAAAGCTGCTATAAAGCTTTTATTATAACCCTAATGAACACTGTTGGAAGGAGTTGGAATGCTGACTGCCTCCTCACACTGCACCAGTGCTTCACATGTGCTCTGAAAGGTGCTTTTTATACTTGTCACATGTGCTTTTACTGCACAGTGAACTCCTTTCTTCGCATATCCCAGTGATGTTCAGAAGCTGGGGTCAGAACGCAGGGTCAGCCTCGATACAGCGCCCCTTATAAACAACCTTGTGGCTGAATAAAGACAAGGCTCCACAAACACACTCCAAAATCTTGCTTATAACTGCGTGTGGAATGAGGTGTGCAGGGGTCGGTCCATGAAGTGTATTCTGTAGTGTATGTCTACAATTTACTACAATATAATAATTACTGTTTTCATTCCATTGTGTTTTTCTTATATGACTTTTAGTAGTATAAAGCGTAGAATCAGTAATAAAAGTGAACAGTTGTGGATTAAAACAACACATGTTGTTCTATGAAAACAATCAATACTAGAATGATGTGCATATCGTCCCGTGAGTAAACAAAGCAAGTTCATTCCCATTTACACTTTAACCATTCGTTTTCCTTACTCTGACTTAATGTGAATGTCATGATACCAAAAAAAAAAAACATATGTAACCCCCCCCCTCCCTTTGTACACAAAGACGTCCCTGTGAAATAAAATATGTATTAATTATTGTATTTTGTATTATTGTCATTCTCATAATTGTGTTATTTCTTTGTCAATATGGGGCCCTGAGTGTAGAAAAAAATCCTATATATATATATATATATATATATATATATATATATATATATATATATATATATTTTTTTTTTTTTTTTTTACAAGTTAGTTGTATTTGTTTAGTGTTACAGAATCAGGAATTTAAATGTGCTGAATGAAAACGAAATCTGAATTGAATATTTGAATGGGAAACTTCTCCATGTCTTTCCCGTTTGCATCTTATTTTCTCTTTTCTATCGCAGCCACCTCGGGCTCTCTACAGGGCCCTCAAACCCCTCAATCGACAGGCAGCAGCTCGATGCCCGAGATGCCCGGTGAGCTCAAACCGCCCACGCCAGCCACCACGCCGCAGGGCCACATCAGTATCCCAGGCAACAGGTAAAAAAAACACTGCCTATAGTACATTTCCACCTTCCCATATCGCCTATTTACCTCCGTTTACTCTAAAACTTGAGATCTTACTATCTTTTTTTGTTTGTTTTTGTTTTTTCAAATTTATTTGAATCTGATCTGACTTAGTTCTGCCCGTTTAATCTATTTGTTTGCACTCGAGTGAACATCCATTACCATTGATTTATTTTTCCTACGGTCACAATTGTTTAACAGACGCATGTTACTGGCGAACAAAAACTAGAATTTTATTATACATGCAACACACCGTGACGGACGCCTCAGCCTATTCTGTGTTGATACAAAATGTCTTAGCTTTGGATCAATCGTGCATCGGCCTCTTCATCTGTATAAATGCATTCGCGCCCGTTTCTATCCGGATTCATATTTCGTATTTGCATAAGTCCTCTGTGTGCCTTTGTTTAACAGCAATAATTCCGTCAGTATTCAAGACCCGTTCTCAGACAGCAGTGATCCTGCCTTCCATAAAAGGAGTATGCTGAGCTCAGGAGGCTCTTATCAATCAGCCATGAACCCCATGGACTCCATGATGAGGATGCAGTATGAAAATAAGGACCATTTTGCAGGAATGAGGAAAGGTCAGTGTGTTATTTAGGTGTGTTTATGAGCAGCACGCGCAATTTCCCTCCGTCCTACCTCAATCTCGATAAGTAAACTAGTCTAGCTATTTCGCCTTGATTGATCCTTTCCTTTGTATGAACATCTTTCCCTTTATTAGCCTTCTTCTCCTTGTGTCTTTCTTGTCGTCTTCTCTCCACCTGTTCAAAATGCTGTGAAAGGGATTATATTCAGGAACATGCCGCCACCTAGTGGTCAATTTTACCTTTTTTTTACAGCGGTAAGTGGAGACCAATGCATGCCAGCTCAGATGACCCCTTCAGGCATTCAAGACATCTATGGCAGGAGTCCCTCCAGCGGCCCCATGGCAGGACTGGGTATGGCTCAGCGTTCCCAATACCCTTATGGATCAGGATATGACCGCAGGTTAGACACCCCAATAAATGTACCTCTCACACGACACTGAAGCCGTTTTCTATACACTGTAATATCTCCTCATTCAACGCACAAAAATATGTGGTGTCCAGAATTATTGGCACCCTTCCCCTTCCACATTCAGAAGCTAATGTGTGGTAAAAATATAATTTTGTTATTTTATAAGTAAAAATTAATTGCACAAGTTTAATTCATTCATTCATTCATTCATTCATCTTCTACCGCTATATCCGATCTTCCCTCGGGTCACGGGGAGCCTGTGCCTATCTCAGGCGTCTATGGGCATTAAGGCAGGATACACCCTGGATGGAATGTCAACCCATCGCATGGCACACACACACACACACACATTCACACACACATTCACACACTAGTGACAATTTTCCAAAGTGCCAATCAACCTACCTATGTTTTTGAACCAGGAGGAAACCGGAGAACCCGGAGAAAAACTTCCTGAGGCACGGGGAGAACATGCAAACTCCATACACACACACACACATGACCGAGACGGGAATCGAACCCTGGCGGTGTGAGGCGAACGTGATAACCACTACACCACCGTGCCCACTACACAAATTTCATTGGGGTGTAAATCTTTTTGCACCGGGAATCTTCTAAGCCCCCCACTATAACTACATGCAACCTTGTTAGACATTACAGGGAGAGCCTTGTAAGAAGCTTACCTAGATATTAATTGTGAGGATGCCTCTTATTTAGAAAAACCCCGAAAGTCTTAATTTGTATTAAATTACAGCGTGCCGATCGAACCGCTTAAAAAGTATTTAAAAAGGACTGGAATATACGCGGTCATGAATTTTCCACAGCGGCACCGCTTCCAGTATACTCCCATGTTAATCATTGTAGAATTTTTAAGCCCCTTTTTTTCCCTTTTTTTTTCGCCAGGAGCGATGAGGCATGCTCTGAGACGCTTTTTAATTTACTGAGCGTAGAGTTATTTCCTTCACCGGGGTTAACACCTGGGACATGCAAATACCCGTATGGACCTTGACACTTTTTGGAATATGTTTTAACACCGAATGGAGTCGGGAAATGTTCTCAGCGGCAGTCCAATTACAATACACACAGAAATTATTGCAGTTTAGATTATTATCCTGAAATCCTCATACGTTGCGGAAATATACATCTAATATAAAAGGCCACGTTGGGGACATATTTCTTCTAAATTAACTTCCACTTATTTGCCTTACATCTCAATCTCTACATTTCTCCTCTGCACACTACCGTATATTTACACCGGGATTTCAGTTTATTTTCACCCGATCTACATTGGAGAATGTAATATACACTAATTAGGCATAACATCATGACAGTTTAACAGGATGAAGTGAATAACACTGATTATCTGTTCATCATGACACCCTGTTAGCGGGTGGGATATATTAGGCAGCAAATGAACAGTTGAACCACAATTTTGTTGTGTAAGAATCAGGAGAAATTGGAAAGCGTAAGGATTTGTGCAAGGCCCTAAATGTGACCGCTAGACAACTGGGTCAGAGCGTCGCCAAAAACTCCAGCTCTTGGGTGGTGTTCCATATCTGGTATGGAAAAGTGGCCCAAGGAACAGAGGTCAAGGCACATGGGGAGCGAAGGCTGGCCAGCGTTGTCCGATCCAACAGTACATTATACGTGTACAATGTACATTATATTTATATATTTTTATATATATATATATATATATATATATATATATATATATATATATATAATATATATATATATTTTATGGGCAGCTTTTTATGGGTTGCGCCGCTGCCAAGTATTCTTACTGCATTGTGTCTTTAAAATAGCTAGAGATTATAAAAACCTTTCAGAGTCAAAGTACTTGTATTTATTTATTTATTTATTTTTAACTTAGAAATGAGGGGCATGGTGGCTTAGTGGTTAGCACGTTCGCCTCACACCCCCAGGGTCCGGGTTTGATTCCCGCCTTCGCCATGTGTGTGTGGAGTTTGCATGTTCTCCCCGTCCCTCTGGGTTTTTTTTTTTCTCCAGGTTCTCCGGTTTTCCCCCGGTCCAAAAGCATGTTGATTGGCACCTTGGAAAATTGTCCCTCGTGTGTGAATGTGAGTGTGTGTGTGTCCTGCAATGGGTTGGCATTCAATCCAGGGTGTATTCCACCTTAATACCCATAGACGCCTGAGCTAGGCACAGGCTCCCCGTGACCCGAGGGAAGATCGGATAAAGCGGTAGAAGATGAATGAATGAATGTTGTGTCATAAAATAGTCTTCTTGTCATTTTAAAAATGAATGCGCCCAATAAAAATGTATCCCTTGATTTGATTTGAAAACAGTGTTAAAATATAACTCTGTAGGTTAATATAATATGTACGCTTGCGTGCATTTTCTTTGGTCTCTTTCAGATCAGACCATTTAATGGGGATGGATGGGGGTATGGGTCCTCACGGGAATCAAAGCGGCATGAGTCATGCTAACAACGACGGCAACATGTATTCCCCTAACAGATACCATAATCAACAAAGGTAAAACCTATACGACAACAAGCATACACTGTAGCGCCTGTAGTTTGTGGACACTTTACCCATATTTGCTGGTTTCCTCACAATTCTCTCACAGTCATTGCTGTAGTGTAGCACAATTCAATGTTCCAATATGAAATGTCCCAATACACAAACCGATGTCCATAAAGACCTGGCTTGACAGGGTTTGCTCGAGTGTGAGAACTTGAGTGACATGTACAGACCCCTGACCTCAACCCCACTGAAACACTTTTGGGATGCCCCAGACCTCCTCCCTCTATATCAGTGTCTGACCTCAATAATGCTCTTACACAAATCCCCAAAGCCGTGCTCCAAAATGTAGCGGAAAGAACAAGAAAGAAGTGTGGAGGTTATTATACTGTAACTGCAAATGGAGCACTAAATCTCGAATGGTATTTCACAACCATTTGTATTCTATTCAGGTGTTCATAGAGTTTCGTGATGAAGCCGGTGATGCACATTCAATTCACCGGGTCTTTCATTTTTGTTCTGTCTATTCTCCTGAACAGACATGACGGCTATGGACAGCAGTATCCCGGTATGCCATATGGTGTCCACCCTCCAGGGATGTACCCTCAACAGGTGAGAGCTGGAGACAGGGCGTGTTCAGACATCATCTTTTTTTAATACATGAATAATTTTCCATAAAGCACACAGGAATGATCTAATCTACAGAGGCGGAAATTACATTTACTTGTATTTCTGTAATTGAGAAATTATTTTTAAGGTTCGTTTTGCAATTAATTAGGGTTCACTGTAAGCAGTTTTGGGGAGTAACTGGTTACATGTAATGTAATGTAATTACAAAATATATATAGCATTAATTCGTGACAGTGAGAAAAAAAATAATTGGAAATATAAAAGATTACAAATAGGGTTACATCTGGACAATTTCATGTAAAATCGGTGCTTTAGACGACGGACGACAATCTGCTTTTTCTTAGAATGTTAACTTAAAGTGCCACCTAGTGGAGAAATGGCAGTAATAAAATGTAATCAGTTACTCATTCATTGCACATGCTCGCAGTTGTGATAGATCTCATGATCATAAATGAAATTATAATATAATTATAATATTATAATAATATATATTATAATTATAATATATAATTATAATTAAGAGATTTTGTTATGCAAAAGTTTATAACACATTCAAGTCATGGACTGCAGTTATTCAACGATAGTAATTAATAAAAAAAAAACACACAACACTCTCCAGTGTGAAATTATGTACTTTCTAAATAAGCTGCAATTCTTGCAGGGCTACAAGCGACCCCTCGATGGAATGTATAGCCCCCCTGCTAAGAGGCATGAGGGCGAGGTTTATGGGATGCAGTACGGAGGCCCACAAACAGACATGTATGGTCAGTATGGAGGAAACTATCCAGAACGCCGTCCCATGCAGAGTCTATTTCCTTATCCATACAGTCGGGAACGCCAGCTCCAGAATGCCACCCAGGGGCCTCAACATCATCCTGTCCAGCACGGCATGATGGGTTCTGGACATTCAGTGCCCACTGGAGATGTGCCAACACACATGTGGCCCTCAAGGACAGACGTGACCTATTCGTACTCGAACAGGCACGGGACGCCGAGTCAGAACACACCATACCCCGGTATGGGAAGGATAGATGACATGGACGGAGTCCGAGCAGACAATCAATGGCCCGGCTATCAGCGGCAAACACCGTACATGTCCGGTCCGTCAAACTCCATGGCGCTTCTGAACTCGCGGCCTCCGTCTTCTTACCAGACCTCTAACCATACCTCCTGTGAACCGAGCCCAGGGTCTTTTCAGCGATCCATGGAAGCGCACATGCAGCCCAACAAGATGGCCTTTATGCAGTCTATGAAGATGCACAAGCCAGGAATGCCCGTGCCAAGTGGCTCCGGAAGTGGAGGAGTCCCGGGTCAGATGGCACCCAGCATGAGAAAAGATTATCCGATGGGGTGCGTGGAAGGGACCCAACCTCTGCTAAAACCTCGGCGCAGAATGACCTCAAAAGACACTGGTAAAAAAATAAATAAATAAATGCACTGTAATACAACCATTACATACGTCATGAGGTGTGTGTATTTGTTACATATGCGTTGTTTTATTTAAAGGAACCCCAGAAGCCTGGCGAGTCATGATGTCACTCAAATCAGGTCTTCTGGCAGAAAGCACATGGGCTCTGGATACAATCAACATCCTACTTTATGATGACAGCACTGTAGCTTCGTTTAACCTGGCCCAGGTCCTGAGACTGATAAGTACAATTTCCAGCCTATGCCAATCAGATAAGTGAATTTTGTAACTCAAACTCTTTTGTGTTTTGTGCCTCTCTAGTTGCCTGGATTCCTAGAGCTCATCGTCGAGTATTTACGAAGATGCTTGATTGAGATCTTTGGTATCTTGGAGGAATACGAAGTGGGGACTCTTGGCCAGAAGACCTTGCTTGGTCCAGTCGAGGACGAAAGAGATCAGGGTTCGCCCGAACCACCCAGTGAATCCAACCAGGAAGCGGAGAAAAGCTCAATCGGGTCTCCGCGTGTATGTTCAGAGACAGACCCCGAGTTCCCTCAGGAAGGTGCGAAGAAAAACGAGACGGAAGGAAAGGAAAGCGAGGAGAAAAAAGAACTTAGGACTGAGGATGTTACGGAGCCTCTCGAGGGCAGTTCGTCGTCGGAACCGAGACCCAAGCAGGCCAGCAAATATGACAAGCTTCCTGTCAAGATAGTCCCCGAAGACGACTTCGTCAAGGATATTTCGGACCAGCTTGGCCATGTGCAGAAGTTCGACAGCGGACTTCTTCATTGGAAAGCAGGCGGCGGGGATTCCACAAGCTACATCTTGACGCATTTCGAGGGCCGTGACGAGTGTCCGGACGCCGGCGTCCCGAGCAAACGCCGCTGCTGCGCTTTCAATTCGGACGAAGTGCTTAATACCCAAGTCGCAACTATAGACGATGTGCTTTCCCCAAGATTAAGAGCTCTCACCGAGCATGACAGCTCGGACACCTCTTCGTCCTCGCTGCGCGTTTTCGAGAAGCAAAAAGGGATCACGCTGCTGGAGGACGAGCCTCATTTCCCAGACGAACCGCCATTGTGTACAAAGTCCAACTGGCAGGACTCCTTGACCAAGCGCTGCATATGTGTCTCTAATATCATTCGCAGCCTGTCGTTTATCCCCGGGAATGACACCGAGATGTCCAAGCATCCAGGCCTGGTTCTGATTCTTGGCCGATTGCTGCTGTTGCACCACGAGCATCCCGAGAGGAAGAGAATCGGCCCCAACTATGAGAAAGACGAGTGCAATAAGGAGGAAGAGATCAAGCCCTGCAGGCCGGATGAGTGGTGGTGGGACTGCTTGGTGGCTCTGAGAGAAAATACGTTAGTCACGTTGGCCAACATCGCCGGGCAGCTAGACCTCTCCGTCTACCCGGAGAACATATGCCTTCCTGTCCTTGACGGTCTGCTCCACTGGATGGTGTGTCCTTCGGCCGAGGCCCAGGACCCGTTCCCTTCGGCGGCGGCGACCTCGCAGCTCAGCCCGAGAAGACTGGTGCTGGAATGCCTGTGCAAGCTGAGCATTCAGGACGGCAACGTAGACCTGATGCTGGCGACGCCGCCGTTCAGTCGCCAGGAGAAGTTCTTTGCTACGCTGGTGCGTCACGTGGGAGAGCGCAAACTCCAAGTTTACCGCGAGATGGCAGTAGCCGCGCTGTCCAACCTGGCCAGGGGGGATCCGTCGGCAGCGCGCGCCATCGCCGTCCAGAGGAACGGAGTGGGCAACTTCGTAGGCTTCTTAGAGGATGGAATTGCCATGACTCAGTATCACCAGAACCCACACAGTCTGCTACACATGGGGCACCCTCCTATGGAGCAGCCAAGCGTGAGCATGATGTGTCGAGCCGCCAAAGCGCTGCTGGAACTGGCCAAAGTGGAGGAGAACAGGGCCGAGTTTGTTCTGTACGAAAGCAGACTGCTGGATATCGCCATTTCCTCCGTGCTGAACATAAGCGTGGTGGCCGTCATCTGCGAAGTACTCTTTCACCTCGGCAAGTCGTGACGAAAGGCGCAAAAAAACGCCCCTGAAACTCCAATCGCGTGGATGGCACTTTCATATTTCTATTTAAAAGAAGAAGAAGAAGAAGAAGAAGAAGAAAAAAAACAATCAAAAGTCGCTTTATATATGAATATATGAAATAAATCGATATGAACAGCTTCTGCGTCCCAACTCTTTTCGTTCCGAGGATTGTAGAAAATAATTTTAATACAGATATTTAATATTGTCGTTTAAATGTTTTGTCTTTTTCGCTTGTTTCATTTTTATTTTAATAACCAAGCGGTAAACAGACTTTTGGTTTTCGGAAGATTTCCGATTAACCCCCCCCCCCAAATTTAGATTAACCCCCCCCCCCTCCCCCAAACAAACACACACACACACACACACAC
>JACRUU010000012.1:21801326-22051326 GCA_030449085.1 Kryptopterus vitreolus
TGTTTTTTTTTTGTTGCATCTGAGGCTTTACAGAACACTCAGACTGTACTTCAGGACTGAAGAGGAAAATAATAGCTATTGAAAGTACCATAAAAGTGTCTGATTCTTATTTCCAAGAAGTGAGAAAAGTGTGACAACCTGTTAGTCATTGTAATAAGTTGAGAAACTTTGAATTTTGCGAAGTAGTGATGCGCAGACATTCATTGTGTGTGTGTGGGGGGGGGGGGGGGGGGGGGCAATGCTGATCTGTGATTAGTGGTGATCAATGATTCCTTGTTGTTAACAATAGCGATCATTGACGGTTCAAATGGATCAGTGGTGATCAGAGACTCATTGTTGGGAAACACAGGAACAGTCGGTGATTGGTTGTTGGGGGAAGAGTGCTGGTCGTGGTCAAGCGAACAAGCTCGTTTAACTTGTTTATCTGTAGCTGTGATGTGAGATGGTGAGCGGATTCAGAGTTACAGGACAGTTACTAATATCAACCTAAGAAGACTTAATAATTAAGAAAATGTAATTAAAGTAACTGATGTCTCTTAGATGAGACACTGGTGAAGGACACTGATGCTCACTCACATCACTAATGATTCCGACAGAGTCGTATCTCTATAGTGTGTGTTTGTGTTGGGGTACCCCACTGATTCGAGTGTTTCTGGCACGGTAGTTATGTCTGTAGTTTTCTGGCACCTTCATCAGACAGGCCTGTCTTGTTACTGCATTCATCAAGGCACAGCTTGATTCTGTAGGATTCGTTTAATTTATTAATGCGGCACTGATTTCACCGGGTATCATTTTAATTTTATAGATCCGTTTCTTATCGATTCCCAGTTTCAGCCACAGTTTTTGAGCGATTCTCACGGTCCATCTTGTAAACTTATGTTTAGATTACCACAATGTCCTGGCAGATTGGATGAGC
Source organism: Kryptopterus vitreolus (assembly GCA_030449085.1). NCBI lineage: Eukaryota > Metazoa > Chordata > Actinopteri > Siluriformes > Siluridae > Kryptopterus > Kryptopterus vitreolus. Next base: position 21,802,243 of record JACRUU010000012.1, read on the forward strand.
GAAAGGTCCTGGCAGATTGCCAGGCGAGAAAAAAAATTTTTACCCAGGAAACGAAATTCACTTCTCATTTTGCACTCCCGGACTATTTTCCTGCCCCAGTCACCAACTGTTCACCATTCACCCCACTCCCACAATCCTCAGCGCAGGATTTCCACCAGTATCCGTAGAACAGAAATAGCAGTCTGGAAGGGGAGGGGGATGAGACCCAGTGCCGTTTTGTTGTTCTGTTAGAGACGCCGTCGTAGTAACTCGTTGAGGAGTTGTAGGGAGCCACTGTCAGAAAGTGTATACGAGCAAAGTGCACCTTTATGGCTGGCGTATTGTGACCAGTAAGTGCATTTCCTATCACAGCACAGATGTGTAGTAGACCACGCGTGCACAAAAACTACAAAGGTAAGCAATGCCTTTTCTACATGCATGGCGGAGATGATATGTGGTTTAAAAGTGGCATGCAGAGCAACTCACTCCCACGCTCCCTCTGGCCTCCTTCCACATCCATCGAGGATGCTTAAAAGAAATGGCACATCTTGTTCAGAAATAAAGAAAGTGAAATCTAGAATGTACGATATTCCCTTACTGCAATTCCGGGTAGTTTTGCGTAGCTGCAGAAGGTCCGCTGTCATTGTGAGAGTGCCCCCAACAGGCCAATTACTGACATTACAGTTGTTACATTTGCGATTTGTTTTTACATGCTAGATTGCAGAGACACTTATTAAATTTACTGCTTATAATTCTCCTCAGACCCAAAAAAGTGAATCGAATCCAAAAAAAAAATCAGTTAAAACTCTTCGAGTTGATCTCTATTCCTGTAAATATTTTTTGTTCTGATGAAGTGCATTCAGTGAAATAAATGAAATCCAACCATCAGAGGTAAGAGCTAACGAATCCCTGATATGCCATGTCTAGGAAACCAGGTCAACTACACTATGGTTAGCAAGTCTCCATTTTGGTCTGCGCAAAAACCTTTGAACACACCTCGAAATAGTTAATGAGCACTTGTCTTCGAATTTGTTACAACCGGCCGGATTATAGTCCTCATGCCTGTAATAACAGCTTCACCTTTCCCTGCACTCACGATTGCAGGCTTGCCGCGCAGCACATGAAGCTCGGGGAAGCCGGGAAGCTCGATTACGTTCAGATCTGCACTCGCAAGCTCGACCCCAATGGAGTTCCCACACAAGAGGAAAGCCCTCAAGAGGAAGTGGCAGGTTTTTCCTGGGAGGAACAAATTCTACTGCGATGGCAGGATTATGATGGCAAGACAAACTGGCGTCTTCTACCTGACACTCGTCCTCATCCTTGTCACAAGCGGGCTCTTTTTCACGTTCGAGTGAGTACTTATTTATTTGTTTGTTTATAAGGAAATGAAAGTACACTCTTTGATCTTCATTGTTTTACATAGCATTATCTGATCAATCGTCTGGTCCTTATCAGGTCTTAGAACGTGTCTTACAGGCTCACATGAGCAATTCAGCATGACATGTTGATTTATTTTTATAAGGGAAGCTGAATCTGAGAATTCATGTATAAAAGCTATGCATGATTTATGATTCAGTAGGAGCAGCAATAACTTGATGCAGACTTGTTCTGTATACAGTGTTTGTTTCATGTCGACAGTGTGACAGTGTGGGATTTTGTTTCTGCACTACTGATGTAAGGTGCTGTCGCAGACTTTCAGTCAGGTTGAGGTCTGGAGTTTGACTGGGCCATTGCAACACTCATTTGTGTTCCTTTTCAGCCATTCCGTTATGGATTTGCCGGACAAACCATGTTGCTTCCCAAGTCTTGTGGTTTGTTCAGACGTGACTTTGCAAACCCATGTAGGTTTTAGAAATAGACCTTCCTGCTTTCTAATTGTGTCATGAACTTTAGCATTTAGCATGCCTTAAAACCATAAAGGGTCTGAGATTTTGTATTTTGTTTATTATTATTATTTCTATGAGCATTGCACATTCTGTCCTTGAGGGGAATTTTTCTGGGACGCCCCATAATGCGAAGATAAATGTCAATGGCAAATGTCTTCAAATAAATGTAAATAACGTTGCTGCAAAATGGAGATTCATTTGTTTGGAAATGGCCTTATAACCCTTGATGAGCAGCAACACTTGACTCTTACAGAACATTATTGTTTATATCCCTGCTCGTGTGTGTGTGTGTGTGTGTGTATGTGTATATGTATATATATATATATATATATATATATATATATATATATATATATATATTATATATATATATATATATATATATATATATATATAGATAGATGTCTGTGTGGTGTGTGTGTGTGTGTGTGATGGTGTTTGAAGATATTTCTATGAAGCATGATATGAAGATGGACTTTGACCAAACAAATATATAAAAGTACAGAATGTTAAACTTGGCATGAATAACAGCTTTATATCCCCTTGGCATCCAGACAGTTAATTACTTGAAACATTCAGCCGAAATATTTTGGCACACCTCATTTAAAACCCTTTTTCGTTTAAAGTTTTCTTTGCCAGTTGTAGATTTCTATATTTTATTGGACTTTGTGATCCACTTCATCCCAGAGCAGTTCAATAGTATTTAGGGGCGGCAATAAGGCAGGCTATTCCATGACAGATTATACTCCAGTCGATTGTTTGCTCTCTGAATATTGTCTCCAGTGCTTCGATGTACATTTGGGGTCATTGCCTTGTCTCCTGCTGAAGTTGATACGAATTAGCTGCAGTCCGGGTGGAATTACATGGTGTTGACATGGTGTTGAAGTATGGAACGGTAGAGCCATGCTTGGTTCAGTATTCCTTTCACCTGGAATACATCTGCAGAAATGCTGCGATGACTGTAGGTGTGAGTTTGGCTGCTCCCTATTTTTTTTTCTCACCATCTTACGTAAGTCTTTAGTTTTCTTTTTTTCTGTTAGTCATTTACTTTTCTTTTACACTTTACACCAGGGGTCACCAACCTTTTTGTAACTGAGAGCTATTACATGGACACTGAGTTATAGAAAGGGCTACCAGTCTGAAATACTCCTCTGAAATAAAAATTTGCCTTTAGTTATTTATATATTCATTCATTCATCTTCTACCGCTATATCCGATCTTCCCTCGGGTCACGGGGAGCCTGTGCCTATCTCAGGCGTCTATGGGCATTAAGGTAGGATACACCCTGGATGGAATGCCAACCCTTCACAGGACACACACACACACACATTCATACACTAGGGACAATTTTCCAAGGTGCCAATCAACCTACCGTGCATGTTTTTGGACCGGGAGGAATGTGCGTGTGTGTGAGTAGTTATATATTATTATTATTATTATTATTATTAATTATTAATGATCTGTGTGAATACACTTATGATTTCTAACAGTAACTATCAACAACTATCTACATTTCACATTTTAGATGCATCTCACGGATGAGTTGTGCAATTTTTATAGCAAGCCTGAGAGCTACTCATGTGCTCCTTGGGGGCTCCCTGGTGCCCACGGGCACCACGTTGGTGACCCCTGCTTTACACACTGTACAATTTGTAACTCTTAGCTTGGTTTGTGTGGAAGAAATAGTTCAGTGGATAAAATGTTGGACTTGGTTGTAGGTTCAAATCTGCCACTGCTGGGCCCTCGAGTGAGGCCCTTAACCCACATCTGTGAAAATGTGAAATGTGAAAATGCTCTAAATATACAATGTTTTCAATTTCTATTAGACAGTTTCCAAAATCGACAACTTTTTTTTGTTTTGTTTAAATACAGTTTCTGCATCTCAAATCTCTAAGCATCCTCCATCTAAAACAAATACTACATCTTTATTTCTAGCAATGTTTGAGAGCTGAACACATGGATAAAAATACAAAAGATTTTTTTTAAACATCATTGTAAGATCCTATGTTAGATTATAGTATATGACCAAACTCTATAGTGGTTGTACACGCCCACAAGACACACTACAAACCGTACGCTTGCATGAACATGGGAGTAAATTACATAAGAGTTTTCACATAAAAGACAGTGTTGAAATAACAAGGTAGAAATAAGTATAATATCTCTTACAGCACCCTGACCTTTACCCTGAGAATTGATGCCAAAGCTGCTCCCGTATCACCTCCACACTTTAAGAAAAGAGTTTCTTACTTGTATTATCATGGCTGATGTTTCTGACACCAGTTCTGCTTTAACTGAATGGGCTTCAAAGGCCCTGTCCTATTTTCTTATTTTCTTAAACGATGTGATTTTTAGCCAGATTGTTTTTTTGTTCTTGAACACGCCTGCATTAATTTTTAACATCCCCTGGACACGAATAGGAAGCATTTTACAATTCTTGTCTTGAAATATTAAAGAGGAACATTTCAGTAGGCAACTTGAGCCAAGCTGGAGAATCTGCTTCCTCATGCATATACAAGTTGGAATAAGAGAAGAGGGTTGGCTCACGAAGCAAATCTGGCCAAACTCTTTGTCTCCTGTCAATTACAGCGATACTAGCCAATCCTAGGTGTTGTGAGCTTGTGTATGGAGAAGACAGTAGCCTGCATGTGAGGATAAGTTGTGTGGGAAGCAGCTTGAAAAGACACAGTTAATGGATATATAAGGTTCGATTTAGAGCTGGGTGATATGTCATATAAATTGAATGTCTTGTGTATATATATATATATATATATATATATATATTAATTATATTTATATATAATATCATATTAATTTTTTTTTGTGTGCTCTATTTTTGTGCCCTCTATGTGTACCTTATTTTTGTGTTTAGCCGGTGTTTAACTCATAACACAACACACGGGTTTGTTTGAGGTACTGGAATAAATTATTTGTGCTGCTTCTTTTAGTTTAGTTCTTATAGCGGAGCTTTTGCCTGTTTTGCCTGACTTTGCCTGACCCGAACCATTCCCATATAACTGATGAAACAGCGCTTATCTTGGAAACAAGCTCTCCGGATTGGTCAGAGCGCGCCGATTTTGCCGTTTCCAACGTCTGCCTAAACACGAATGAATCGATAATGACGATTAAATCTCCCAGCTCTAGTACGGATGATTTGATCAGTATTTCGCTGATGAGAGGTGATCGAATTAAGCACACGAAATGCGAAAACATAAATGTAGCTTTAAAAGGCAAACGAGCATTTGTGTAATAAAACCAGACGCACAAGTTTTCTGACTCTGTAATGCTGAAATGCTGTCTGACACGTTAAAGCTGAACAGTTTTATAAACACAAACGCGTCATTGCGCTGAAGGACAGGAGCGCGTTAGATCAGCGTCTGAGGCTTATTAGCACTAAAACCACAAAGAATGTTACTTTTCGTGAAAACGACTGAATTTAACTTCAATTTATCAGGCATGAGCTCATTGCTATACTCCGATTCATTCAGTTCATATAGCCTTTTTAACCTTACTTTCATTTTGAATGTTTCCGCATTTATTCTCACGTACTTTCGTGGTAAGAGACTCCGATTCTAAACTTTGCCTTAACTCTGCGTAAATGCCAGAATAAACATACGTAAGCCACTTGGGCGTGACTATTCACGTTCTTTTGATTCGGCGAGGCTCCTTTGTCCCGGTTGACATCACTCGCTGACTCGGTCATAGAGATGTTGTGTAATCTGTGTTGTTTTGGAGTGTTTATATAGCCTTGAGGGATGCTGCCTTGAACCGCTGTGTTGCTTAAAGACATTAAGTTCTGGGATGTGTATTGTGACCTACACAGATCAGTTCGAGCTTGTCAAGAATTTCTACATTCTTATATTTCGAAGTGATTTCCCCTGCTGTTTTTTTTTTTACTGTATTTCTCTGAATAGTGCTCCTACAACTAGTCTTAGTGAATCAGTTGTTAGGTTCACTGTGTGGATGGAATTGGCCGTAAGATTGAAAGTCTCACACTACATGTTCTAATAACCTCCACTCTTTTGGCAGCACATTTCCCTTGATTTTGGAGTGTGCTTCTGTTTCTGTAGACCACTTTATGATGGAACCTCATGTAGTTCGAAAGGTCATTTCGTGTGTCCAAATTCCCCCATGTAGTGTACATCGAATATATTATAATAAATGAGCCACCAAATCAAACCCAAAACGTCCAAAACGAGCGTAGCCTACAGTTATAAGAGTCCCGACCTCTTCTTTGGAATGCGTTTGAATGCCAGTTCTGTGGTTAATGATCCATTTCGAAATTCTTTTGTTTGTTTGTTCGTTTTATTTATTTATTTATTTTTTGTTCTTTACTCTTTTACCATGTGGTTTCTTACACAATGTCCTGCTTTTCCCAGCAAACCATGTCATTAGACGCATTTCCATTACAAATTTGCGCCATTTTCTAAATGCCAATAAAAAACTGTTGTGAAACGATGGTGTTTCCCTTAACCATATCATGCGACTAAAACTTCCTCTCGCGACCAGTGATTAAAAACATCGCAGCCAGCGCATTAGGCGTTTTTATTTTTAATCGGAGACGTAGGTGCTTTATACAAGGATTAATGGCGAGGCAATCCCCCTGTACTTGGGAGTGGCCATGTATAGCCTCTTTTCCTGGGAGGCAATAGTGCGCCTTTCTCTTTCATGTCTGCTTCCTCTTGACAAATGGTGGCATTGGAATCTAATATTCCTATAATATTTTTTTGTCTTTAATTAGTTTCATAACCACGCTATCTTTAAAGAATGATCATATGAGTATTCACGTATATCATGTGACCTGGAAATGCGGAAAAACATTTCCATTGCAGTTTTGCTTATTATTCCTTTTTCCCATCATCTAAAAACCACCTCATGCGAGCGTAAAAGCCTTTTTGCCATACATGTTGCGTATTTTCAATTCGCTATTTAAATTTGCTCTTTTTGAAGGGTAATTGAAACGCACTTACTTAGTATCAGACAATAGGTTTTTTTTTGGGCTTTAATTTGTATTCTTAAATGTATTCTGACCTGCAGCAAATATACAACCATAAGTGTTTACAAGACAGTGTTTACGAAAAAATTCTTTCCTTGCCAAAAAAGGTTTTATTTTAAATTCAATGGTTTTATATATCGGGTCAAACCGAGAAGCCGTGTGTGAAAACGAAGTACACATTTGATTAGCTTGTTGAACGACCTTAAGAAGAAATAACTCGAGGTAATTGTTGTCTATATGACTTTCAGTCTCGTATGTAAATGTGGTGGAGTGGTTGGTTCATCCTTCTTGACAGTGTTGCTTTAGAACGTTGAGGTTTTATGGTTCTGTTATGGTATAAGCAGACTAATGCAGATTAAACTTTTTTTATTTTTATTTTGTTGCACAATAGCTTACACAACAGAAGAATGTTTTAAACATAAATGCATTATTGCCAAGAGGGATGTTTTTTGACATTATTTTGTGTGCAAGTTTCAAGAAGTGATATGTGCTATGTTCTGGAGGAATGCAGAGTTAATGAAGGGGGTGTGGCCTCAGTGTAAAATGTAGTAAAACTACAGTCGACAAACACAATGCTGTGCAAATCAGCAGTGGTGAGAGGTGCAAAAACAGCATGTAAAACTGTAAGACCAGTATAGACAGTAAAAGACCATTATGTGCAGTTGAAAAAACAGTAAACTTGATTGTAATAAATTTTGGATGTAAATTGCTGAATATGAATGTGTGCGTGTTTGCGCGAGTTGCGCTGCAGTAAGTGTGGATCACTGTAACTGTATGTGCAGGATAGAAATTCATCTATTCATTCAATGCATTAAATCTGGTTGTTTTAAACAAGTTTATCCTGCAAAAAAATAATTCATCTACATTTAATTTCCCTGTTATAGGCGAACAAGGATTATTAATTCCCATATCTTCCCATGGTAAATTTTCCAGCCTTGATAACTTTTTAACATGGCCCAATTTTGTCCAATGCTTAAGCTTTCATGGATAACCTAATCAAGTATGTAACAGCAAATAGACACCAAATGTGGAATTAAATGCTTTATGGTCCGGTGTCCACAAAATTGAGTCCATATGTGTTTTAAATACGCTGTGGACATTTGACATTACATGCAATTGTTGGCTTTCGATAAACTGTTCTTTACCTTCACATTAAAATCCACATGGACTCTTTCCCTGAAGTGTGGAGCTGCAAAGAGCGCACTTGCATCTCGTTTTTCTTCAACAGCAAGCTGCTGGTCTGGTTTGTCTCGTGATCATGAGAAATAGTACATACAACTAATCTACATAATGACTGTAGAAGTGTAGTAAAACCTTTTTCACCAAAACACACGCTGATGTCCTTTAGCACCAAAAATCCATTAATATACTCAAAAAAAGGAAATGTTCCTAAAATATGATCTAAATGTGATCTACCAAAATAGAATAGAAAATAGTGCAAGAAAAAAAAACTTCTTTGTAAAACTAATAAAGGGTGGCAAAGTAGGAGAAATGGAGAATAAGTAGAAAGAGCTGGAGGAAAGGAATGGAGAGGGAAAAAAAGAAGTTTGTTTATGCTAAAGAGACAAACCATGCATTCAGACAAGGCAGATTTCTCCCATGTAAGGAATGTTGCACCAAATCAAGACTAATGGCAAAAAATGTAGTGTAATAGAAGTCGTGATTCTTAGCGAAGACGCCAGAACGCGTTCGAGCTCAAGAGCGCGTCCCAGAGCCGAGCGCCGCAGCCCGAAAGCCGCCGGCGTGATAATTGATTACTCTGCGACTTTCCGTTCACGACGACTTGCCGCACTCGAACGAAAGTGAAAAATCCGAGGTAATATCTGCAGTGGTTTCTATGGTAACACCAACCCTCGACATGTCCTGTCGTGTATCGCTGGTAGTTTGCATTACCATAGCAACCGAAAAATCCCAGTTTACTACTGGAACACGGCGCTGTGTGTGTGAAGCAATGCAAACTATTCTCTAACAGAGCGGATTTCGGATCTTAGCATGCTCAGTGAAACTTCTCGCACCATCGAAATTAAATCTTTTTTTTTTTTTTTTTTTTTTTTTAATCTGTAAAAGTAGTTTTAGAAACGCCATACAAGTGCATTTGTTTTTCATCTAAAGTATGTCACATCAGCTGCTGTTGCCGGTTTTACAAATTGCAGCTCCATGCTGAGCTCTGAAGCCACTCAGCGCTCACATATTGATCGATGTTAGGAAAATGACGGCCCGGGTTTGTGTGTAATGGCTTTTGAATGATTGTTCAGCTCATCTTTACTGCAGTTAATAGCTACAATCATCCATAATCAACAACAACAAAAGCTCAGCGGAAAATTCCATCTAATTAATTAGGGCTGCACTAATGAACGTTTTGGAGAGCCAATTATTCATGTGAATTAATCAGCCAATAATGAAGGACAAACTCTGGCAATAGTAATGAGCAAAACGAATCACTCGCATCCAGTCGTCTTAAGTCTGTGGCCGGAGTTCCTCGAGAGTAGGCGAGGCCCAGGTAGATGGAGGTAGAAGTGTGTACTGAGAAATAAAGGAAGGTGGTAGCTCAGTGGTTAAGGTGTGGTCCTCTGGACTGGAAGATCACGGGTTCAAAACCCACCAAGCTGCCACTAGTGGGCCCTGTGCTTGATCACACCCTGTTATTGTATAACGTAAATCCAAGAAGGACCCGTTTGGATCAGCCTTCAAATTCTTATTAGCCAATTATTGACAATGAACCCCCAGATTAGAATCTAAGTTAGTGGATGATATATAAAAATTTGCTATATTATATATAACTAGTATTATATTAACTAGTATTATATTAACTAGTATTCGATATATCGCCCAGCCCTTTTAAATGTCAATTCTGCACATTTGTTTACTCTTGCATTTGCTATTGTGTATAAATATTTGAATGGATAGATAGAGCTATATTATAATTATACATTTAGAAATATGGCCTTCAGAGTTATGTTTTGGGCAATACTTTAATTAACCCTTTCATTTGAACTCAGGAGTATTTGTAGTAGGGGCACGGTGGTTTAGTGGTTAGCACGTTCGCCTCACACATCTAGGATCCTGGTTCGATTCCCGTCTCGGCCATGAGTGTGTGGAGTTTGCATGTTCTCCCCGTGCCTCAGGGGGTTTTTCTCATGGTCCCCCCCCCCCGGTCAAAAAAACATGCACGGTAGGTTGATTGGCACCTTGGAAAATTATTCCTAGTGTATGAAGGTGAGTGTGTGTGTGTGTGTGTGTGTGTGTGCCCTGCGATAGGTTGGCATTCCATCCAGGGAGTATCCTGACTTAATGCCCATAGACGCCTGAGATAGGCACAGACTCCCCGTGACCCGAGGGAAGATCGGATATAGCGGAAGAAGATGAATGAGTATTTATAGTGTAGCTCAGGCATCCGTAACTAATTTGTGCTCAGTGTCCACCCTCTCCCGCTCTTATACGTGTTTGTTTCTTGTTTAACTTGTTACGTGTCATGAGAACGTGTGTCCTTCTCTTTATGTTAACCAGCGTTTCACATGAAGCTTTTTATTTATTGATTTATTTTTCTAATCAAAGTAGCCCTGGTCATGTTAACATGGAAAAACAAGAGCTAAATATATATGTACAAGCACCGATCTTAGTAACGCCTATTTATTAATCTTCACCAAATATTAATTGTGGAGGAAAAATAACCTGTTGCATATTGCGAGCCTCTTAAGCTCTTAGTGTCCTTTTTTTTTTTTTTTTAATAACTTTAGGAAATGTTTGAGAATAATTTTAGTGTACATTGGAGGAAATAAATTGTTAAAGGAAATACAAAAAAATTCAATGCAAATGTTGTTGTTGCTAGTTCATTGCTAGGCAGTTGCTATGGCCTTCTTGAGGTTGGGTGGCATGTTTTCTTGTGTGTGTAATTTTTTGCGATTTGTTTTTGCATTTAGGACAGTTTTATACTTAGAGATATTCGGTTTTTGGGGTATTTACCAGGCTGGCCGGGTGTCTTTCATTTAGGTTTTGGTGTATAAGGGAGTGGGTTTGTCTTCATGACCTAATGTATGCAGACGAGAGCAGATGGAACAATCCTCTGCCCAGTGCATAAGCAGCCTTTCATAAACATGTATTCGGCTACAGTCACATGTTTTGAAGGACACACATGTGCCGGCCTTCGCCTTCACAGCCAGGAGCTGTACTAAATACAGGAACTTATTTGTACATTGGGTAAACAACATTTAACATTTCGGAATTCACTCGCACATGCACGGGCAGCTACGTAATGGTGATTCGGCCAAACTTGACCATTGATTGACCATTGTGTATTTCCCGGAGCAATTCAGTGTTAATTTTTTTGCATATCTGTACTTTACAGGACTTTAACTTCACTTCATTTCATTTCACCCACCTCTAATAGTGTGACAAACTTTGTTCTGCAATAATCTATATTTGAATGTTTTACTATGATGTGAAGAAATTGTTCAGGAGTTTTAGAGGGAGTTTTATTTCACCACTGAAAGTGATAATTGTTTATTGTATGGCATTCTGAGAACAATATATCAGGGTACCGTATGGTATTTTTTTAATGATAACGTCGCAAGCTGAGCTATACTAAAATAAGGTCTACACTAATATTTAATGTGTAGCATTTAATGTGTAATATTTTCATTTGAAGAGGTGCAGTATGTTTATGCTTGTTCTGTTGAACAGGGGGCCGGTCTTATAATTTTCTGTATGAAAAGTAGCAGTAAAGAAAGTCTTGCACTAAGATGAGGGCATCTTACAAACAGTTTGGTAAATGTCAGAGAATGTGTATTTAAAAATAGCAGTGGAAGTTTTTAGTCCAAAATCATCTCTCGGGTAAATTTAACACTCTTTCATATTCTGATTTCTCTCTTATATAGCCCATCGGAATATTAAAAATAGGTATGAAGCACTTTGATTCTGCAGGTGTTTTTCCTCTGGAGGAAGATTGTAGTGTGTGTGTGTTGGGGGGGTGTTTTTCTTTTCTTTTCTTTTCCTTTTTTTTATTATTATTATTATCACTATTCCTTTTCCCAGAAGGCCTAAATGGCTGCTTTGAAAGCTGTTAGGCTACTAGGATTAATGAGGCGAGACGTGAGAAAGATCATCATGCAACTAATAGGATTAGAGTCATGTGCACCTAACAGTGCAGGAGTAATAGGATTTAACTGGAACTCCGTGTTCGATTATATAATGTGTTAAATGGGGAGTAGATGAAGGAAAAGAGATGTGATGTTTCCTCCACTGGTGGTAAGCAGCATACAGGTAGAAATAATATAATGAGGCGGGGAGGGAGTCTGCCTACATTTAAAAATAAATAAATAAACAGAAAATGTCTCCTTCAGTGGACAAGCATTATTTTAACCTGTTGTCCAACTTAAGCCAACACACATAAGCTATGGCAACAACTTCACCCCATTTCCATTGCATTTTTCTCATCATATCTCATGCTTAGTAGCACCAGCATTCGCCGTATGACCCATTTTGTATCCATGGGGACTAATATTAAAGTCTGATATTGACTGCAAATGATCCACCGTGAATGGCACTTACGCCAACCCAACTCTGGATGCACTTTTATGAACTAGAATGCTGGAACTATGGGTAATGATGTAAATCATATAAATTAGATAATATATTTAATTATGTATTATAGATTTTCATGATTAACATATAATATTTGTACTATTGTGTTTTATATTTTTATAATATTTTATTTATATTGATAATATTTATATTGATAACTTTTTTTTTAATTGGAATTTTCAATTGTGGCGTTATAATTATAATTAACACCTATCATTGCTGAAGTTCCTTATTTTGCGAGAAAGTGGCACACAATATGCAGCTCATGACACAAACTAGTATTGTTTAAATGTGTTGCTTTATCTTGCCTTTTTTTATATGACTAAAGTAAAAGTTATTGGAAAAAATGCCTTAATGTATTTATTTTTTTAAATATATGTATGCTTACTAACACTAGAACATTGTACATTGTATTGTATACAGTCAGACCTATCGACAATTTGGAGATACGAACTCTGCCATGGTCATGAAAAACTGTGTGTGTATATGTGTATATACTGTGTGTGTGTGTGTGTGTGTGTGTGTGTGTGTGTGTGTGTGTGTGTGTGTGTGTGTGTGTGTGTGTGTGTGTGTGTGTGTGTGTGTGTGTGTGTGTGTGTGTGTATATATATATATATATATATATATATATATATATATATATATATATATATATATATGAACACTGACATCTATAAAATCTATACAAATCTTTACTGATCTGAATACTTGATATCAATATAATCTTTGCTCTACTAGACCCAGTGTATTACTTTGGTATCTCCGACATATTTTTTGAATACTGTTATTTCCTCCACAGCTGTCCGTTCTTGGCGGCGACACTGACTGTGGCGATCCCTGCAGTCGGCGGCGTGCTGTTCTGCTTCGTGCTGGGGACGTTACTCCGGACGAGCTTCAGTGACCCCGGCGTCCTGCCCAGAGCCACTCCGGACGAGGCAGCAGACTTGGAGAGGCAGATAGGTCTGTCATTATATTCCCCCCGATTCTCTTCAAGACGCCATCACAAAGCCTTTTCTGTCTGCAGGAGTTTTATTCGATGTGTCAGATAGGTTGTGTGTGAGAGACGGTTTCATCCCCGTCATCACATTCTCGTCACGTAGAGGCCCGTCAGAAACGCTCATTATCAGTCGCCGGCATGTGTAATGCACAGATAAGAGTTTTCCAAACGCTCTGTCCACACACCGTTAGTTTTGAGATGTATGGCTCGAGGTGAGATGCGGTTAATCTCCTCACACGTATTTATAACTGATGTTCAAACTCACCCAGTGAGGGTCGTCCTGACCTTTACACAGTCAGGTGTAGGGGTGTGTATGTCCGTGTGTACACATGCTGCCTGGCAAGCTCCGGTAAAAGAAAACAGGATTTTTCACTCTTTCTTACAGCTGTATGGCTAGACTGGGTTGCAAATGTATTGAATAGGTTTGAGTGTCAGAGCTCAAAAGCAGGTCATTCAGAAACTTCCCTTCCAGTGCATGTAAACCATATCTACATGGAGAGCACAAGAGCATTGTGAAAAATCTACTGCATCTAAAGACAATAGTGTGCAAAGAGTAGTTGTGTCAGTTTCTGTAGCCTGTCAATCTTTTCTGTGTCAATCTTCTTTTCTGTTTTCTCTTATCCAAAAGGCTTCATTTAGAGCTGGGCGATTTGTCGTATAAGTCTAATCTCTGATTTTTGTAGACAAAATTCAATTTTCAGTTTTGGATACAACACTGGGATAATGTGTCCGCTGTTGTTTTCAGCCAGTGTTTTGGCTAAATCTTTATTTGCAGCAAATTTTACAGCGATCTTTGCTTGTTGAACATCTGAACCATTTCCATACAACTGATAAAACCGCGTCCCTCTTGGAAACGAGCTCATCGGATTCCTCAGAGCGCGCCGCCATATTGTATTTCGTACTTCCCAGGTGTAACCCAGGGCGGGAGGCGGAGAACTACGCAAGCCAAATCATAAAACCGATTTTTGTATTTTCGATATGGAATAAACCATAAACTCGCATTAATCGACAATTCATCTCCCAGATCTAGCCTCAATACAACAGCCAATCTGTATTTCTTTTTTTTTTGGGGGGGGTCTTCTCTCTCTTCTTCTTCCTCCATATCCTGCAACCCGGGAAATTTTCCACCAGTGACGGCACATTTGTTTTCAATTCTGATCGGAAATGACTTGTTGACTTGTGTCTGAATAAGTCTACACATTGCGCCACTGAAGTCTGATTGGCTTATGGGAATAATCGCATAAACTAGCAGCGTCTGTAGGTGTATATATGTGTGTGTGTGTGTGTGTGTGTGTGTGTGTGTGTGTGTGTGTGTGTGTGTGTGTGTGTGTGTGTGTGTGTGTGTGTGTGTGTGTGTGTGTGTGTGTGTGTGTGTGTGTGTGTGTGTGTGAGTGTGTGTGAGAGAACAACATTGTATTCCAAGTCCGATTGAATTACTGTAACCCCAGTCGAGTGAAAGATTGTTCCAGCATGAATCTGGCTGAAACTGAGAGTAGGAAACACATGATCTCCCTGAGGTATTGTGTTCAAACGCTTCCATGTGGTAATAGTTTGTCTTCCTGGAATCGGCCCAGACAAGACAAAAGCACGGAAGTCGTTTATAAGTAACAGTCTGTCAGCGCTGCAAAACCCTGGCCGTGTCTTAACTTTGTAAATGTGTTAATCGTTTGATTTTCCAAATACTGGTTTGAGCATGTTATTGATAAGGAAGTGAGTCGAGACACCGGGAGAAGTGTCGCGTTATAACCTACATATATTCCAATACAAACATGTTCGTATTGCATGGCGTTTACGTATTGCATGGCGTTTTTCCCTGCTGGTCCGTTGACTGCTTAATTGTTTGATTTGTCCTGTTTTGTAACAAAATGAGCTCGAGGGACTATAGTTTTCCGTTATACCGTCAGAGAACATCCTGCATTATTTTGAATAGCCGTACTGGGAGTATATGGCGGTGCTGAGGGAAATATAAAAAAGAAAAAAAACTTTGCCCAAGTGAGCGTGTACTGATCTATTGCTTTTAATCGTCTCGACCCGTGCACTTTGGAGCGCTGGGTTATTTCGTCACTTAGGCTCGGCGTAGTGTTTTTGGGTCAATATGTAAATAGTGGCTAAAAGAGAAGACACTTAACAACATGCACTATTTGTACAGACTCAAGTATAACCTAAAGTGTCTTAAGTGACCCAGTGACTGCTCACTTATCCTAGTGTACACTTTGTTTGTAATGATCTCCCCAGCACCTTACCGTGCAGTCATATGGTGGTTCTTCCTCAAACCTACAACATTTACATTTTTCCCTTCATCAATGCTTTCAGCTCCCGTTAGGGGATTCTCTACCTAACTCAACACTACCCATTTATCCGGGCTTGGGACTCGCACTAGTAAGGCACTGGTTTTGTGGAACCCTAACGGCTGTGGCAAACTGGGCAGTTGGGATCTCGGGCTCACTAGTGGCAGCTTGGTGGTGCTGCAATTTGAACGTGCGACCTTTTGGTCCAAATCCCAGCGCCTGGACCACTGGACTACCACCTCCCGCATTCTCCCTTAACTTGAACTAAAAGGACCCAAACCTGTTCCAGCATGTCGATGCCTGTTGCACAAAGCCAGTTATATAAAAATATGGAGTGATTCTTGCTGTCTCTATCTATCTTATCTATATCTGCCCCCCCTCTCTTATTTTATATATATATTATATTATATTATATATATATATATATATATATATATATATATATATATATATATAGAGAGAGAGACGAGAGAGAGACACATACACACGTTTGCTTTTAAATAATACAGAAAAATAAGCATGATTTTTCATTTGTATTTCTTTCGGAGCCTCATTCATCATCCACTGTCGTGTTTTTGTTGTTGTTGTCTTCATTTTGCAAACGTGTTAAAAAAAGAAAGAAAAAAAAGCCTTAAAACAACCCCCCCCCCACACACACACACACCTTGCGTCTCTTTCACAATAATACGTAAAGGAAGGCGATATTGAATGTTCAGCGCATTCTTATCTAATCCTCGTATAAATCCCAGACGTGGAACAGTAGACAGGGAGTTCTTCAAACTATTTCGTTTTTTCTTTTCTCGGTCTGTTCTTTCTGTGCCTGCCCTTTTGTTTTCTTTTGAGTCGAGCGCACTGAATAGAGCTGAGGAAGCGAAATGCAGCAGACGGAGAAAGACGGCAAAAGTAAATGGGACCAATCCATTGATGATCCACTGAGCGTGAATTACCTCTGTGGCTGTCCTGCACATATGGCTCCTTTTCACCATCCACAATTCTTCTCCTTTAAGCGTATGAATTCACCTTTCTGTCCTGTCCATTGCATGGCTCTCTCTCTCTCTCGCAGTAAAGTTTTGGTGGTTGAAACATTGAACGTCTGATCAGAAGGTTCAAATTCTCTCACTGTTCAGCACCATCTTCATCGTTCAAGGTCATTAACCCCTTAACCTTTCAGTTGTTTAAATTACATCTGCCAATGTAATAAAAATAAATATGGTCATGTAACGAGGAACGGATCTTGTAACTGCAAAAGGTGGCTCTAGATTGACCTGGTCCTTCACAATATCATTTCCACCGTAGACCGAAATCCTTGTTTGTGATTGGGTTATAATTGACTTATTTCCTTTATCCCCTGCAATTGATCGTTCTTTGCTATTTAGATTAGTCATGTATCAAAATAAAAGGGGCCACGGTGGCTTAGTGGCTAGCACGTTTGCCTCCCACCTCCAGGGTCCGGGTTCGATTCCCGTCTCGGCCATGTGTGTGTGGAGTTTGCATGTTCTCATGTTCTCCCCGTGCCTCAGGGGTTTTTTCTCTGGTTTCCTACCCGGTACAAAAACGCGCACGATAGGTTGATTGGCACCTTGGAAAATTGTCCCTAGTGTATGAATGTGTGTGTGAGTGTGTGTGTGTGCCCTGCGATGGGTTGGCATTTTTTTTTTATCCAGGGTGTATCCTTTCTTAATGCCCATAAGATAGGCACAGGCTCCCCGTGACCCGAGGGAAGATCGGATATAGCAGTAGAAGATGAATGAATGAATGTAACAAAAGGAGAAACGTGTGTGGGGGGGAAACCCCAAGGCAAACGTATTTTCTGACTTGTCTCTTTTTTTGTGTTGAAATTGTTTGAAAATGTTTGCCTACGGTTTTTGGTGCTTTATTGAACAACTGTTCGGCAAGGAAGTACTGATAAGTTGCTCGGAGCTAGTAAATATTATATGAGGAGGCAATCTTCTTTGACTCCAGACAGATCCGATTAAATATTAATCAGTACTATTCAATTCACTGGCTCTCAGGCGTGTGTGGATGGTCTGGGCTGCCTCACGTGCCATAGCTATCGATTTGTATATCACTGATCGAGCGCCGTATACAAAGGCTGTATCGTATATTCTCATAGTAATTTCTACGCCACGATCGAGGTTCTTGAGATACGGAAATATAATACCGAGACACGGACGCAGGCGACGGCACATGAGCGAGTCTGTCTGGGAGAGCACTTGTTGAAAAAGCAATGCCCGAGCCCGTATTTGAACGAACGGAGACAACGATATTCCCTTTTTGCTCCTGTATTAATGTTTTGTGTTAATCGGAAATTAGCAATTGCAGCCTTTATTTCCTTCTCGGTTTGCGTTCCATGGAAACTTGTTACCCGTTGTCCTCCTACACTGTCTACGGCTCCTGACAGAAGTACAAAGAACGAGGGAGAAACGGCTTGTGCCGAGAACAGAATGTGCATTGATCGTGACAGACTACACAATTTTTACCATAATCTCGGTTTCACACCTACGATCTGCACCTGCTACTTAACCTCCCCCCACCACACACACACACACACACACACACACACACTTCTGCTCTGTATCATGAAACTATCTAACAGTTCCACACGCCTGTGTTGGAGAGCTTGTAAAAAAATCACTCCCTCACTCTTTCACAGCATCATCAATGGCCGATGATGTAATCTTATAAGTGTCTGGTGCATGGTGAAGATCACAATGCTCCCGGTACAAATGCTCCCGGTCGTGAAACTGTCGCAGTTTAATGCTGTATAAAGGAATGCACAGGGGCGGATGTTGTATATCATTGCGGTACCTGCCGGCAATACTATCCAAACATGTTCCGGCATTGCCGGTGCACAAAGAGAGCTCCATGAGGATACATGGGTTTAAGACGATCATCTCTAGTAGCCTGCTATAAAGCTCTGCTCTCATCCGTAGTAAACACTCTTCAATGATTTTGTATGCTGATTGCACCAATACATCAGAACCTTACTTTCATAACACACTTGTTGCTGAATGAAGCGCACCGACTTCAATTGGAACTACGAAATGGTTATAGTAGAGGCATTTTTTGGGACTAAAAGCCGAATGGAATATTCAAAACGCACATCTTTTAATAAAGTGTTCTCAAACATTTCCACGTCTGGTATTTGGCAGATCCCCGTATCCAGATTGACTTCCATTTATCTCACTCCTACAACTGAGCAGATTTAGTGTTAATTCAATGCCTTAAGCCACTTAACATACCACCTACTATCCTATATCATCCTGTAGCCCAAGACTGGGTTCCCACTGAAGGTTGAGCCTGGTTAGTGCTGCTCATGCCTTCTGTTGGAAAAAGTGTTAGTGAAGCCAGCAGGGGGCGCTTACCCTGTGGTCTTTGTAGGTCGTAGCATCCCAGTATAGTGACGGGGACTATACTATATTTCAGATGAGACGTTAAACCGAGTTCTGTGGTCATTAAAAATCCCAGGATGCCTTTTGCAAAAGAGTAGAGGCGTCCTCGGATTCCTGGCCAGATTCGCCATACGCCATTGGCTTCATCATACAGTCTCCTCTCCACCAGTAAGCTGGTGTGTGGCTGCTGTCACATCTTCCAGGTGGATTCTGCACACCAGTGGTGGACGAGGAGATCCCCCTCTCATAATGCAAAGCTCTTTGAGTGTCTAAACGTGTTGTATTGTATTGAATTATTATATATATGTACGGAATTATAATAATTACTATTCCCATACAGTGTATCATCTGTATACCGAACAATACATTTAAGAGAGTATGAATTTCACCTATATTTTCAGGCTAAAGAACAAAAAATGCACCTCGAGGAATCATAAAGCCCTGCGATTCCCTCATACACCTCACGGAGACAATTGCAAATGCACATTTATTATTGTTTACCCTTCAAACCGGCTCGATAAAAACAGCAAGTGTGCGCTCCGCACACAGCTCCGAAAATATAATGCAGGGGCATTTAAAGCACTATTTCCTTTTTCACATGTCTGGCTGAGCGTCACATTTGTTACAGAGCCTGTGGAGTTATGAGACGCCATTAAGTCTATATTTATCTAATGGCGTATACAGTATTGATGTCCAGCGCGTTATGTAAATCCTTTTAATATCGAGGCTTCCTTGCTGTTTTTATCGAGCCGGTTTGAAGGGTGTAATGGCTATAGAGAGTACACAGATCTTAAATTTCAGATCTGTGTTGAAGTAAATTCAATCTACAGTATGCACAGCAAATGCAGAAACATCATGTTCTGCCTACATGAGAAACGCTCCAAAACCTATGTCAACTTGTGTCCCAATCTCAAAAATGTGTCATCTTGCTTTTGGCATGTTTGCTCATAAAAAAAAACAAACAAACAAAACAAAACAAAAACAAACAAACAGGAAAAACAGTCATTATGTAACTGGGTTGGTTCTGTAATGCTCTTTGATATCTTCTGTGCACTTTTCTGGTCTGAAGTGTCAGCATCATAAATGGTGGATGTTTTGAGGGAGGTGGGAGCTCAGCGGTTAAGGCATTGGGGTCAGAACCGGAAGATTCCACCACCAAGCTTCCACTAGTGGGCCCTTGAGCAAGGCCCGTAAAATGGCGTAAATGTTATGAGATTAAAACTAGCCCATACAAGATGTTGAAATGTGAATGTCCTACATTCCACCCATTCCCTGGTGTCTTTAATCGGCTGAATGTTATGAACGCTCATGAACAACTAAAGTTTTATAACCAGCGCTACAAATCCTCTCTCCTCCAAACAGAAGTTGCCAATGGCTCCGGCACTACAGGATACCGGCCTCCTCCTCGGACCAGAGAGATC
This sequence comes from Kryptopterus vitreolus, assembly GCA_030449085.1. Classification (NCBI taxonomy): domain Eukaryota; kingdom Metazoa; phylum Chordata; class Actinopteri; order Siluriformes; family Siluridae; genus Kryptopterus; species Kryptopterus vitreolus. The sequence continues at coordinate 21,822,782 of JACRUU010000012.1, forward strand.
ACTATTAACGGACAGACGGTGAAGCTCAAGTACTGTTTTACTTGTAAGATCTTCAGACCGCCGCGTGCATCGCACTGCAGCCTTTGTGATAACTGCGTGGGTGAGTCGCTATTTCAGTGGACTTTTGCCATGTGATATCGAGCGGTGCCCGGCCGAGACGGGCAAAACTATTTATAATGGCTTCGATTTGACCTGTCACTATAAGGCGGCATGTCGAACCTGTTACAAATGCCTTTTTTAAAAGTAGGATTCTTGATGCCTTGCTTCATTTCCCAGTTTCTTTTAAGGGGTAATGAGTTGTGTACTAACGCTAAACCGTAGGGCTCAGATTTACTCCCTGTGCATGCGCTAAAATTAAAGAGCGAGCTCATTTCTGTAGCCACTCCCACTTAATCAAACACCATCTGTATTGCTGAAGAGATCTAATCACTGGACAGATCAACCAGTAAGGTTAATAATTTGCTGGAGGATAAAAAAAAAAGGTTTCGTGTTTTTCAGCTCCGATAGCATGCAGTAATGAGAGTGTGTCCTCATGGACAATTATGGCATTTAGGAGACACCATTATAACGAAAAAACATCTCAATTTAATTCCACATTCTATACGTGCCTTCAATGAATTCAGCTTTTTAATACTCTAATCAAATATCGATTCTTTATGAAAGTGTATGTTTATTAGTAATGAAAGTCAACCTACAGAATGAATGTTCTTGTCAATGTTTTAAAGTAATGATAGTGTTTTCGATTACGTAAAGCATCTGGGCACCATGCAGAAGTCTGCTGTCTTTAAACACTTTTAATTGCTGGATGTTTACATGGCTCGATTTGGGCGCATCAGTAAACCGAATGTTTAGTGCTTACATTTTTCCGCATTTTAAGTTTTAATTTCGCCTCTTTTATATCTACTGATGTATATGTTTAATAAAAAACAGAAATTACAGCTGCATTAATTACTCCATTGAATTTTGCACGAGGTTAAATGTGTTTGAAATGAGTCTTACCGAAAACTGAAATAGCATTCTCATTATTAGAAGCGTTAAAAATATCTGGTTAAGGGATCGTATGTATGTATATTTAGGGGGTGTGGCATGAATAAAGTGGTGTTGATTGTGCAATTAATTTAATGTCAAACAAAATCTGTTTTTTTTTTTTTTATATTGTTATTAAAGCAAAAATGTAGCAATTTGAATTAAAATATTTCTCAATAAGAAAATACACACTATGATCAATTTAAGTAGGTTATTATTATTAAGAGTAACTTTTGCTTCTCCCCATTTAGCGTTGTGCCTTTTGTTGCAAATGCTGGAATAAATTAGTAATGCTGCCACATATTTGACAAAAACCTTTTCAATGTCTGACCTCCAAAATCTGGACCGTTTCCAAACCATAGAGGAAATGTTACACCCTTTCCTTGGCACAAAGTCACCCTGACATGAAGGGCCTTCGTGCGCCATGATGTTAGACACTATTTCTACATTACATTCCTTCGTAGAATTCTCACACTTGTGTTATTCAGGTGCAACATCATGTGCTCGGACAATAATTCTAATAACTAATAACACAATAATTAATTATTTAGCCATTGATGATATGATTGGATGTGTGTCAACAAAAATTGCTATACCTCGATTTAAGAAAACAATTAATATGTATTAGTAAATAAAATAAAGAAAGATAAACATTACCCAGACTTGGAGACATTACTATATGAAGGATGTTTAAACTTGAATGTCCAGCAAAACAGGGTCATAAAGTCACAAGAACAAAGTCCACACCCTGTAATAAGCTCTCTAAAGGCCTTTTTTGTTGTTGTTGTTGTTGTTGTTGTTTTTCTAATTTATTTGCCTGTTTAATCAATGCACTGAGTAGCTCCACTAAGCGAGGCAGCAGTGGATTAAGTCGAACCCTCTCAGACTGTTATTGAATATTAAACACATTGTCTGTCGGTGTCTGTGCAGAGCGGTTTGATCATCATTGCCCCTGGGTGGGGAACTGCGTTGGAAAGAGGAACTACCGCTTCTTCTACATGTTCATCCTGTCCCTGTCTTTCCTCACGATCTTCATCTTCGCCTTTGTCATCACACACATAATCATGAGTAAGTGACCGCAGATGTTTTGATGCCCGAGAACCTGCTTCACACTTGTGTTGTGCTGATGCGGGTGTAGCAAACACAGACGGAGGTCATGCGTGTGTATGAACGGCGCCATGTGGTCTGGGGAAGAAAGCAAGAGCTGTGCATATTAAACGTCTTTATTATCCAATTTGAAATAATTATAAGAAGGCTTTGCAGCAGTATTTTTGTCAAAGAACAGCACTTTGTTCTTTAATAAACATGTATGGAAACAATAGCATATTTTCTTACATGTTTAGTTACTTGGACTATGCTTTATAGCAGTTATAAGCGTACAATTCTGTTTCTACATCTCTTTTACTCTGTCTCATGATCGGAATACATTCAAAAAACAGCATGTGGCAGAGAAACTACACCTCCATATAATATTCACATTTACGGCATTTGGCAGATGCCCTTATCCAGAGCAACTTACAACTGAGCAATTAAAGGTCAAGGGCCTTGCTCAAGGAACCACTAGTGGAAGCTTGGTAGTGGGATTTGAACCTGTCATCTTTCGACCCGGAGCCCTATTCCTTAACCACTGAGCTACCACCTCCATAAGCTGCTCATACCAGAGAATGTTTTATTCGTTGTATATATAAATAAATATTAAATATTTCCAATGGTGCATTTTGCCCAGTTGGCATTTAATTTTTTTTTTTTTTTAAATAAATAAAAGCCACTAAATGTACACAAGTTTGCAGACACTTGACTGTAAGTTTGATATGTGCTTCTTTCCCATTCCACATCTTTTCGACATGCTCTAATGCTACTATACAATGCCGCTATAATGACGGTGAGGACTCTCAAAACTAGCACACACATGCACCTCAAATTAGAATGTCATGGAAAACTCTAATTGTCAAACTCCTGTATTAAATACATTCAATTCACACAGACTGAAGAAGTTTAAATCTTTGGTTCTCTAAATTGTGGTGATTTTGGCTTGTTAAAAATCTGTTTTTAGCACATTAAAACTTGCTAAAACATGTTTGTTTTAGCACTTATGTTTTTAAATGAATCTTAAACATCTTTTTCGATTTTGCGTTTACATAAACCTGGCATTTGACACGAGCAATAAAAAAGACCTCCACTCTTTAGCGAAGATGTTTGAGTGTTTGGAGACTTGTGGTCATTCATCCTCGAGTGGGGTTGACGTAAATTTAAGCACTGATGTGTAGGGTGATGAGGCCTGACATGCACTCCACATTCCAATTATCCAAATAGGGATAAAACCATATAGCAGGACACTCAAGATCCACTCTAACCCATGCACACTTTATCTTGATGGAGCAGGGTTTGTTCAGAGGCTGGAACATGCTGCAACAGGCTTGGGTTTCAGATGTAATTTGAATGTGTGGTATTGTGATTTGTCCTATCTATATATCTTCCATTTATAATAAAATATTAAAACAGGGCAACAATGATTCTATCTCATTGGTCTTTTATGTTCAAAACCAACAGCACTTAAATGTCCCCATTTGCACATACATTATTTAGCAATGAGAGATGCGATCTAGTCACTTACGTCAGTAGCATAACCCAGTATGAGTGCCGTTTTCACTACTTACGGCGTGACGTGCACCGCGTCAGGCCACACATTGCCGTATTAGAGCTTCACAGGAGGCACTGGTATTGCGCGCCCACGCCTACACATGAAGAATCGCTCCCTAGCGCCGCGGTGCTTGTTTTATCACACCACATTGCTCATCGAGGATGTAGCTTCTCAAAATATTGTCAGGTTTACAGCTGTGTGGTTTAAACCTCTGTGTGTGTGGCAACTATGCAGACAGTTTTACAGCTTCCTGACACACAACCTGTTAAGCCTTTTTTTTTAATGTGAGGTCGATCACAGGGCTCTCCTTTGTAATGCCTCACATGCCGAGCGCTGGCACCATGCCACCACAGAACACCTGGGTCCTGACTCTCAGCTGCTTATTTAAGCACGCTCTCTGTAGCTGCCTTCATTGTCCATCAACGCCACCAAAAAAATAAAAACATTGATTTAAGGCTACAGTATAGACTTCGGATTGTCAGGGCACCGCAATGTCTTCTTGTTCCTCTGTAACATCGGTTTTGTGTTAAACAAAGATTAGCTCTGTTTAATATATCTACGTTTTCACACTATCGCCTTCAAAATAGTCCCCTATTCGGGAGGAGGGTGGCGAAATCCACACAAGCCAAAAATACGGCGAAAAGGTTGGGTGCGAAATGTAGCTTTTCGGTGAGAAAATTCCATGCGAGGTGCATTGTCGTATCTGATGACATCGCAGATGCGGTAACGCACGTAGCCGGAATAGCACCGTTTGCACAGCTCCCCAGGATGATGTCTTTTGACACTCTGACTTATGAAGGCCAGTGCTCCCTGCGACTGTGCACACAGCCTTGCTTCGCCCTCTGTTGCCATGTCGCAAAGCTATATGGCTGAACGATTATGATGTGATGCTGAACTTTTCATTTCAGATCTAGTCCCCCTTTTCTTTTCACATAAGCTCTGAAAAAGCTTCCCACTGGTTTTTAGCGCCTTGGAATTTGTGATCCATTTAATCTCAATGCTTTTCAATGGCTCTTTTTTAAATCAAATAGAGACATTGTCATGCTGAAACAAGTCAGGTGACCCAATACTTTTTCCCATACATTTTGTTTATTGACTGACATCAACTTCCTTTATATTGCTAAAAAAAAAAACACGCGCTTGTTTTCTTTATAGGGAAACAGGCTTAGATTTTTCACCGAACTGATACATATTTTATGTATAATTCATTTGAAATCATTTTTTTTTATCATTTTAAATGTTTCTATTGTTGTGATTATTCCTTTTTATAATTATTTCCTTTGTAAAGCATGTTGAATTACCATTGTGTATTACATGTGGTAAATAAATAAAATTGCCTCGCCTTGAAACAGTAGCAAAAGATTACACAGTATATATTAATATTAATTTGAAATCTGCTAACCAGACATTATTTTCTTTCTCTCTACAGAATCGCATCGAAACGGCTTCCTCAGTGCACTCAAAGACAGTCCTGCCAGATATCCTTTTATTCAGCATATGGGTTTCTGCAGTGTCTAGTTTAAACCACTTGTTACTAGATTACAGGGTGCCTTATTCATAGATAATCCTAAATCCTTTACATGCCGGTACATAGGAACAGGACTTTGCATGTACAACAGCCCGGCATCCAGGCTGTTGTACGTGCAAAGTCATGTTCCTATGTACCAGCATGTAAAGTGGCCCAACCTACTTATTTGCTGAGTTTTAGGATTACCTACGAATAAAGCACCCTGTGGCTTGGGTCTTTATGATTCTTGTCATGAGCAATAGACAGTACAAATAATAATATAAAAGAAGTTTTCAAAGGAACATTTAAAATCAAAATACCAGAAAAAGGTAACATTGCTTGTGTGAGCTCGGGGAAGAATTATTTCCCCTCCATCTCCATCAGAAAGTAGTAGTAATAGTAACCCTTATTTAACCAAGATGGTGTCATTGAGATAAAGTCACTTTTACAATTTTTTTTTTTACCCTACCTAGAAGGCAGCGAAAGACTTGGTAATTATCAAGACCAAGTATTACATGAGCAACTTCCATTATGGCTGTGTATTTTATTATAAATAAATAAATTAGAAACATTTTTCCCCACCAGCTTAATGACAGGTAAACAGGTAATGAACCACATATATATTTATACAAAAAAATTAGTTCCTCCATGACCGTCATCTTTTTTCCTTAGGTCAGCTAGATATCAATGGCAATTTACAGGTTGAAGCAAAGTCAGTTTTACTGAAGTTAAAGTATGGGTGAGATTTTCAACTTAACAAGAAAACCAAAAGAATCAGAAAGGGCAGGTTAAGTACCTGACACTAAAGCACAGGGTGCCTGTTGTAAACACACCAGATTCTGTGTTTATGTTGACACTGAATAACAATGTTCGACAAAGTGGACAGTAAGGAGAAAGTGGTAAAAATGAGTCTATGAGATTTCATATGAGACTAGTACAAAAGCGATTTCGAGAATAGGAACTACAGAACACTGCTCCTACAAATGCAAAAGGTATAGCAAAAGGTCCACTAGAGTCTAATAACATGTTTTTCTTATTTAAGATGAACATTTAGGGAATTTGGAAACCTTTCGAATCTCCTTTGACTTCTGCAGATCATTTTCTATTCAATGCTAATGCTTATTACGGGCGATACAATGTGATGCAGTTTCCTCTCATTAGACCACGCCCTGAGCCTCTGAAAGGAAACGACCCTACTGAGGCCACGCTCGAGATATTTCCAGGTATTCGCATTCAAGTGTGTTAAGGTGTGTAGTTTCTGTTTGTCGTCTTCACGATTCAACAAAGGGTTTCAGCACTTGTTAATGTAGTTCACTTTTCGCACATTTGGTGTGAAACGCGAGTCTGTCATCTTCAGAGTTCAGTGTGTTATCCTGGGGATTATCAGAAGTGCAGACTCGTCCACTCTGTAATCATTGTTTGTGCATGCACTGCAATCTGCCAGTGATAATTAGAGCATAGTTCACCTCCTGAAGAGTTCCAAGGCAGCATTTTTCCCCTCTGTGTGTGTGTACTGTGGTTTTCCTTGACCCTTGTTTACTGTGCTGGAGCTCGTCGTGTGTTTTTTCTCCGTGTGGTCAATAGTGGGACTGTCCGGATTCCACACCTATCTGATTGGATCCAATCAGACCACCAATGAAGATGTAAGTACAGAATGTGTGTGTGTGTGTGTGTGTGTGTGTGTGTTGGAATGCATATTCTACAGGACATATATAAACATGGTCATTTTTTTGTCAGAGGCTCCAAAACCTGCATTTGTTGGAGTTTCCTGCAACAATTTGCAGTTCCCTAGATATTTGTGTGTTCTGTGATGTTTCACACATTGCATCTTTAGTATAATAAAGTGGCAGCTGAATCACTGTAGTGCAAACTCAATCTTGTACTGTAAAGGGTAGAGCATGAGATATTGGAATTTTTATTAATGATTTCCCACCACAACCACAAAGCTGCTAATTCTGAGCCCTTAAGTAAGGCCCTTAACCCTTAATTGCTCAGCTGTATAACTGCGATAAATGTAATTCACTCTTTACCTTATATCATATATATGAATACATTTACCTCAGTTATAGATAATATTCACCAAAAACAAGTTTTTTGGGTTTTTTTTTTCTGAAAAATATCAGGAGTTATGCTGAAAATGTGAAACCTCTTCCAATGTTATGGCCATCGTATATCTTAGTCAATGTGCCTGTTCACTCTGTCGCATCCACAAGATAATGGTTGTTGTGATTTCTCAGCTGGATAAAGGTGAACAGATGTTGCATACAACTATAGCTCTCAAATCTCAACTACACTCTGCATAGATGTTATTTCCTTCTTTCAATCTACAAAGACGTTTTGTAAACATTATGTCTCACCCATGCCCTGCACAGGAAAATGGAAAGCGTTAAATATTACACTGATGAATTCTAAACTGTAAATGATTTCCTGAGGCGGGTTTGATCACAGTCAAATAAAGGTCAACAAAGGAGTAGGCGAAAAGCATGAAGTATCATTAGAAAACGGCTTTTTATTGGTAAAAACTCTAAGAAGGTGATGTCATAGTATTCGCTAGTACCTTTTTTTTAGTGAGGGTGCACGAATCAGCCCAAATTGCATTTTGGGCTCTTATGGTACATTGTTTGTACAAGAATTAGTGAATAGAGTGTAATTTTAAATGCATTTTCTATTACGACTCTTTGCACCAAAAACAATTCACATTTGAACAATCGTGAAATTTAACATAGTCAGTGCTTAAATTTTATCCATGATTTTTTCCCCCCTCTTTTCTATAGATTAAAGGATCATGGTCATCAAAAAGAGGGAAAGATAACTACAACCCTTATAGCCATGGAAACATTTTTACAAACTGCTGTGCAGCCCTCTGTGGTCCTCTTCCACCCAGGTAGGTTAACGAAGCTCTGGTGTAGCTAATGTAACCTAAACGAGCATCGTTACTAGTGTCGCAAAATACCCCATGGGGATTAACGGAATAACTTTTGTGCAAAGTTTCAGGTCGGCCTATATCATAGAATTTTAAATGTAAACAGTCTTGGTTAAAAAAAAATCCAGATTTAATGCAGTTTGAGTTGAATTTATATCCTGAGAATTCACCAGTCACATGCACACAGCACACGTTACTGCAGGGCCACTGAGGCCACACCCTCGACATGCACCATGCATTCCTCCATAACGTATACACATCATTTCTTAAATCATGCACACTAAATATTATCAAAATGTGAATATTCATTTTAAATGACAAATATTAATTTTAGTCAGAAATGTCACCTTTTTTTTTATCATGCACATTTCACCTTATGACCAAACTAAATGTTTATATTTGTTTATGTATGATACAGTTTATATAAATGTCCCCATATTTCTAGTAAATTCGCACAATTACTTACTAATCCCCAGTAAGATTCCATCTTGAAATAAATTCCCATCGAAAGTTTCTGGAAATTGACTGGAAATTTTCTACCACTTTGCAACCCTAATCATTACCTTGTGTCTACAGTTATTTATTTTTTCAGTCTCAGGTATGTTCAAGCATGAAGTCTCATTATTTCTCATTTATTAGACTCCCTTAATATACTTCAATTGTTCACCAGCTTGATACGTCACGCTTCTACTTGGACTGATTACGTAACGGGGCGTTTGTGTCATTTGTAGAACAGTAGACAGTTATATAAATAGAGTATCTAACAGTATCTAAACCAGTTTGACAGTAGAATCTAAACCAAAGACAATATACTTTTTATACTGTGCTACCATATATTTGTTTGTTATTGTATACATTGACATATTGTAAATTGTTAAAAAAAAAACTATTCTCTTTCTGAATAGTTTCTACCGAAAGAGATTTGTTTGGCAAACAGTGCATGCGCCATTTTATCTAGGCATAAATTATGAGGCACTAATTCAATTTGATTACACAGACTATACACTTGAAGCCAAACAGTTGCTGCGCCATCAAGGTTTCCATTTTGCTCAGCAGAGAGATTAAATGCAGATGTTCTTCCTGGCGTCCGTGTTCTTAGTAAATCTAATGCGCCGGGCCTGATTTCCGTAATGCTAGTATGTCTTTCCGTCATTTATTTAAATGAGAGAACTTGCCTACCGCACAGCTTATCTTGGATGAAAAAAATGTGTTACTGAAGATGCATCACACCTGTTTTTTGCTGTGCACAAAGTTTATTTCATGTGTGTTAAGTGCTAATAGGTCGCTCATACTCGGTCTTTCTCAGTTTATCTGTATGATTGCAAGGTTTATTTTTAATTTAAGAGCGTTTTGGCCGTCCTTTAAACACTTGTTCTTTAAGATTCATCAATATTGCCTGTATATGTATATATATGTGTGTGTGTGTGTGTGTGTGTGTGTGTGTGTGTGTGTGTGTGTGTGTATATGTATATGTGTATGTATATATATATTGGTGTGTGTTGTTGTGTGTGTGTGTGTGTGTGTGTGTGTGTGTGTGTGTGTGTGTGTGTGTGTGTGTGTGTGTGTGTGTGTGTGGTGTGTGTGTGTGTGTGTGTGTGTGTGTGTGTGTGTGTGTGTGTGTGTGTGTGTGTGTGTGTATTTCCCATGTGTGTATGTATGTATGTATGTATGTATGTATGTATGTATGTATGTATGTATGTATCTGTGTGCCCATATGTATATATATATATATATATATATATATATATATATATATATATATATATATATATAAATAAAACATCACTAGAAATTATTTCCCTATATATAAATATATACGTTGTTCCAACCAATGTGCATATTCAGAGCTTTGTTTAAGCTTCACAAACCAATAACCGAACCACTTACTATCCCACAGATTCACGCAACTATGAGCAATACTGGCAAAAAGAAAAAAAATCAAAGAATATCAAAAATATCTAAATGAGTGGACACAAACGTGTTCTTTTATAGCATAGTGCTTTTCCTCCTCATTTAAAAACATTTGTGGTCAAATAAACAACTCAGGGTGTTTCAATACTGAAAAAAATGATTTACATTTATCCTGAGACTTTTCTTGTTTATATGGTCAAGCAGGGGTCTTGTTTAAGGGACCCCAAAAAAAACGTATTGGATTTGGAAGTCAGTAATGTAGTACTACAGTCGTCGTTTCAGCCTACACAATGAACTGTATATCACATGCAAATTCCATTGGTGTGAAGATTGTCATCTCAAAAGGAGCTGCTTATCGTTCTGTGATTTGCAAAACCTGCCAAAGCACGTTAGATGCGAATGTTGTAGCATAGTAAAGTTGTGTGTGTTTTATTTATATTTATATATATATATATATATATATATATATATATATATATATATATATATATATATATATATATATATACACACACACACACACCATAAAAAGAAACTAAAGCAAACACTGGAATATTCTGATGTTGTGCAGGAGAAGTCCTGGGAGATTTATGAGAGATATCTTGTTTGCCATTATGCATGCTCTGTGCCAGAAGGGTCTACGTGCCTTTCCTCATTTCCCATGATGCCGGCTTTACGTCATTTTGCATAAAGATAGTCTCTATCACTTCTTATCTCCACTTCAGCACAGCATTAATTTAGTCCCAGTTGCATTATGGCTTTCATTTTGTTCTCCTGAACTGGCACACCTCTGGGTAAGAGGTCCTGAGACAGGTCAGGTTTTTTTTTTGTTTAGTTTAGTTTTAGTTTAATTTGATTCTCAAAATAATCCTACCTGGCACAATTTGTAAAATACACGACACATGGTATGGCTCTGGACTGAAAGACACTTCATTTGTACCGAGTAGTGGATTTTATGATTAGCACGTGTTTGGGTTATTTTCAGGTTTTGTATACATGTGGTTATATGTGGGCCGGAAGATCGCAGATTCTAATCCCAGCACCACCAATCTGCCACTAGTGGGCCCTTGAGCAAGGCCCTTAACCCTCAATTGCTCAGTTGTAAGTGACTCTGGATAAGGGCGTCTGCCAAATGCCACAAATGTAAATGTAAATATAGAATCAGTCTTTATGGGCAGATTAATAAATGGTTTATGTGATCAATATGGATCCTATCCATCTGCAAGCATTCCCCTTTGATAGTAGAATTACTGCCATATTTTTGTGCTTAATCTGCTTAAGGTTAATGCGAATGTGAAATGGAAAAACGTTAATATATTTTGTTACAGTAAATGTATGGCAATTCTGAACTTGTCACCAAGCAATAATTCATGTTTTGTTTTAATCTCTCAGAAAGCGCGTTTCCGTTATCAAAATGCACAAATTCACATGGCGAATTGAAAATACAGCTAATGGAAATGCGGCAAATTCGCAAAAACGTTTTACTCACAAGGTGTTTTTTATTTTTTTTAAATGATGCGAAAAGGAATTATTTGCTAAACTGTAAAGGAAACTTTCTTTTTCGCATTTCCAGGTCCAGATACACATGAACAGCCTATAAATAAGCCTGTCTATAATTCGTAATTTATTTATTTTTGAATACACGTCATTTCTCAATCGTTTCTTTAAATCGACATTTAGAAAATATCGCCAAAGTTTTGCGCAAATTTGTAATGGAAACGTAACTAACTTTGCCGCTAAATGCTACAAGCAAAACATGTCCTGTTTTAGTATTACACATGCCCTCTGTATTCTTTTTGTTTAATAGAAACACTTGTACACCTGCTCTTTCTTGTAATTCTCCAATCAGCGGTCCGTGTAACAGGAGTACGGTGCATAAAACCATGTAGATACAGAACAAGAGCTTCCGTTAATGTTCACACAACATTTCCCATTTTTCCTGCTTCTACCACATGCACTTTGAGGATTAAATGTTTACTTGCTGCGTGTTTATATCCCATTAACAACAGGTGCCATCATGAAGAAGAGATAATCAGTGTTATTCACTTCAGCACTTCAGTGGTCATAATGGTATGCCTGGTCTGTGTTTGCTTAGGAAGCAGCAATTAATTAATTAATTTGTTTTTTTTTTGTTTGTTTGTTTTGTTTTGGTTATACTGTGTTGCGTGTACAGAAATCCCAGGAGATTAGCAGTTTCTCAAACTTTCCTATCTGGCACAAGCAACTATCGAAAGCGCCGAAGTCACAAGAGTTGATATTTAATTTATTTAACTAATTTATTTTTATATTTTAATATTTGTCACATACATCACAGAACATGTATTTTTTATAGTTTATTTCACATTTATTTCTTAGCATATCCCAGCTTGTTTTTGGAAGCTGGGGTCAGAGCCGCAGGGTCATCCATGATTCGGCACCCCCGGAGCACAAAGGGTTAAGGGTCTTGATCAAGGATCCAAGGGCTGCAGCTTGGCCATACGTGGGCTTGAACCCTCGACCTTCAGATCAGTAGCACAGCGCCTTAGACCACTGACCTCCCCCACACCCTGACCTCTAGCTTCATATTTTTTTTACACTGTACTGCTGTTACAAGGCTGATTTGTTTTATTGCATGAATTACTTATAAACATGCATTTTAAAGCGTGTGTTTTTGAACTGATGTAATCATATCCAGCTTACTGCAACTCAGATTTACATATACATTTATCTTTCATTAAACTTTATTCTTCATTTATCTAGACTGACACACACACACACACAAGAAGTATATTATTCGAGTTGCTTGTTCATTTATTTGTTTGTATTCGGTAATTTACGAAAGTATATTTGGTTCAAGCTGGACTTTTCCTGGATTGATTTAGTGGCCCTGCATGATGCACTGCACACTAATATGAATATACAGAAAACTCCTCTCCCAGTGTGATGCCAATTATAAATAGTGTGTGTGTGTGTGTGTCTGTGTCGAGTGACCTCTGCATTCGCCAGGCATCCGTTTAAAGTGGACTCGGTGGATAAACCGGATTTCAGTTGCTCATTAACCTTTTCTGCTCTGAGCCGTCTGAGCCAGTCTCACCATACCCACGCACATTGTGCAGCAAGCCTCTACAAGCCTGTTGTTTAATTAACCCGGGATCCTGTACAGATTCATTGTAGTGTGTGTGCGGCGCCAGATGTTCTGAATAGGTCCTATGCTATAACAGTAACTATACAGTACCAGTAGTGGCTGGTAGCTACTGTTCCTTTATACAGTATAGATTGTGTGTGTGTGTGTGTGTGTGTGTGTGTGCGCGCGCTTTGACGTAACATATTTAGAGATATGACAATGTTAATTCAGCGCCTCACTTTTACATGATTGTAGTGTCTGAATGTCCGTCTCTCTTTATCGACAGTCTCATCGACAGAAGGGGCTTGGTCCTGCCCGATGCGCCGCAACCCGCACCACCCACGAACGGGATCACAATGTACGGTGCCACTCAGTCCCAGACCCGCGTGGTAAGTGTGATCTCAATGTGTGGCGACGTGGAACTCAAAACAACACGATGTAGAAATAAAGGAGGCCTTTTTCTCTTCTTCTTCTGCCTTTTGCAGTGTAATGGGGTTGTGTGACGAGGTAAAGACGTCCCGTAAAACTCCTACTAACTGTTTTTTTTTAAACACAACACTGCAATATTTGCATGATTTACATGATAATACCATGTAATATTAAATGCGCTATCAATTTGACTAATATACGTGTAAAACACAACTATTTACAGAGCCGGATTTTCTATTTTCTTTTGTTAGTAAGATGTGAAAATAGCAGTGCAAATAAAAGACAGACGTCTATCTGGCTATCTATCTATCTCTATCCATCTACCATGTGTGTGGTGTGTGTGTGTGTGTGTGTGTGTGTGTGTGTGTGTGTGTGTGTGTGTGTGTGTGTGTGTGTGTGTGTATATATATATATATATATATATATATATATATATATATATATAGACTCACTTCTCATGGATGGATGGATGGCAGTGCAAAAACAGAAAGACTTCTATGTGGCTATCTATCTATCTCTATCCATCTATCAGTATATATATATGGACTCACTTCTGATAGATAGATAGTTTCATAGATAGATAGATAGATAGCCTCATAGATGGATAGGTAGTCTCATGGATGTATGGATGGATAGCCTGATAGATAGATAGATAGCCTCATAGATAGATGGATAGATAATCTCATAGATGGATAGCTAGATAGATGGATAGATAGATAGATAGATAGATAGATTGATATGTTCAAACCTGTCATATTGGAGTTGATATCTATAGTAACGACGTACATATCCATAACCAATTCACATTTCAACGCCCAGCCAACATTAGGGTACATGTGGGGTACAAATGTGAAGCAGCTATCAATGAGATGCGATATGTTTCATATGATTCCCCGCTATTACGATGCAGGGCGATTCGATTTCCTTTTGATACAACACAATTGAATGCAATACAATGCAGTGCAATTCATAGTCCGCTTTTATTTCTTTGGTTGAGAGAGACCGTAAATCATCAATTTACTTAGCAAGCTTTCTAGTGTTAAAAAAAAATGTGACTCAGGACATCTCGGGTCTCTGTAGTGTTGTGAAGCGTCGTTTCATGTAGCAGCAGCACATCAAATACTACTAATAATTATCAATAAATCTATTTTAACTGATTCAAACATGTTAACTACGATGCATTGCGATACAAAAATCAATGGTTAACTTGTATGCCAACGCACAGATCCGACCATCCCTAATCCATAAAGTAAACCTAACGGCATCAAGGTTATATCACCGTTATTAATTTTCACACCCCTGCACTCCAAGATCTCATTTCATTCAAACCACGATATCCAGAAAACGAGTTCTCTAGTTATCTCGGTGTTAAAATGGCATACAGAGTAATGAGCCCGGTGCCCTGCTGTGATGTCCATCGTGTGTGAAAACGCAGCGTTTCCAGGAATCCGAGGCAAAGTCTGAGTAAACAAAATCGCACCAAACACCGCTCCTAGTCACTTCACTGTCCTCTAATCAAAACCCCACCCCGGTGAGCAGCATATGCAAATGTATATGCTAATAGAGACGGTGGTTTATGATTCAAATCAAATTCATAACAGGATTGTGGTCACACGTCGGTCACGGCCGGTTTCTCATTGGCAAAACTATAGGAAGGTTTATGTCGGGAATAAAGCATGACGTGTGGCGTGCGCCGCTATAGGAAATTAATAAACAGCAGTGTGTTGTGATGTAGCCTAATGCGGAGCGGAGTTACAGTCCTGAAGGGTTTGTGTTCTATTTCTCTTCTTCCGAACGAATTTCTGAGATTTTTTTTTTGATAAAATGAGGCGTCATACTATTAAACATTTATAGTTGAATAAATGTTGCACTAAACATCTGTTCGTTCCTGAAATTGCTTATGGAACAGCTGTATAGGTTAAAAGCACCATATAATACAGGATGCCATATTATAGAGAAACTGCCGTTCTTCTTCTTTTATTGTCAACTTGAAACACAAATCCCACGTCAAAGATTGTGCATCTTTGATAGTGTAGTATGCTTTAAAAATGACCCCCCCCTGCGTATATTAATTAGGACGATCTCCATGCAAATCTTTCTAAATAGTGTAGCAAAGTTCCAAAGTGGCGCTTTTATGAGAATGCGCAGTGTTTCACATTCACAATTTAACGTTGTGAAACATCCGAGAGACCAGATAAGTTCCTGTTAGCACTTGCATTATAGCTGCGATAAACATTCATGTTTCTCAAGAGGCTCTAAACAGGCCATAAACTCTCCCCAGACTCCAGTCTCAAAGACCAGGGCAAACAGCTCTCAGCCTCTCTCTCTCTCTCTCTCTCTCTCTCTCTCTAAAAAAAAAATTTATATATTCTTCTATTATGAAGACTTTCCTGCACTTCATAAAGCATTGTGGACATAAATGTGTCCTAACAAAATAAACATAAGTAGTAAACTTTCTCCTTAATGAATACCTTTTTTAAAAAATGTTTGCCTTAATATTCGGTTAATGTATACTTTACACGTGCCTGTATGTTACTATAGAACAAGTGCTGTTACTATAGAAACAATAACGTATTAAATATGCGTTCTATGCAAATGTACTGTCTAAGCCATACTGATACAGACGCATTGGGTACAACCCACTGACCAATCACAATCAAGATTTCTATTGTGTGTGTGTGTGTGTGTGTGTGTGTGTGTGTCAGAGCTAATGTATGTAGTTCTTAAAAAAACTCTGACTCTTGGCAATCATCACATCATTCCATTGATACATAGCACAGCCGTTCTCGGAAGCATTCCCTGGAACAATCACAACCTCACTAACAAAACATAAAAGAACGTGGTAAACATTGACATTTTTTGCATCGAGTTAGTTACACTGTGTATGTGTGTACACTCTGTAGACTATTTTATATAAATATTACTGGCTGGTGTTCCAGATCATTATTCTCCAAGCCTGTAATTGTTTCAGGATTGTGTCTGCTGCAGTTTGGGCCTGAGTTATCGATGCAGCAAGTTTCCAGTAATTATTACTTAGGGCTTTTTTTTCTGTCCCTGTGCTTGTCTGCACATTTTTACTCTCTCCCTCTCTGTGTCACTCTCTATTCTGTCATTTCTGTACTCACTCTCTCTCTCAGCCTCTGTTTCTGAGCTCTCATCTTAGTCTCTCTCTCTCTCTCTCTCTCTCTCTCTCTCTCCTCTCTCTCTCTCTCTCTCTCTCTCTCTCTCTCTCTCTCTCTCTCTCTCTCTCCAGCTCCGTGCAGCCTGTTCGGATAGGAAAACAAAATGATTATCACTCCACATATTCTTGCAGAATTTCCTGTTGTATATTGCTCGGATTAAGAAAAAAGTTGAAATATGGAGCGTCTTCATGTGATTTTTAAAAACTGCCTGGGAAAAAAAACAGTAGAGCAGAATTAAAAAAAGATAGTGTTATTTATTATTAAAATTATTAATAATAATTATTGCATTATAGTATTTTGGATCTAATGGAATTGAGGGAGCGATCACACATAAAGTAAAAACTTAACATATGTATTTTGAAAAACGTATTATTTAATCGAATAAATTACTAATCAATCTACAACTTAATTTACAACTAATTACTGCTAATTAATTTACAACTGTGCAATTGAGGGTTAAGAGCCTGGTGGTGGGATTTGAACCTGCGATCTTCCAGTCTAGAGGCTAATACCTTAACCACTGAGCAGCTACCACATGCCCAAAATATAAATATAATAGCTATTAAAAGCACAAATATAATTTTTATATCCGCTTCCGTCTCTGCGAGGTGAATGTTTGGGCAGATCCGCTGCACTTTTTTAATGTCAGAGGGGTGTGCATTTATTTCCTCTCGTCATGCTGTGTGACATGATGATGTGCCGGATCTCATTCTGTGCCACAGCACAGCACAATTAAGATTAGTAACAGAGAAGAGTTCAGTTTCTCTCTCTCTCTCCATAAATACTATCTTTCCCCTTGTGCCTTAGTATTATGTACACTCATGCTGAAGTCTTCATCAAGACAGACGATCAAGGCACAGGTTTGGTAATTGGATCGATGTTTCTATTTACGCAGGGTATGGAGAAGCCCATTAGCACCGATCTATAAATATACCTTAGTCTCCGTTGAAGAGAAACTAAAAATAAATAAATAAAGCAGCAAATTGGTTGGTTGAAAAATAGAAATTGTAAAGGATGAGGTTCATTTTCTACCCAGTGATCAAAGGTCACGGGGGTTTTTTACTGATCATTACTACGCGTGTTAAATCAAGAGCAAAATGCTTGACTATAGAACGTTTGTATTCTTACTTCTGACTGGTAGTTTACTGATCACAGGATTATATTAATATATCAATATATGCCTGGTGTTTGTGAATCATTCACTGAGAGAAGTGTTTTTGTTTTTTATTTATTAAAGGGTTTAAAGAAGTTTTAAGTGCAGTCGTATTGCAGTGGTGTAGGATGAGTGTTCACTGTGGCGTGATCAGTTTCCAAAAAAGCAGCAACGTTGTCTGTTTAATGATCATTTCCCAAGGTGCGTTTTGCGACTTTTTATTTATTTATTTATTTATTTATTTTAACTTTTATGATTATTATTCTTCAAAGCAAATACCCTGACGATAATTCATTCGTAGGGCAGCCAAAATATTTATCCACCCTTCACAACTTTTTCCAGCGTGCGTCCCTTCCCTGTGTGTTCATCGTGAGGAAATGCTAATACCATAGCGCTTTGTTTTCACTAAACTTCTACCTCGCAGCATAGTCTGCTGATCAGTCATTCTGTTTAGAAGTTCTATAAATACAGTTCATCATCAGACTGATAAAGAAGAGCATCTTTGTCCGTGACATACATAACATAATGGAGAGAGAGAGAGAGAGAGAGAGAGAGAGAGAGAGAGAGACTGAGCTGTGTGACCTGACTGGGTGTTAGGTCTTAAAGCCGTCTCAGTCTTGGGGTTCGTGTGGTTCTTTTTGTTCAGGCCCTTTTTTTGAAGAATCAGTTCGGGCATGACTTGGTTTGATCAGACACTGTGCTTTTGACACAGGAAGTGATGCGTCTATAAATGGCATTTCCAAGAAATGTTGGAGATTTACAGCTTCAATCAGGCCGTAAATGTTCATTCAATTCCTAATGTATTGGTGTGATTTAGATTAGGATTGTGTAGAGAGTAGTCATTTGTAGAAACCTAAATGTGAACACTGCATGAAGATAACTAGTACAGGAATTTCTCACTGCTGTTTTCATTTCACGTACTATTTCTTTACTTTTACGGCATCTAACAGACGCCCTCACCAAGAAGATCTCTATCAATATATACACCATAATGTGTATTTATAATATAAATTAGATGATACAAATACAAATATATGATATAAATTATAGGTAGGAGGGCACGGTGGCTTAGTGGTTAGCACGTTCGCCTCACACCGCCAGGGTCCGGGTTCAATTGTGTGTGGAGTTTGCATGTTCTCCCCGTGCCTCAGGGGGTTTTTCTGCAGGTTCTCCGGTTTCCTCCGTGTCCAAAAACATGCACGGTAGGTTGATTGGCACCTTGGAAAATTGTTCCTTGTGTGTGTGTGTGTGCCCATAGACGCCTGATATAGGCACAGGCTCCCCGTGACCCAAGGGAAGATTGGATATAGCAGTAGAAGATGAATGAATGAATACAAGGTAGGTCTTCACAAGGGGAATATATGTGTTTCCATTCTGGCTAGAAACAGGAGCAGGTATCTCTCTTTAAATAGAAAGATAAGATACGGTGAGGGAGGTTAGCTTGAGATGGTTTGGAGGAAGGCTAAGGAAGAGGATTATTAATATGGTGAAGATATACTGGTTTTTGGTTTGAAAGATGTTTAGGAAAGGGCGGTTTAGAGAAGCACAAGCAGTATCCTATCAGGAGCGTCCGAAAGAAGGCACGTTTTATACTTCTATATTTTTATGTAGAAAAAACATATAACGTGTACCAATGGTGGTAGTGTAAGAATGAGCAGCATCAGCTTTCAGTTTGGCACCAGGTTTTGTCACTACATGAAATCCATCACATTAAAAAACCCCAACTGTGAAAAGCTCTTTTCTCTTTAAGACACTGTGGTTTATCAAAACACCAGAATTACCTATTGCTTACTCTATTGCTACTATTGATGCTCAGTGTTTACAGTTTGAACGGAAGTTCTGCTTGGCTGCTTTGCGCCTTAAAACACAGTTTATTTCTTATTCTTATTTCTTTTTTAATCACTCTTTTGTAAAACTACATCTTCAAAAGTCAATTTGATGGAGCGCCAATTAACATACAATCTAGTGAGTTAAAAAAAACTAAACAAAAATGCTCCTGTTCCTCCGAGACAAAAATGATTCAGACCTCATAAAGCCTAATAGAGACTTGATAATTAAGTCGCATCTTCATAATTAAGGGCCGTTACCAAAACAGTGTGAAGAGAAATACGAGATTGCAAGTTACGCCTGGAGACATGGCGTCCCCGTTTAAACTCTCGTTAAGGAAGATGCATGACGTGTGTGAGTGAGCTGCACTTTAAATGGCTCCGATTGGAGAACGCGCTCGCCAGACGTTTAATGAAACATAATTACAGAATGCAGATGGTTTATAATGTGAGAATAAGGTAAGTGGAGGACCGAAATGAAAGAGGTCCTAGGAAACACCAAATTAGGTTGAGCTGGCAGTAGATCTGGTAGATTTAATCGTCATCAATGATTCATTCGAGTTTATGGTTTATGCCGAGGTTGATTTTACGATTTCACCTCTGTTTGGCACAGCGAGCTTCCGTAGTTCTCCGCCTCGCGCCCCGCATTACACGTGCGAAATGCGGGCTCCGGCGAATCCATAGAGTTCCAAGATAGGCGCGGTTTCATCGATTGTATGGAAATGCTTCAGGTTTGAAACGCCCACTGTAAAATGTATCTAAAGTTTATGGCAACTAAAGGTAGCAGCACGAATAATTTATTCCAGCACCTCAAACAGAACCACGGTGTGAGCTAAAACAGCCCCAAAACACCGGCTAAAACAGGCAACAATAGCGGAGATTTTCCCACTGTATCCAAAATAGAAAATCAAGTTTTGTCTTTAAAAAAAAAAAAAAAATGGAGATTCAATTACTGAGACACATCGCCCATCTCTTTCTTTCTAGCTAGGTTTACTGGCAGCTAAACACCTGTAATGAGCATAAAGGCACCTCACTACCAAACCGTGTGGTAGATTTGAGGTTTCACACACAGAACGGAGGATGTGGGCGCAGGTTTCTTATCCTCCGTCCAGTTTCAATGTCTGTCTCACCATCCGCCATGAGGAGTGACATGGGGACACTGGTGCCTGGTGAAGTGATGGTGAAGCGAGAGCACAAACATGCCAGACATTTGCCACAGGCTGATCTGGGTTGCAACATCCCTTCAATGTTTCTAAAATAAAATCCTGCTATGAAACTGACAACGTCAGAGGCCAGTCACTCTCAATGTCTTCTACTAAACAGCAGCAAAGAGATAAAGGATCTATATTCAGAAGCCCCAGATAATGCATGTAAAGGACGTTTCTGACGTTAATGCTATTAAAACATGTAGAATAATATGAGATTGATATGGATGTGTTTCATTAATAAATAGAAGGTGTTTTAATAAATCTGGTCACAGATCTTAGAAAAAACATGCAGTTTGGTGAGGGAAAATACACTCACTCACTCACTCATGTGTATGTGTGTATGTGTGTGTGTGTGTGTGTGTGTGTGTGTGTGTGTGTGTGTGTGTGTGTGTGTGTGTGTGTATGTATGTGTGTGTATGTGTAAGTATATACAGATGGTCCCCACCCTACAAACAAGTAACGTTTCAAGAGTTCGTTCGTAGTATGAATATGTTCACAAGTTGTTTGTGGCGCTCGCTATTGACTACACATGTCCCATAACTATGTTCGTAAGATGCAATACATAAAAACGGTAGTTTACTGCATTCCTGAAATGAATTCCTAAATTGAACTGAATCCTGCACTTAAGAAAAGGTATAAAACAATACTAGTAATACATTTAAAATAAATAAACAACATAAAATAACAGTAATGTATACAATAAGTACTTTACTTACCATAGAATGTCGTCATCAACACGTGTGTGAGGATGGTGGTAGGAATTATATGGGTATTGCACTCGTTTGCTACACTCACTGTGTTTAAGCTCTGTAACTATCTAGTGTGTGTGTGTGTGTGTGTGTGTGTGATCTATCTATCTATATTATATATATCTATATATATATATATCTATATATATATATATAGATAGATATAATATATATATATATCTATATATATTATATATATATATATATATATATATATATATATATATAGTAAATGGACTTCTGACTTGTAACTCATGGCTTTTTGACTAACAGGCCTTTGAAGTGCAAAAACATGATTAGTTCTCTGTAGAGTTTGTTTTATAATGAAAGGTCATCTGTTCCAGCACTTTCAGAAAACCAATAGCCATAATTATTGTCCTGTAATTTTTTTCCTGAATGTGTTTACTCGGATATGATTATCTGCTATCTGTTTCTTTCTTACCTTCAGTTCACTGAAAAAATAGTATAGTTTATGTATGATTATTCTGCTAAACCGATTTGTGAGTTTTTTTATTTTTTTATTTTAGAGACTCAAATCAGATATAAAAACGGGTCTTACAGTGATAGTTTTCACCTTCTTGACTATTTGAATTTGTATTTTTAACTCGTCACTTTTTCCCTCCTAAATCAGTCTAATTCGTAGGTGTTAAAGAGTGAAGCCATTATTAAATGGTTGATCCATTCACACAGACTGGATTTCCAGTGTGATTTAAGCTCACTAATATAACTAGAACACACATACACACACGAGACGGACAAAAGTATGTGGACACATGACTTTTTCATAGATATAGATATGTATAGAATGCCTTTGTATGGAACAGCACTACATTTTCTAGGTCTCTAGGTGCACAAAGCCATTTGCACCTAGGTGCACTTTATATGGGTTGGAGTGGAAGATCTCCTGCTATAGAGCTTTCACTTGAACCCCATTGAACACTCGTGGGGTGAATTGGGCTTCTTTACCTCACTCTGCATGAGGATTTGACTTTACCAACACCCTTGTGGCTGAAAGAGGCGCTAAATGTGCAACGGGAGGTTTAAAATGCACATTTTATGTGTCCACATTGAATGCGGACAGTCCATATACAGTCCATATAGTTTATTTATAGAGATACTGAGATTTATTTATTTATTTATTTTAAGTTCTCGACTGTGCAAGCACATTCTTATTCTAGTTATGTTCTGGCGAACGCAAGAACGCCGTGATGCAACATGGAAATGTCCTCAAAGGACGCAAAGTTTCACATGCATGCCCAGTTTCCATTATTCAGCATAAATAAGAGGCAATCTGTGCAGCTAATGAGACTGAAAAAAATGTCAGGCTGGATCTGTAACACAGCCAGCAACGGCTCCTGCGAGTACCGCGTTTGAGCCGTCACCTCCGAGCTGAGACGATTGTCAGGAAATTGGTTACGCTGCCAACGGATTTACATGAGACAATGGAACTTAAAAAATATGTCAGTTACACAATGGAACTTAAAAAATATATATATTGACAGTTACTGAGCATCTGCACCGTGAACCCAAACAGAACTGTTACACAATGTTCATTTCTAGAACTATTTATTATATATATATATATATATATATATATATATATATATATATAAATATATATATATATATTGTATATATATAACCCAAACAGCCAGTTACTTTAAAAAATGAGCATAAGCCGCTGCATATAACATATATATATCGTGAGCGCCACCCTTAAAAACAGCCAGCCGCACTGCGGAGATCCTAAATAGATCATAACACGGTGTATTGGACGCTGCACAGGAGAGATCCTTTCCTAACCGTATTTTAACACGGAGATCCGGATACGGACACAGGATTATTAGAATAAAGAACTAGGGAGCTCATCAGGATTTACTCTGCGCGCCGTTACCGGGAGTACCGGAGACTTGGAAGTCCGTGAATCGGGAACAGACAGTCCGGGAATGGAACAGACATATAGGCATAAACATATCCGCGACGAGCGTCCGTGTCCGCGACACTAGGTATGTGCTACGAGCCGGGACGGGGATTGTAGAGTGAACCGGTCTTATATCAGGAGAGGGAAAATCAAGAACAACTTTGGCTGATTGTGTGCGTGTGTGTGTGTGTGCGTGTGTGAGCGTGTGTGTGTGTGTGTGTGGGGAAAAGAGCAGGGGAGGAGAGAGAGCACTGAGCAGAAATTTTTGCTGATTAAAACGGGACAGAACGAAGAGAAAATAAGCGCTAGCGCTATCTTATCTTCATTTCTCCTGTGTGTGAAATGACGTCACCTTAACCTTGTAAAGATAGAGTTTGTCCTCCTTCTATCCGCTTCTAACCACTTATATCTCTAAAAGGAATATCTTCTAAAGAGGAACTAACGCATTCTTCTTCTTTGCATTCTTCTTCTTTGCATTTATTTTGTCTTAGTTTTGATTCTAATTCCGGTTAGAGCCCCTAGCGGTCGGGAAAAAATCTGCAGAATAGCCGCACCTTATTATTAGCCGCATGGTTCAAAACCTAGGAAAAAAGTAGCGGCTTATAGTCTGAAATTTACGGTATATGTATATTGTATATAAGTTTTGCTGATAAAAGCCATAAAAGTATTGTATTGTGTGTGTGTATATAGAATTATGATCATGAAAGCTAAATATTAAGCGCGTTTCCATTACCATTCATTCATTCATTCATTCATTCATCTTCTACCGCTTTATTCGATCTTTCCTCGGGTCACGGGGAGTCTGTGCCTATCTCAGACGTCTATGGGCATTAAGGCAGGATACACCCTGGATGGAATGCCAACCCATCGCAGGGCTCACACACACACACACACACACACACACACACATTCACACACTAGGGACAATTTTCCAAGGTGCCAATCAACCTACCGTGCATGTTTTTGGACCGGGGGAAACCGGAGAATCCGGAGAAAAACCCCCTGAGGCATGGGGAGAACATGCAAACTCCACACACACATGGCTGAGACGGGAATCGAACCCGGACCCTGGCGGTGTGAGGCGAACGTGCTAACCACTACGCCACCGTGCCCCTCATTACCGTTCAAAATGAGCAAAATGCCGATGCGAAAAAGGAATAATTTGCAAAACTGTAATGGAAGCTGCAGGTGCTACAAGACGCCCTATTGCACTGCACAGCTCAAAAAAAAAAGTGGACGTGTTCATCCGTAAATTCTGAATCCACAGATCCTCGCACTATTACCTCCCAGAACAAGCGCATACATGGCCACTCCCAAGTATAGGGTGATTGCCTCGCTATTAATGCTTATATAACGTGCCTACGTCTCAGATTACAAATAAAAATGCCTAATGCGTTGGCCCGATACTTGTCTCCATTTTTTGGACTTATCGCGAGAGGACGTTTAGTAGTTTTAGTCACATGATATGGTTATTGGAAACACCGTCATTTCGCACCAATTTTGTGACAGAGGATCCTAGTCAGACATATGTGCTGTGTCTATATAATCTCATTACATCACAAAAACTATAAACTATGCCAAGCTTTGTGTTTGTTCTATATTTTGCGTAATTACTCATCGTACTGAAGGTCTGGAGTGTGTATGAATGAATGCCGTTAGATTTACTAGACTCATTATAAAGTGAAATGAATAATTATGTAGATTCGACGTTCACAGCACGGATGAGGGGGAGTTAAAATGTGTCGGAGGTTTTGTTGCTCTGTTTCAAAATGAAAGAGATTATGATTTGTCCATATTATGTGATACATGATTTTTGGTTTTCCCTCCCTCGCATCGTAAAGCTGCCGACACGACATTTAAGTCGTCCAGCTCGACTGCCTCGGTGATGGTTTGAAATGATGTGCGATTTCCCCCGTGCTACAATCCGTTGTCCCAAGCTTAATAAAACGGTTGCCATAAAAGTCTTAAAATGCCATTCAGCGTCTTTTCTATCTACAGTGTAAATTTCTTCTGCCGTAATTGTTTTCAGAAATGGTCTACCTAAAGGGAGCGTTTTTTTTGTTGTTGTTGTTTATTATTATTATTATTATATGACTACTGAGCTGTGTTAATGTTGTTCGTATGTGGTAGACGTACTGCTCAGAGCTTTTTTAAAACTAACATGCATTGTTTTTATTCACTTGGGGGTGTCTGTCCATCTCTTGAGAACTTGTTTACGTTTTAAAATAAGACCACCAACATCTTTTCTGTCTGCTTATTCGCTTCAGCGCTGACCGATGATGATTTCCAATTTTCTCCCTATTCATCTTCTTTCACCACTCCTTTTATCTCCTTGTTACCTTCTCTCTCTCTCTCTCTCTCTCTCTCTCTCTCTCTGTCTCACTCTCTCTCTCTCTTATTCAGTGTGACCAAGACCAGTGCATTCACGGCACCAAATCCGTTTTGCAGGCGGCCGCTACACCACTGCTGCAGAGCGAGACCCCAGTCGTGCCGGACGAGTCGACGGTGGTTGGAAAGCCGGCTCCAGGTGTCCCCTGCCCATTACTTCCTCTCGGCCAGCCCACGCCGCCCACCTCCACCCTGACTCTGAGCTGTGAAGCAGAGAGTCTGAGCTCTCCCGCCTCCGAGGCCCAGCACCACTTCCTGACACCTGACGATGCCCCATCGCCCCCAGGCATGCTTCCCTGCCCGAACCCGTTGGATCACAGCGGCCAGACGGTGCCATTTTATACGCCAGCCAGCCAGGACTCTCTACACGAGGACTCCGTCAGAGGCCTGGTCAAACTCAGCTCTGTTTAAATAGACTGTGTCTCCCACACTGCCCTTTAACCTGTGCCAAGAGCCTGCAAGCTCCTCATTGTTAAGTCTACAATCCCGGTGATCTGAGTTACGATCTGCCACACGCGCTCATCACGATGAGCTGCCAAACCCGTCTTTGCTCCTGCGTCTGCCCATGGGAACAGGAGCTGCTGCCCTAAAGGCTGGGTGGTTTCTAAAACAAAGGGCTGCATCGAACTGTTTAAGACGACGTGACGACGTTCCACTTGAAAAGCTGCGTCATGCTTCGTCCCGGGATACCCGAAGTATTTGTCGTCTTTTTTTTTTTTCTGGTATTCAGAATCTTTCCCTGTCAATTGGAAAAGGACAGTTTTTTTTGCCTTCCAGTCTTTTGAGATTATTGCAGTTGATAACATGAGCTGTTGTCATGATGTTGCAGACCCCCCTCCCCCTTCTTCTAAACCTATTTTGGACAGAATATGGTGTTGTTTTGTGACACAAAAAGAAATGTTTTCCTTTCTCAACAAATTGGTATGATATGAAAACATTCCCTGATGTTTTAATGGGATCGTGTAAAAGCTCCGTTCCCGCATCGTTAAACACTTGATGTCGTATGCTGCAAAGTTCCCTGGTCCCTGTGCATAAACACAGTGTTACCTTGTGACGGTCGCCTGTAGTGGATGTTTTAGCAACACGACCTACGGAGAAAAATATAGAAAAAAAACACTGCCCGATAAAATCCGTTTCGTTACAAGCTTCCATTAATTTCAGAGGAAGTTTAAGGATTACATTTCTAAACCATATAAATGTGCACATTTTATATAATCAGTTGTAATCCTTATAAACCTGATGTAACACTATTCACTTAAAAGTAAATTCAAAAGTGTTATTAAATGAAATCTACATTCCATCCAAATGTAAATAAATTGCAACAGGAATAAAGGTAAATAAACAGTAAATATACAAAAGCATGCAGAAGTCAAAATGATTACTAGGACATACTGAGGTTATATATGTTTATGTATGAGTATATACAGGTGCATCTCAATAAATTAACATTTCCCTGATGATATAATTTACTGAGCTGCACTTGTTTATTGTATTTTATGACGATTAGCAGCATTTTAAAAATCATTTTGTAACCATGGGGGGAAAAATGTTAGTCATAAACTGAGAGAATATGAATAACACCGATGTCAACACCAGCACGAACCTTTAAGCAACGCCATGAACCAAACCGCTTTATGTCTCCAGGTGAATTTTCTATTTTGATATGTTTTCAATCATTTTTCCTAAAGATTTTTTTCCTTCCCAATTAAACAACCCTATGAGGTTAAAAAATGACACTAAACAAAATGGGGCAAGTGGAGGTATATCTGTAGAGTTTATTACATGCTTTATTAAATACATGACTATAAAGCACATGAATTATAAGAACACTGTTCTCCGTAACAATACTCTGCTTCTACAGTTCTCCATTCTAACTAAACCAACATGGCGGGAGTAAAAACTGCATAATTATCCCTGTGCAGTCGCTGCTTCCCCCGTGTGTACATGTACTGTATCTTACACACAAACTGAATGCTTCGTTATTCTAGTTTGTGCATCCGGTATTAAACAAAATCCAGGAACCCATGAAGACTGCTACATACACACGTTCCCATAAGTACATCCCTTTTAAGTATTAGGCACATTAGGCAAATATGTACCCTCGCGTTTATTTACTTATTTATTAGAGCCATTTGAGCTTTTATTCCTATCTTTTCCAACCAGTGGTCCCGTGTTTCATACTTGCTTAGCTGGAAGTTTGGCATGAAATTATTTATTTTATTATCTTTTCTTTATTTATTTAATTAATTAATGCTTGTCCTAGAATAAAGTCTTTGCAACAGGTCCATAAGTTCAACGTGCTCTGGAGCAGGTCTAGTTCATGTAAACAGGATTAGATCAATACTTTGTAAGTGGAGATTATAAAGGTTGTGGCCATATTCTAGGTGAAAGAACGATACAGAATCTGCTGATTTCAATATAATAGGAAAATATGGGTTTCCCATTTTTTCGCCAGGCAATCATTTACCTCTAAATTGTTGGACCCTCGTGTCCATTTTTACAAATATTGCCCCACATTATATATATATATATATAATATATATATATATATATATAGATATATATATATATATATATATATATATATATATATATATATATATATGGGAGATATGTGTGGAGATATGGCCATTTAACGTGTCACTACTTTCTGAGGCCTGCCTACTTGCAGCTTTTTCGGCACGCCCTGCTGTTTTAATAAGGTTTTCACATTCTTCATAACAAGGCATATAAAAGATGTGCTTAATCTTTGGACACTGTGCCGATGACCAGCAAATGACAGTACTGATCATAGTTTCTAGTATTAAGATTAAGATTAGTATTAGATTCAAGGAGGCATTTTGACTCTATATATTTCTTTTTCTGTGTCTGAGGTTATTGAGCTTTAGACCAGGAATTTATATCTATGGTTATTATAATGAGTGGAACATCAGGGCTGATTTCTGCACTGCTGGTCATTTTAAAAGCAGCAGTGTAATGCATAAAATACTGTGCTGAATGCGGTGACTTCTTAAGCCCAAAGTCTCCAAAGAAAAAAGGAGAGGGAAATACTTTTTTTTTTTTTTTTTTTACATCAGATGATCATTTGTAATCTGATGTGCATTTTAATAATGTGTTTATTAGCTTAGTGTCCAGCATCTCCACTCAACCAGACAATATATTAAGAATAGATTATTGTACATCTATATACATACATTATATATATACATATACATACATTATATATATATATATATATATTATATATATATATATATATATATATATATATATATATATATATATATATATTAGAATATTAGACTTTTTGATTAGATATTTGATTTTCTTCTCTCAGTAAAACATACCCTGCTTTTTAACACCTTTTGATGTCACTGTCACACAATGTGAGTAAGAAGCTGCTGATTATTTTATGCGATCTCTTATTGGTTAATTATTATCCAATTGGAAAAATATTTCCATGGATCCTGATCTCAGCTCATGTTTTGGAAACGCATCCCTTTCCTCGCGTGTGGTTGTGTGTACTGGCCATTCAGGAACACAGCTGTGAATTCTATAATTGGCCATTTTTTAAAAAAAAAGAAAGAAAGAAGGAAAGATGTGAACGCTGTAGTGAGCGTGTGCCGTTACTGATCTGAGAGTCACCAGAGCTTCACGTCCTGCAAGTCCACGTCCCCGAGGACCTCCAGCTGGGTGATGGAACTCAGATCCTGCACTCGGTGCCTGTAGTCCAGCAGATGCTCTCCGTTCACGGCTACTTTAAACTGGTGAGTCTGGCACAGGATGATAATCTGTGGACACAAACAAGTGTGTCGAAGAACCATTGAGGAGCAGAAATCTGTCAGTTTGGCTATTGTTATTCTGTTCACGTCTGGTAAATAACTCAGTCCTGTTTGGATATTGCCAGAATTGCACTGCATTCTGGCGGTTTCAGAATTTTCAAGCCCGAGCAATAAAATCACTGAAAGCATTTTCACCAATTTCTATTTAGATGTTTAATGAGACTTTGAGGAAGAAACCATGCATAGAAATCAGACTCGCGCTCTGTGTGAGGTTAACATGATTACAGAATATAATAAGGTGCGAGGGGGTAGCTCAGTGGTCTAAGGCGCTGGGCTGCTGATCGGAAGATCCGGGTTCGAGCCCAGGTATGGCCAAGCTGCCGCACTTGGGTCCTTGAGCAAGACCCTTAACCCTCTGTGCTCCAGGGGCGCCGTATCATGACTGACCCCAGCTACCAACATCAAGCTGGGATATGCGAAGAAAGAATTTCACTGTGCTGTAATGTATATGTGACCAATAAAGTATATTATTATTATTATTATTATTATTATTAAGTAAAGGCACACAGTCCTGGGTATGTTTAAAGGATGATGAATATAAAAAGATGGTTAATTATAGACCTGGGATTAACACAGTTTTAAATATTATCCTTCGAGTTATTAGGGGGCCGAGCATCGTGTAGTTCTTTTACTTGTACACAATGACCTGGCTAAAGGGTCTTTTGGATTGGAGAGGTTTTAATGGGACCAAACTTCTAAACAAACGGGGACTGAGTGCTAGAATACCTGAGCACCACTATAGGGTCAAATTTGGACCTTTTGGGACTTTTATCGTTATGAACATGGGTCCAAAGTTTAAAAGCCAAAAAACACCAAATTCCCCAGATTGAATGTTTATAGCAACAATCTGTCTGAATAGATTCTCACATATCTAGCTACTCTAATAAAAAAGTCACCACAGTCAGTGCATAGTCATCAAAATAAACCTCAGGAAAGTTTGAATCCCCAAGCATCTTCCATGAATTGCATTAAAAAGCACCACTTTCAGGGTCAGAAGTTCATTCATTCATTCATTCATCTTATACGGCTATATCCGATCTTCCCTCGGGTCACGGGGAGTCTGTGCCTATCTCAGGTGTCTATGGGCATTAAGGCAGGATACACCCTGGATGGAATGCCAACCCATCACAGGACACACACACACACACACACACACACACACACACACACACACACACACACACGGGACAATTTTTACAAGGTGCCAATCAATCTACCGTGCATGTTTTTGGGCAGAGGGGGAAAACAGAGAACCCAGAGGAAAACGCCCTGATGCACGGGGAGAAACTCCACACACACACATGACCGAGACGGGAATCGAACCCGGACCCTGGCGGTGTGAGGCGAATGTGCTAACCACTAAGCCACCGTGCCCCTTGGGTCAGAAGTTATACGTGCAAAAATTAAAAAATAAATATTTCAATGATCTCAAAAAGATGTTATAGAAGTCCTCTCCCATTGTTTTCACAGATTTTATAGGACACAAGTCACATGTGGGAATGATATTAAAGGTGAGGTTGGGTATTATTCATTTTATAGATTCCCTGTATCAATTCCAAACCATGACCCAACCGCAAATGCTTAGTCATGTTGGTCGTGACACCTTTCTTGCAACGTATTAGTTTATTACAATAATTACACTTAGCTTTGTCTTCGTTTTTTTGAGCACTTTCCGAGGTTCCCCATATGTATCCGATTCTAGAATCGGAATCGATTCTCAACCCCTAATTAAACGTGTCAGCACTTTCAAAATATGCTATAAGGGAGGTCTATATTATATTGTACTGCATCAAAGCCAAAATAAAGCTACTGTCCTACTAGACATACCTCAAAGTATTTCCCAGCTGTGAAGGGGAAGTACAACAGCTCCATCTCCTCCGGGCCCCATGACTCGCTTAAGAAAGAGTTGCGTGTCAACGTGACTGATTTGATCCGTGCGTTCAGGTGTAAGGCGATGTTTTGCGACTCGCTGCACCTCAGGTTTACAGAGAAGCTAGAAAACACGTAAGAAACTTGCTGTAATAGTGTGAGGGTTATATAAAATAATAATAAAGGAGCAGTGCTGTGATGATGATACCTGTGAGGAAATAAGCTGACGTGGCCCTTAATTGTAATGTGCTGTCCAGGACTGAGCCCTTTAAGTATACTGCCCCTGTAGGGTATACTCTAGAGACGGGGAGAAAATGCAGAAGTTGTGTATCTGCTACATTCTATTACCAGTCTATTTTTTTTTTTTTGTGAGAACTCACAAAAACTCACCAAATCACCTGATTCTGAAAATATTGCCTGTAGAAATAAGACTGAGATTATTATAAAGGTTTTTTTAAAGACATCATGTTTAGGTGTGATTGAGATGGTTTGCGGGTACATCGGGAGAAGAATGCTGAGGATGGAGGGACCAGGCAGGAGGAAAAGAGGAAGGCTTTTATGATGTGGTGAGGGAAGACATTCAGGTAGTTGGGGTGGAAGAGGTACATTGTAGAGGACAGGGGTAGGGGTGTGGTGCAGGATGATCCGCTGTAGAGACCCCAAACAGCAGCAGCAGAGGAAATTAGATGAAGAAGAAAGGCGGATAAAAAGAAATCTGTATATTATTTGCGGTTGAGATGAGACGGAGCTTCTTACTGAATTTGGAACATAGCCGATGGCTTGTATTTGAACCTTTCCAGACACTGAGAATGTGTCGATCCGGTGCAGAGGGATTCTGTGCTGATACTCCAGGACGTGAGTGCCGTTTACTGCCACCTGCAGGACAGATAGAGCAATGTACATAGATATTTAATAAATAGACCGCAATTAACAGACATATTTGGTGTGGGAAATCCCAGAAAACAAGTCTACTTTGCGAATGCAAACACATTTTGCTAGACAACAGACCTGATTTAAAAATGCCACACCTTTGTTTCTGAATAAGAGGTTTACTAAAGTCAATATATTTGTAGACTTTAGAAAACCTGTCTTGAAGAGTTGTACACTAGGATGAATACAAATCTGACACGTACATTCATTTCCGATCACAAAAGCTTGGAGAAAGGGTTGCCAGGTTTTAACAAAACATGCAAATGCTAAATACCACTCCCAAAACGGCACGTCTGGAAATCACGAGTTCGAATACTGAAGATGTCAGTCATCATTGGCCTGGAGTCAAAGAGAGAGAAAAAAAAAACTGGCTGCGCTCTCCTGGCATAAACAGTCTTCCCAATCAATCAAAGTGACATCAACCAATATAACATGCAGAAGTGGCAAGACACCGCTTTCCTCCCACTCCACCCTGATGCAGTGCAGTAAACGCACAAGGTTTGAAAATTTCCAGAATTTTCAGGATTGGAGATTTCTTTGATGCAATAATTTGTGGGACAATTGTTCAACCTGGAAACATATGGTTTAAATCTTAATGCAGAACAATAAGCTGAGCACTAAACATATGGATAATAATACTGTGCATTTAGCAAAGCCTGAAGACTAATCTTCACTCAAATGGAGAGATCTAGTTTAACCTGAATATGATGACTAGACTGCAGTCTCATTTAATTAATCAATCTATTTTAGTTTACTCTGTTTTTAAATACAAGACACATGGCAGGAGAAATATCTGATTATAATTAAAGCTTCGTTTAAAAGAAGTCAGTCGCATTAATTTTTGACCCAATGAGGCCCCCTGGTGGCAGCCACTGGGAATTGTGTAGCTGGTGTTGGATAATGCACATTTATGGAATAAGCGACTTATAACAGTTGAACTGTAGTTGAAGGTCTTAAACAGCAGCCTTGGTAAGTGCTGGGATTTGAACTCACACACTTGCCTCATTTGTTGATTGCTTGTCAATATTAAAATGAATAATAACCGTGCATATTTATGCATGTTTATCCAGAGGTTTTTTTTTTTTAGCCTTTTTAGATTTTTGAGCAGGATTCTTAAATAACCAGGGTGCTAATCTTATATATAATCCTAAAAAGAGATCAACCCGGTCACATCAACCCCAATCTCTTACACTAAATATCACATCGCTCACCTTAAACACATCCTCCTGTACTAGGATGATTGTCTCAAAGGATGCTCCTTGCTTAAAGGGCATTTGATCAAGATTCTCCTCTCTGCCCCAGCTGCCTTGCTGTAAAGTGTTGCACACAATGCACGGAGAGTTCCTGAAGCGAGGGTTGAAATGGAAGGCGATGTCAGCTCGGGGCTTCGTGCTGCTGCCGCAGGTCAGATCAAACTGGAACCTGGAAGTGGAAGTATATGACAGCGCTGATTTTTTTTTTAAATTATGGCAGCTGTTTGTATTATTTCATTTGAACAAAATATACAACTCAAAATATACATTTCACAGTTCATTTCATATGACTCGTTTTATAATTTTAGCTTAGAATTTTATTCAGTAGCTTATAAATTCATAAATAGATTGAAGTAGTCCAGATATTTTATAGATGTTTTAATAGAAGACATCTGGCAGGTGAGAGACATGAATTTAATTTAAGTTTAATTTAAAACAGGCATCAGATGCTAAATACAGTCGGCTTAGTTTTTTCGAACAACAGTGCCCCCTGGTGGCAGCCACTGGGAATTTTGTCCCTATTCCAACAATGCTGACGGACAAATTACATTTACATCTTATCCAGAGTGACTTCTCAGTGTGCTCTAGATACAAGTGACCAGTTGGAGGTTAAGTTACTAATGATTGAATGAACAAGTTTAGAAGTCCTAAATCTATCACTGAAATTCCCTGCAAATTAATTATTTCACAATTCTTATTCCTATTATCTAAAACTGCTCAATGAGTCATTTAGTAGTGAATAACATTGACTTTTATTTAGCTGATACAAACAAACCAGAAAGCGAATGTACAGTTCACTTGACCTGCAATGTCCATTGTCAAAAGCGCTACAGAAATGAATAAACTGGGACTTTTCACTATTTTCAAATTTTCAACATTCACTAACATAATAATGACACCCAGCATTGAAATGTCCAGAAGGGATGTGTAAACAACATGCACTACATTTACACATGTGCAAGTGATGGTGGTGCTGGTGGAATTTATGTAATAGTTATGTAATGTAAAAAATGGATGATGAGATGAGACAGATGTTCAACCTAAAAAAAGTAAGTGAGGTTGCATCACTCTTTTTATGTGGTGCTGACGTGAAAGTTAATCTTAATGATTTTTCCATCAGAAGGATGTCAGACAGAAATGTGGGTAATGTAGATATGTCATTCATTTATTCATCTTCTACCGCTATATCCGATCTTCCCTCGGGTCACGGGGAGTCTGTGCATCTCAGGCGTCTATGGGCATTAAGACAGGATGCACCCTGGATGGAATGCCAACCCATCTCAGGGCACACACACACACTCACTAGGGACAATTTCCCAAGGTGCCAATCAACCTACCGTGCATGTTTTTGGACTGGAGGAAACCGGAGAACCCGGAAGAAAACCCCCTGACGCACGCCAAGACGGGAATCAAACCCGGACCCTGGCAGTGTGAGGCGAACATGCTAACCACTAAGCCACCGTGCCCCTTGTAGATATGTCAAAATAGTTAAATGTACATCATCAGATCAGTGAAAGAAGTACCTTTAAATTGGATTAGATTAGTTTCAACTTTGTGCAATATACAGATGAAATGCAGATAAATTATTTCATTAGAAACGTTATAAGATTAACGTCATTAGACTTAAAGATGATCATTTGGTGTCACTCGGATTAGGTTCCCTGTGGGGCTGTTTCTCAAGTTTGTCTCCTCATACCATCTTTTCCTCGTCATAGCCTGGCTTCGGGACAAACTAAACATATCTCAAACTGTATAACCTCTTTATGTCTATTGTTAAAATACAAATAAACAATACAATCGGGCGTGAATGCTTTATTAAACGTTGTAGTAATAAAGAATGCATCATGCAACCTGGATGTTACCTGTCAGCATCATTAAGAACACAGCCCTGAATCACAACCATCTCCCCGGGTTGAAGTCCACCTGGGATGAGCCCTGTGAAAGGAATTGCCTGAAACAGATCCATCAAATTATAAGTATTATAATTTCCTTCATTTACACCAAAGGAAAATAGAGTAGTTGTTTACACGCTATGGTTTCCACCTATCAGCGTTTTAGTTGAAGATTTTTTTTTATATCTGCAACTAAAAATGAAATACTGTTTTTAAAACAAACGAGCTCGGATTAAATTATACCTACCGGGTTAAAAATGGCCTGTTTCGCATTGGCAACGGACATTTGGAATCCCTGCAGGACACTAGCTTGTGTGATAAAGACGATATGAGGCGCGTCTTCTCAATCCGCCATCTTCCCCGGACACAGCGCCGAATCGGTTCCAACTCGAGAGTCGATTCAAATTGCTGTATTAGATTTGAACTGTGTACGTAGTCGTAAACGAATATCTGAAGTGTTTACAAATATAAAGGTGTGTGTCGCTTAGATTTCACTAGGCATGAGGTACTGTAAAGGAAATCAAACGATCAGCGTGCCATATAGTGAATCGTTCGAACATTGAATCAAATCGTTGGTTAAGGATCGAGTCTGTAATTTGAGTCAGTACTGCCGGACTCGGAAGATGATGCACACCAACGACATACATGACATTTATTACTGATCATATATCACTGACAGAAACTTTAATTGTATATTAACGACTGAGATGTAACCTACATTACTGTCTAAAACATAAATGACATACATTACTGAATGAAACGTAAATGACACTTTACTGACTGCAGTCTACATTATATACATTGCTATCTAAAACTTAAATAGTATACATTACTGACACTGAAACCTTAATATCATATAGCACTGACAAAACCTTTAATGGCATAAATCAATAACTGAAGTCTAAAATGCACATTTTACTGACTAAAATTTATACAACATACATTACATGACCTAAATCACACACATTACTGACTGATTGATAGAATACAAAACATGCAATACTGTCTAAAACCTAACTGAGTGTGTCTTTTAGGATTTAGACAGTAATGCATGTTTTGTTACTGCCAAAAACTTACACGACATGCCTAAAACCTAAATGAGAAACATTACTGATTGTTTATAATGAAACAGAGGCCCGACAGCGTCTCTACCACCTCAAACGCCTGAGAGACTTTAGACTGCCCTCTAAGGTGCTCAGGAACTTTTACTCCTGCACCATAGAGAGCATCCTGACGGGAAACATCGCAACCTGGTTCGGGAACGGCATCGTGCAGGACAGACAAGCCCTACAGAGGGTGGTGCTTTCAGCTGAGCGCATCACCCGAACTGAGCTCCCTGACCTGCACTCGATCTACAGCAAGAGGTGCTGGACCAAGGTCAGGAAGACCATGAAGGACCTCAGCCATCCCTGCAATGGACTGTTCTCTCTGTTGCGGTCTGGAAAGCGCTTCCACTCCCTCAAGGCCAATACAGAGAGACTGAGGAGGAGCTTCTACCTGCAGGCAATACGGTCTCTTAATCAGTACACGAGACAGTACTGATCCATTTTGCACATCGGCACATCTTGCACTCACTCTGGACATTCGTCATACCAGTGGTCACTCGTGGTCACTGCTCACTCATGGACATAATACACACAATACACTTAATTACGCACACAAGCCACTTTAAATGCCACTCTACTGCACATCTGCATAATTGCACAAACCTGGACATTCCGTTACCTTATTGTACAGACAGATTTCTTTTGTTTTTTCTAAAGTCTTTATTTTATATTTGTATTTTTTTATCTTAATAGTCTTGTTTTAAGGTCAGGGCAGTTGCCTAAGCATTTCACTGCATATTGTACTGTGTATGACTGTATGTGACTAATAAAATTTGAATTTGAATTTTGAAATTTGAGTAGTGGGCTAAATGCACATAACTTGCACTGAACTTGTCATGTTACAAAATAACATGGAATTATAAGACTAATTATGTCTATAAAATATGTCTGTACTTATTAGGGTATAATGAGAATGCATGAGAATGCACACCATCACTCATACTGGCATTACATACATACACACACACACACACACACACACACACACACACACACACACACACACACACACACACACACACACACACACACACACACACACACACACACACACACACACACATATATAAACAAAATAGAAACACATTCGTATACATCAATTTTATTAAAGCTCTTTAAAGCTTTGTAATACAAGACTTCTCTTTAACTTTTATTTACAAGTCATTTTTAATACAATCAACCAAAATAATTAAACACCTTTTGGTTTTTAAAGCGCTTTGATAACAAGGCTGCATTTGTTGTTCACTTCCACCAAAAGCAGAACCCATCATGATCTTAAACCACTTGCTGCAATACTGGATACCAAAGTAAAATGGCAGTATATTGTAGACTGCCTACCAACATGCATAAACAATATTATATACTAACATATATAGATATATATATATATATATATAATATATATATATATATATATATATATATATATATATAGATATATATATATATATATATATATATATATATATATATATATATATATATATATATATATATATATATATATATATATATATATATACACACACACACACACACACACACACACACACACACACACACACACACACACACACACACACACACACAAAACTACAAATGATGTTGTACGGATGACACAGCGACCTGAAATTGTACCCTTTTTTTCAGGTCACTTTAGGACAGTCAGTGAACAAATTGTGCGTCAACTTTGTACTTTTGTACACACAAGCATACAGTATTCAGCTATTAAGAAAAAAAAGGGTTGGATGGAAAAACACTTTGTACAAACTCCAATCTTTCACAATCTTACAGGTGAACTTCACTCTGTAGGAAGCATTTATAAGGTCACAATCGAGTCATTAAAAACATTCAATAAATTACAACACTCAATAAATGTTGGGTGCCATTAAAATAATCCAGGGTAGAATTTTACCTTCAAAAGTGTTGGTTGAACATTCAATTTCAACAGAAATATCTATAAAGACTTTACCCTTGTTCACACTAAAAGCATTAATAATAAATTTAGGATCTCTTGGCTCAGTCTAATAATGAGAAGAGCTCAGCCGCAAATGAAATGAAAAACATCTCCCAGTATAGGTGGGTAAAAAAAAGTAAAGACTCATTTGAACGGAGGATTTAAACAGATCTGCATGAGTAAACTAGACACAACTTGGTTACTTCTGTCAGTTTCAGTTTAAGGCAAGTGGTTGAGTATTTAAAACTTGCAATGCACGTCTTTGCATTTAAAATTAAAACAGGATTATAATAGCGTGAGATGATCGCCTAAAGTCTGAAATTCAAAGCATGTAATTCCAGTTGTGTTGTTGATTACATAAAATAATGGACATGAGAAAGAAACACACACACACACACACACACACACACAAAACCACCCACACTCACAGTGGGTGCACACATGCACAACAGTGAATAACCAGCATTTAAGCCCCAGTACGCTGTGGGTTTTACACTTTTTGGTTTTTAGTATACATACATTCTGGTGTAGTGTTGTTCTGCAGCATTGTGTTTTTGTCTTCAGCTCCACCTTTACTGTTGTGAGAGTTTTTCATGGTCAGACCTTCATTAAAACAAAAGCAAATGAAGCAGAAATAATGCAGATGAAGCCAAAGCACAGATAATATTTTGGATCATAAAAAATGCCTCATGCAGTCTTCTCGACAACATGAATGAAGTAACAGGGAGCTTCTCCTTGTCCTGGAGTATAGTGCTTGAAATCGCCAAACACTTTCTGCTTGCATTTTCCGAAGAAGGCTGCCTTCAGCAGATCCTTGAAGCTGTCCAGTTGGTGCGGGTAATATGACAAGCGGAATTTACTATGAGACAGACGAAAGGAATTAGGAGCTTTTTCCTCATAGTACAAGTCATGAGAGGTGCATGATTACTAAATCTAATTATTATTGAATCATTAGTCAACAGATTTAACAATACAGAGTTGTAATACTACACAACCTGGCAATCTAATGTAGCCCTATAGAGTGTATGAGGAAAATGAGATAATATAGTGAAAATAAGGGAAAATGGGAAATTCTAGCAATAAAATTCAACAAATTATTCATTCATTCATTCA
This sequence comes from Kryptopterus vitreolus, assembly GCA_030449085.1. Taxonomy (NCBI): domain Eukaryota; kingdom Metazoa; phylum Chordata; class Actinopteri; order Siluriformes; family Siluridae; genus Kryptopterus; species Kryptopterus vitreolus. The sequence continues at coordinate 21,862,711 of JACRUU010000012.1, forward strand.
TTCGTTCGTTCATCTTCTACCGCTATATCCGATCTTCCCTCGGGTCACGGGGAGCCTGTGCCTATCTCAGCCATCCATTAAGGATGGATGGAAAGCCAACCCTTCGCAGGGCACATACACACACTCACAATCACACACACATTCATACACTAGGGACAATTTTTCAAGCTGCCACCTACTGTGCATGTTTTTGGACCGGGGGGGAAACCGGAGAACCCGGAGAAAAACCCCCTGGGGCACCGGGAGAACATGCAAACTCCACACACACATGGCCGAACCCGGGAATCGAACCCGAACCCTGGCGGTCTGAGGCAAACGTTCTAACCACTAAGCCACCGTGGCCCTCAACAAATTATTCGTAATTATTATAAAGGTAAAGATACTGGAAAAGAGAGAGGAAGATGATGCTTAGAAACAGGTGAATAACTTACAATTTATGTTTGTTTAATTCTCTTATAATTTCAGAAAATAAATTTGAGCACATTTACACAATAAATGAAATGGGGATTGAGTAAGGCATTGAGCTCTGGACCAAAACGTCTCAGGTTGGAGTCCCAGACGAGCTGCCACTAGTGGGCTCTTGAGCAAGGCACTTAACCCCCCCATTGCTCAGTCTGCCCGGGTTGCACAGGCCAGTGCATTATTGGTGCGGTCCCCAACCCCGGATAAATTGGGAGGGTTGCATTAGGAAGAGCATCCAGTGTAAAACATGCGCCAAATCTAATATATGGACCATCCGCTGTGGTTTTGGGTAGGCATCGGGGGAAAAAATGACAATTTACACAATAAATAAAATATTTTCATATCGGTATAATAATTTGAGCAGATTTACTGATCACATGACATGAATCAACTCTTAAACCTGCTCCTTTAGTTATTAATTTATAATTTAAAAATTATGTCCTATTCTCATAACTTGTGAACATAATCTTTTCATTTGTATTAATAATTTAACAATAGGACAGGTTTAAACAGATTACTGGAGCTTGATTGGCAAATTTCCGTGTACAATGCACATTGGAATCCTGTTTACGAACACGTTTGTCACTGGCATTTAAAATATTAAAATTCCTTCATACATATGCACCAATTAGAAATCAAAATGAACCTCTTAAAGAAAGTATTAAAACGCTCCTAAAACCCTGTTGCCTTTGGTTTATCAATGTAAAGGAATCACTATACATGTGCATTGCATCATTATTGAACAGTTGGGAAATTGAGCTCACACTGCATGCTGGGGATGAGCACCTTTAGTTTACAGTACCTTGTCTCTGGTGCTTTCTGTGATCCTTCAACTTGTAGGACCTCCAGCGAGTAGTCCAGAGTCACCATGGTGGGCTTGTTGTTCACCCACAGTACAGACGTGTCGATGTCTTGTTTCATATCACTCTAGAATACAAAACACCGGCAGAGCCATTAAAAAAAGCCTTTTGATCCAAATTGAAACTTAACTTGTTTGTAAGGTGTGTATAAATACATATACAGTTTGTGTGTATTATGCAATACTGCAAAGCATTTCATCAGAGTTTAAGGTGGAGTCCGTTTCGTGTTTGATCAGGGTCATCAGGCTAATGAGGAAATGTTTTAGGAAGTAGTAAGGCCTCTCTTGGGTAAGAATTTGCATGACTCATTTCTCAGATTTGCTTTTGCTGAAATATATTTATTTCTTTTTCATCGACTCAAGGTTACAGATATTAGTCAGTTTTAAACTTTTGAGATTAGTTATTGCATACAGAAGTTTGTCGACATGTAGCACAGTGTGGGAGGAGGAATAATCAATGCCTGAAAATATTTAGCAAATGTGATAGGGGTAGATTATAAGAGTGAAAACAAAGCTTATAAATGTTATATAATGTCATAAATGAATATGACATAAATGAATATTATCTGTTGTGTGAATGAATGAATAAAGACATGTGACAGTTCTGTAGAATAATTAGAATACATTTTTGGGGGTGAGGGGAACACCAACATGTTCATAAGTAAATAAATAACTACATCAATAGATAGAGAGACGTATCAGTAGTTTCATGCTTGAAACTGAGGCAGAAAGCTTTAAATATTATATAAATATAATGACGTTTGCTGATTTTAAACAAGTAAAAAGCTTACTAGTTTACTAGTAACTGAGATAGTTTGTTAATAAAAGGAAAAAAAGTCAATACCATGACTGCACCCCAAACCATCCTAACAATAATTATTTCCTGAAAAACTATATATATTGTCGCTTTTATTCAAGCGTAAATGATTATAAACAAGAGCATGAAAAGGTTCGTGTTTCTTTTGATTTGTACAGGGGTCATTTTGGTGGACACGACCTTTCTTACCCCGGGAATACCTGGTAATAAATGTTCTTGCCCTCCGGAGCTTTGCCTGTCTTGAGGATGTAGTCATAGTTGCGATGATCGATGATCAGGATTCCTCCAGGTTTCACCATGCTCGCTATGTTCTGCAGGGCCAGCTTCTGATCACTCTGATCCCCTGCAAGATCAATCAATGAATCAACACCGCTACAACCGTTAATCGGCTATAAATCTACTGCAAATCTTCTAGTCCAACCCATTGCATCAGGGATGGACAAGACCAGCAATCAGTCACACATTCAGGCCAAAGCAATAGTACACCAAATATTAATCATTATATCTTGTGTACTGGGTATCAGGGAAAGTGTAGCCGGCCTGATTACCATTTCTGAGATTCACAGTGACGAAATCTCTTCACCTAACCCTCAAAGAATGCTTTAAGACCGCATGAACCCACGGAAAGTGTCAAACAAGTGATCTGTAACACCTCTACAACAATTAACCGGTTCAACTGAATTGTATTAATTAATACCTTCAATATACCTTTAAAATCTGGCAAATGAGCAAAAGAGTTCCCCAGACAAATAACCGCATCGAATCCGTCTCCTGGCTTTTGAACATCGTCGGCTAGTGTGAGCCAATTAGCTTCTTCAATTACTAGAATGGAAGAAATCGGGTTAAACATCCACTAGTAAAGCCGCTTACAGGAACTGTAGGTTTCTTATCTTACCCCAGTTATCAAACGCTGACTCTTTCCTCCTTTCCCATCTCTCCTTGAGTGCATGCTTCAGCATCTTATCACTGGCATCAACGCTGACCACCGTGAACCCCTCCTCTAACAGCATGATCGAGTCCACACTGTGAAAAGAAGCGGTAACAGCTCTGTCCATTTGATAGATATTAGCGAAGGAGAGATTCTGGGAAAAGAATGACATAATAACATCATCTCCCCCCAACGAACATGAAAAAGCCCTGACACCATTATATCATGTGGCCAAGAGTTACCAACCCAGAGTGGATTATTTTTCTATGACTCATATCTCATGACTTATAAATATGTTGGTCCTCTTTTACCACAGCATTTTGCAAACAGTTTGTTTTTTCTTATTTATTTCACAAATACAATAGACTAGCAGTCACAATTAATGCAATAAACAATAAATTAGATCACTTTATTTAATCAATATTTAGTTAATAAATGGACATTTGGTGCCACCCTGATGAGGACGGGTTCCTTCTCGAGTCTGGTTCCTCTCAAGGTTTCTTCCTCATGCCGCCTCAGGGAGTTACCACAGTCCCCTGGACATATTTACACGCATAAACAACAATCTTTTTTCATTCTATATTATCGCATTATCGGTGTGAAGATGCTTTGAGACAATGTTCATGTTAAACATTGATTGCGGCTATAAATCTTCCCTCACTAGATTGTTAACACTGACCTTATACTGAACATTAGTTCCGTAAATGTTGCATATATGTATCATTAGAGAATGTTTCTTAATTTCTGAGAACCCTTTTACTAAGTAGCCTTCAATCTAAAAAATCCCTCATCTGTTAAACAACTACCCTGGTTTAACTGTTGCAATAGAAAGAAGATCACAAACCTATTAATATTAAACTGTGATTTGCCTTGTAGGTGAGAGATTAGTCTTGGGTGAGTGTATGGAATTTATTTACATTTAAAGCAAACCATGTCTAAAACAAAAAATATCTTAAAGGAACATGCGCTTCTTATCCAGGAACTTTGTATCTGCGAGCTTGGAAATTGCAAAATAACAGCTATAGCCCTGTCATTCCATCATATATGCAAAATTCACAAACAAATCCTTATAATTTATGGCATAGGCTGCTTAAGGATTCACAGAATTGTATTGTACAATGTAATCCACTGTTTTATGTACATATGACAAACCTTTGTATCATGCATACTTAATTAATCAGAAATGCTGTGCTCTTAAATTAATACTTGACTTGGTATTTTTATTGTTCCTCCAGTTAAACAAAAAAGATCCTCTTTTAATCCTGTATAAATATTGAACCACTTGTTATATTCTAGTTATGCAATCAGCTGATTCCAAGAAGGGTTCAATACGCAAAGCTGCTGACATACACTGAACTTGTATCATGAAAGGAAGCAAAAATGCTTAGTAGGCATTTGCAGCATGATCAGTGCCCATAGAGCAATATTTCATCAGACAGACAAATTTGTCCACTGTGTTTTTCAACTTGTTACTTGAACTCATTGAACTTGTGAAGAGATCATGATTTCTCTAACCAAAATACTTTTACCTCCTATTAATCTACTATTTATGGACAAAAAAAAAAATTCTCCTAACCATAAGATTTCTACATGCTTTTTGATCACCCCAAACCACATTTTGTCCCCATTTGCTATATACATTATAATAATATATTATAATAACATCCACTCTTCTGGGAAGATGGTACACTAGATTTTGGAGTGTGTTTGTGAAGCTACTGATGTAGTGTAGGCCTGGAGTGAAGTCAAAACTTATAATTTATAAGGTCACAATCGAGTCATTAAAAACATTGTTGGGGTCAGACCGTAATGGTAAGTCACTAAAGACCTTCCACTCCAACCACATCTTTATGGAGCTAGCTTTGTGCAAGGGGACATTGTCAATAGGTTGGAATAGGTTTGGGTCTCGTAGTTCACGTCAAGGGAAAAGGTAATTCTACAGCATTCAAAGACAGCATATACAATTGTGTAACCAGGTATCCAGTATGTCAGTTTGAGGTAATATTTACATGGTTATTTAACCATTTTCCTCCGCTTTTGCCCATTTTTTGCATTTTCTTGATTCAGAATATGTACTGATGGTTTGAATGGGAGATCTGTAAATGTATGTATATAGGTGAGAGGAGCTAAGTGTGCTCTGAAAAACAGTGTGTGTGTGTGTGTGTGTGTGTGTGTGTGTGTGTGTGTGTGTGTGTGTGTGTGTGTGTGTGTATACACTGTATACACTGCCGTTCAGACAGCTGCTGTATGTTGGTAACATTATGAGTACGGGTTATTAATAGGTCAGGTTGTGTTCCTTGTGCTACTTAAAAGTGTGTGTAATATATTTTGTAGATCAGAAAGCAAAGTCCATTTGTACAGAGATTACAAAATATAATACAGTAAACAGTCACACTCTATACTAGCATAATTACGTAAGAGGAAATGTTCGGATTCAATTTTATCACACGCTGTTAGTTTTTATTGTGAATGTTGGTTTCAAATTCAATATTGATCTTGGTGTTCATAAAATTACAAGGTTTTAAAGAAATCCATAAACACATTTGTCTTTGGTTAATTGAAGCCTTGAAATGTTTTTGGAAAAAAGGGCAACATGAGTTCAAATCCATTCATTTATACTATAGCACTCGAAGTCTTAAATCTGTCGGGAGTTACAGTTACAAGGGGTTATTTTCCTGTCAGGAAATGTTTATTTTTGTAAGGATTCTCCAGTGTCACTGTGTTGCAACACAATGTAAAAAGTGAAAGTTTAACTTTACTTTAGAGAATGTCTTCAGAATAGCAAAGCATGAAATAATGTTTAAATAATAAATTATGACTACTGTTTTTCTTTTTTTTTTTTTTTTTTTTTTTTTTTTTTTTGAATGCAACATGATCTGGAGATCCACAATTCTTCATAATTGTAATAAAACATATCCATTTAATATAATAATGTATGGCATAAGTGCATTAATAATTGTATGTATTTTTATGTATCGTGTATAACTTATTTGAACAAAAGTATTGAGACATGTGATATTTTCCACCCTTCCTCAAACTGTTACCACATAGCTGAATGTTCATGTTTGTTTTCCCTTTATTTGATCTAGGAGACCCAAACCGGAATCACAAAGCCAGCTCTAAAGATGAGAAGGAATAGAAGATCTTGAGTGGTCTGTTGTAGAGGACACTTGCAAACACCTTTGTATTTTAGCGAAACAATTTTTTTTACAGTTTTTATTTTACAAAGCCAATTTCGCAATATTACTTTTTCACGTTCTACTGTAAATCTTCTAGTCCAACTCATTGAATCAGGGATGGACAAGACCAGTAATCAGTCACACACTCAGGCCAAAGCAATAGTACACCAAATATTAATCAGTATATCCTGTGTACTTTTCAAACTGAAGGTCAGGGAAAGTGTAGCCGGCCTGATTACCATTTCTGCGATTCACAGTGATGAAATCTCTTCACCTAACCCTCAAAGAATGATTTAAGACCGCATGAACCCACGGAAAGTGTCAAACAAGTGATCCGTAATCAGTTGTAAATGAATAACAATTAATCGCCAATGTTCATCTTGAAAGGAACACACCTGCATAAACAGTGGCAGCTGGTTGTGAAAGGGTCAAATGTGGCTACATCTCGATTTGTCAATGTTTTGGCAATAAAAATGCTAGTATTATGCATCATTCTTAACAAAATAAATAAACAAATAATAACCACACAATGCAATAAGGAGCTCCCTAGGGTCTTCCATATGAATATATTTACCAACTGGTTGTCTTGTGCTACAAACTTACTGCCCAATCATGGCATACTAGCAGTGGTTTATCAATTTGTGTCCAGTAAACAATTACAACACATTGAAAGATTCGTCATTATGCAATAAGTGTACGCTTATGAAATGACAATGGTATGGGGAAAGGTATAGATAACATTTTTATGGATAAAATAATGAGTACAGTATAGTTGTAAATTGAATTGTTTATTCATAAAACAACATTTATATGCATTCTTATGAACGGTTTTTAACAGATTTGCTCATTCATTTGTTATCTCCTCACTAATCGTTTATTTATTTCATTTGAATAGTACACAATTACATACTCGTCATGATGTGAGAAGTTAAGGATAAAATAAAAACCCGTAAATCACACTTTCTCCAAGTTATCAAAAAACAGAGCAAGGCCAAATCTCCTGTTTTTAACCACATTTCACAGATAAGCCTCGGCACTGTCAAGGCTAATACATCGCTGGCTGAGAATGTAAAATAAAACATTCCTTTCTAGCCAGTGTACACTGCTTATCACCAATGAGCTATACTCTAGTCCTATAACTCTGAATTGGAACACATCTGATCCTGCTTCATCTCCTGGAGATCATCTGCTGCAATGTTTACCTATCTTAACCACACACATCTTATCTGCTAATTTGTTCACATCATTATATGTCCACCTAGCCATTACATCCACTTGTAACCATTACATCCATCTCAAACAGTTGCCATATAATTGCATCAGATGTCATTTTATGCTGTATACATTGTATGCAATGTCCTTTCATTGGCCAGGCAAACGTGAGATCTATGAACATACTAAGGTTGACATGAACTGAAGGACCAGACAGTAAACTTGATCAGTGATCGACTTGATCAGTGACCCCTCATGATCAATTTCCCCAAAGAAAAACAAAGATTGGAAAGCATTTCAGTAGATTTCGGAGCTTAGTATTGTTGCGTGTGCCTATTTAACCACCTGCGAAAGCCCTCTGAACATCTTTAGAAAGAATTGTCATGCGGATTACACACCAGCCTTCCTCACTTGTCAGTGGTGTTCTCAACAATTTAGACTTTCACTGGTTAAGGCAATGGGAAACTGATCATGTGGTGTCAAGTTCACAGTCAGGTCCTACAGCAAAGAACCCTGTCCTGGCTCTGGCCCCGAATTCCTGACCAGTAGAAATAAATGGAGCAAGGCATTTGACCGTATATGTTACACCAAAGGCTTTCTTCTTCCCTTATTTACCGTCACTATTATGTCTATTTGTACATGATTGGTGGGTGTTGTTGCTCATTGAACGCAGTGTTTATTTTTAACACGGTTGAATGAACATCACGGTGTTTTAAAACCTTTAGTGTCTGTCTAATCTCAGACACTATGAGAAGATCATGAAGGATGAGGAGGTCAGCAGTATGCATTTACAAACGAGGCACTGCACAGTCAGGCATTAATGAGTGTGTGTGTGTGTGTGTGTGTGTGTGTGTGTGTGGAATTACCCAGTGCCACAAGCCACATCCAGCACTATCTTACAGCCCTGTTGTTTGAGCAGAGACACCACCCAGCTGCGGTACTCCGCCGTGCGGCTCTTCGTGTCTCCTATATACAGCTGCCACACTCTCGCCGCTTTCCCGTCCGCGTACTGATCCGGCAGGCCGACAGCGCCCACGCCGAGAGAGCGCGTTCTATAAATACTGTCCACCATGCTGCTTCTATACACTAGTACACTATACAAATAAATGTCAAATGAGATTTATTCAAAGAGCGTTACTTTTTTTTATTTATTATTTAAATATTTCCCCTTCTCAACACAAGCGCGTCCCCACGCTAAAATACCGCACTGCTTCGCTGCTAATAGTATTTATATACGGAAGCGAAATCACAGGAAGAACTTTAAACCAATCGTATTCCAGCGTTCCCTCACGCCTACAATCTGATTGGCCCGAGTTGCAATGACGTAGGCCGCCCTCCAAAAGAACGCGGTTCGTCCTTATTTGCTCTTTCATCATATTTCTCTGGCGAGCCACGTGCACCCATAAACACTGCCATTGCAAATATAAACTACTTATAGTCTATGGATTTTATTTATTTATTATTGATTGATTTAGTGAACTCATCTGCAGCACTGACAGCCTTACAGGCCATCAGATATGTATCTCCAAAAAAAAAAGAAAAAAAATATATATTTGTGTGTGTGTGTGTGTGTGTGTGTGTGCATGTGTATTCATTTTTCTACCGCTTTATCCGATCTTCCCTCGGGTTACGGGGAGCCTGTGCCTATCTCAGGCGTCTATGGGCATTAAGGCAGGATACACCCTGGATGGAATGCCAACCCATGGCAGGGCACACACACACACACACACACACATTCATACACTAGGGACAATTTTCCAAGGTGCCAATCAACCTACCGTGCATGTTTTTGGACCCGGGGGAAACCGGAGAACCCGGAGAAAAACCCCCTGAGGCACGGGGAGAAACATGCAAACTCCACACACACATGACCGAGACGGGAATCGAACCCGGATCCTGGCGGTGTGAGGCGAACGTGCTAACCATTACGCCACCGTGCCCCTTGTGTATGTGTATGCACATATTTATTTATTTAGATACATATCTGATGGCATGTGAGGCTGTCAGTGCTGCAGATTAGCACTGAATCAATCAATAATAAATAAATAAAATCTATAGATTATAAGTAGGTTATATTTGCACAATGGCACTGTTTATGGGTGCACGTGGCGCACCAGAAACAAACAATCTGAGGCAGTTTTCCTAGGACAGGAGGATTATAAAAGAATAATACCTTGGTTATTTACCATTTGGTATTGCATATAACAGAAGGTATACTTTTCTGTAGTGTTTCTTATTACAGATTGATTGAATTTCATATCTTTAACAATATAGTCTCAAGAGATTGTCTGGTACTAGAGGGTGAAATATAAACAAAAGTCAAAAACATTTATAAACTAAGCAGAAATTCATGGCACCGATTATCCAGACAAACATCAACCAAAGGGCAAAATCCAAAAGAGCAGTAACAAATAAAACAAGGGTCATACGCAAGAACTGATGGCAAGAAACAACCACCGAGATTTGTCAAGAATTGGCAAGCCCTCGTGTTGCGCTAGTGAGAGAACAGTGGTGAACAAAGTGCAAAAATCTATTTACCTTCATTAATCTGCACTGTGACTTCCATTTCTTTTAGAATTGAATGTTGAACAGTTATGCTTGAAAGTGTTAATAAGTGTAAAATGTAAGAGTACATTTCAATACAAGAGTATTTCTGAACATAAGTTTACTGAAATCTCAAACAATTCTGATCCAGACTACACACTCGTAGTTCCCAGACGTTCCAAACAGAGCTGACCTTTATCATGCTTTCCAAACACTTTTCCCAACCGCAGCGTCAAACAAGAATGTCCAATGAGTATGATTAATGTAATATTGTAAGGTAAATGACATGCATTTGGCATATTTTATTTTTTGTTCTTGATCAAGGATACACAATTCATGCTTATTGTAATTGTAATTTCTAGTGTTTTAATTCAAAAAGCCTGGGTTCAAGTTACATCAGGTAGATTGATAAAAATAAATAAATAAATAAATAAATAAATAAATAAATAAATAATAAAATTACTGGTGACTGTAAAATCTTTTACATGTTCAGAGTCATATTTACATATATTTGTGTATATGTATCATATATACATATATGTATTATACATACATACATGTGTACATGTATTATATATAAATACATATGTATTATTTACACATATGTACACAGTAAATATATGCGGAATAATAAACAAATGTCACAAAATATTAAACACAAAATAAAATCTAAATAATATATCTAAAAAAAGAAGTATTAGTTTGAAAGTTTAGAGCAAGCTACCAAACCACAAGCCTCTTCATGAACATTTACTATATATATATATATATATATATATATATATAGTATATAATATATATATATATATATATATATATATATATATATATATATATATATATATATATATATATATATTCTCGCAAAGACAACCATGAGCGGTGGTGATGAAGTTTAAAAATGAGTGGACAGAAACATGCTTTTATTCAACGCTCAGGTGTTCTGCTCTGTCTGTTCGCACAGCACGTATTTCCTCATTTAAAAAATGTTAGGAGACATTTTATTTTATTTATTTTTTTATTTATTTATTATTTGTTTGTTTGTTTGTTTGTTTGTTTGTTCATTTTTGTTCCGGGTCCTAAATATAATCGTCATATTAAATATACTATTATACTAAATATACACTAAAATACTATTTTCCCAATTGCTCTTTAATATACATATTAGGCGAAACAGAGCTTTTTATTTACTTTATTCATTCACTTACTCAACATGTGATACTGCATACTATATTTTGAGTTATTTGATCTAAGTTAAAAAAAGTTATTTAAACGTTATTTTTATAATAGTAAAATATTTGCTTTGTTTAAATAGCCTTTTTTCCTGAAAAAAAAAATTAAATTGAAATTAAAATGTTTAAATGTGGTTGCTCTAAATGTATGCACTTGCTCAACATGTGCTTCATTGTTGTTGTTGTTTTGTTGTTGTTGTTCTGTTTTATTTTTTTGTAGCTGTGCAAGAACGTTAATAAAGGTTTTGTCATTTAAAACCTGTATTTTTATATTAGTAATATTTTATTTGGATTTGGACTGCCCTCTAGTGGGCAAAGAGTGAATGAATAATAGAATACACACGACTGGATTAATGTAAATTTGGATAATGGATTAGGAAAAAGCATGTCTAGTGTCTCACGTTTGACCTATAAGGATTTGAATGTTTTGGAGCCATTTATTAATACATTCACTTAGATTATAGATGATAGATCAAAAATTGCAAAAATTGCATGTTTCCATGAGTTCTTGTCCACAAGGAGGCATCATATCTTAACAAACTCCAGTTTTTAACAATCTCCATTACAATTGGACACCTGGCACTGCTTTTGTCTTAAATATGCAATGATCCCTGCGATCAAATCTGCATTATTTGATGTGTCACTGGAAATCTCTGTGGATGACAAGTATTAACCTGACTTACTCATTATGCTTCTGTTCCCTTCTCAGGCACATGCATGCCTGTCTCCTAATAAAGAAATATACATGTTTAAACACTCAAAGTATTCTTTAAATTAATAGTTATATCTTTGGACTGTATTGTGCCATACCCACTGTGCACTATCACATTAAATACCTCGACTTGCACTCTATAAAACTTGCTGTTGTATAAACTATCTTACATTACATTACATTCATACATTGTGTACTGCAGTGTGTATTTTCTTTATTGTTTACTGGACCATCCTGTCTCTTACGTTGTACTATTATGATTCTTACATGCACCACCTATAGAGAGAGATAGAGAGAGAGAGAGAGGGGTGTGTGAAAAAGGTTTTCATTATGCTGTAAGGTATAATAACAATACATTAAATTGAATTCGGGACAGATTGATGATAATCATAATTTCCAAGTTTCTATCTATAGACCTCCATTGTTATTGAAATATTTTTTGTTTTGTAGGTTTTTTAGGCCTGTGTAGTGAATTGCAAAGTGCTAGATTTTAAAGTGCAAAGATTTTACTCAAAATAACTGAATGGAATTTCTCCCAGCGTATCTGAGGAAAAGCACTTGTGTCTTAGCCTTGGCAGATTCGGATCAACTCGGAGTCCTTCCGCTCCGCACAATGCTCATATGCCATGAAAGCTGCGGCTCCTGCCATTGTTCTGCCTGCAGTTGTAAACACCATCATGGCTCACTGCAATGTCTTCTCAAGGTCTCCTGAGCTTCTAACCAAGGGTGTCCAACAGTTTCCGGTTCAGAATTGTCGGCCCCCGAATCTCAGGAAACAATTCGTGTCACGGAGAACCTTTTGTGCAAAGACAGGTTCTCCTGAGATGTGAGGGAAAGACGCAAGCTGTGCGTCCAGCTGTGCTCCCTTCATCCTGTGTTACTATATGGAAAAGGGAGCTTGGTGGTGTTTGGTGTTTCTGTGTGCCAAGGGGGATGTTTTGAGTGAGCGTTTCCACAGACAGCATGTCATCACTCCCAAAGGAGAAAGAAACACCAGAAGGGCTAATTTAGACAGTGTTTGCTTTGTTTGATAATGAATTTACCAGAGCTGTGAATCACACAACATTTTTCGGCCTGTACTAAGGTCACAGAAGGAAAACAGTTCTTTTGCGGTGATAGTTGCAAATAATACTACAACCTGTTTTGGATAAACTTCCTCTGTTACATGACTGCTACTGTGGTAAAGGTCTATGGATTTACTATTTTCTGATCACACTGTACATTGTCCTTTATCATTATGAGACAATAGGCATATCCATATTAACCATAAAAAAGGATTTGGAGTATAATTGATATATAGTGGGGCACAGTGGTTTAGTGGTTAGCACGTTCGCCTCACACCTCCACGGTCCGGGTTCAATTCTTGTCTCGGCCATGTGTGTGTGGAGTTTGCATGTTCTCCCCGTGCCTCAGGCCAAAATGTGTGTGTGTGCCCTGCGATGGGTTGGCATTTCATCCAGGGTGTATCCTGCCTTAATGCCCATACACGCCTGAGATAGGCACAGGCTCCCCGTGACCCGAGGGAAGATCGGATATAGGGGCAGAAGATGAATGAATGAATGAAATGTTTCTATATGTTTCTATGAATTTATTTCTATAAAGCTCCTACATGGGACTGTTCAGAGCATTGAAAACTGCACTAAATTCATGTTTCCTTGCATGATTATGGCTTAACTGCAAAACATGACCACTCACCTCAGTAATTAAGATTATTGGTCACATTAAGATCTTGCATCAGTATTTACTTGTTCAAGTGGTTTAGAGTCTTAATAAAATACTGTGAGGGAAGGTTATTGGAAATGCCTGACCATGACTAATATGACTTTTTTTTTTTAAACACAGTTTATTAAAATTCAATTTAGTCATAACAATAGACAATGGCACAAAGCAGATTCACAGAAGTATGGACAGACAAACTCATCCTTAATGAGCATGCCAGAGTTAACAGTGGGAAGGAAAAACTGAGGACTGAGGACTCAGACTCACTCAAAATCTTGTGCAAAACACCAGAATAATTTGCAAGTTATGAGTAGTTAATGTTCACCTACCATAATTCTCAAAAATATTGTATTCACTTTTGACAGGTTTCACATAGTCTACTCTTTCACATGCATGCTCCTTTTGTTTACATGAAGACAAAGTAAAATGACAAAAGAAGCCACTCTAGACCAATGAATCCAAATGTGATATTTTTGGCCCTAACATTAGAACTTGCCTAAGATAGAAAACAGGAGAGAAGAGGTTATCGGACCGCCTTACACCAACCTTCAAACATAGAGGTGGAATCTTAATGTTTTGCTGTTATTCATTCTAAGAGAGGATTTTTTTTACAGTGAAAATAAAGTGTAAAAGTCTATACATTTGGTCAAGGAAAATCTTCATACTGTTAGTCTACCTAGTTTGATGCATATAAACAAAAGGAACATGTATTTGTTTCTGCAAAATGATAAATTACCTGACGATTCCAAACATTTGACTGGCATTGTATGTAAATGGTGTTTATATAGTTTCTAAATGTTGAATTATGTGAATGTTTTTAAGTGTATACTTGTAGTCTTAACCTAAAAAAATGATTTTATTCCTAAACGGCATTGCTAATACGGTTGATTACATTCTGGAACTGCTGAACGTTTCGCCCTCATTGCATAGAGGCAACATCAGCAAGTTAGCTTTAGTCTTGTGACTAGAGCATTTGTCAGCACTTATATCATGCTTTTTGTCTATGAACTAGATTTTTTTTAGTTAGTTTGCACACCAGCTCAGCATACAGTGTGTGTGTGTGTGTGTGTGTGACAGAGAGAAATATATATATAGTAAAAGCTTGGGGGGGGGGGGGGGGGGGGGGGGGGGGGAAGGTAAATTTACAGAAATATATGCAGTCACAGTTCACCCTCGGTCCCTTTTTCTCATTTATTTTTACTATTAAAGAAAGACATTGAATTACTTTCTTGTTTTCAACAGATACAGTACACAGTGTTATACAGCAGCCACTCTGACCTCCTGCCTTTGAAACAGGTTTTTATGCCACTGGAAGCAGTGTGTCAATGGTGCGGGTTCAACCATAAACCCACCCCTATTATGCAAGGTTATGCAATCTGGGTTTAAGGGCTCAGCAGAGTGTATACATTGTTCAGGCAGAATTCTATGTGGATTTTTCAGTTGACCACATCTGGACATGTCTGTGGCTGTACCACTGGTATGTAAGCTCTAATCTCTAGCACTTCAGTGCAGGAGGAATGTGTCGGAAAAGTAAACATTTAGAGTGCAAATTTGCTGACGGGTTTCTTCCAGCTGCGCACTCTAAGTGACACAGAATCTACTCGGTTCAAAATATCCAGTATAGTCCTAATAGACAACCGTATGATATAATATAGATGCGCAAACAAGACTACATAATGTAAAACATCTCACAAATGTGTTTAGTTCCATTTTACATAACCTCTTAATGCCATAGATAAGATCACGTGATCTTGATTCAACACCTCACACTTTTACATACTACAATATACTGTGCATATTAAAATTATTGGGAAATAAAAGATTATGATTTGGAGTGGAAGATTGTAGGTGGCCTGATATAAAGTTCTGTCTTCAAAGAACACTAATCTTCATATGCACGCTCTGTGGAACATCTTTTCAGAAGAGGATGTTCAAAAAGCATTTTACTGTCAGTCAATGTAGGAAATAATTTCGGTAAAATAACTCATCATACAGAAGGGTATTTTCAAATCTTTATTTCTTAAAAAAATTTTAAAACAATAATGTCGCATAAAAACAAGACTTTTTACATCATACTGGAGTGTGCATAATACAAATCAGGGAAATGATAATAATACGCCACGAGTTTCGCTCATTTTTACTTATTACCGCAAATCCTTCAGAAGCCACAGACGTACCTCAGACTCAAAAGCTTTTTTTTTAAAATTCTGAATTCAGTCGAGTTTTCATTGTGCATGAAACACAGGCAACCATCTACAGTACCAGATCCTAGAGAGTTTACAGGAAAGATATGTCCTAGGCAAACATTTTTCAATTTATCATCTTTATGAAGTGGTTTGCACTCAAAACGTCAAACAGATAAGATGATAAGGCACTGATGGAGAAAAAAGTCAGCAAAAAAAAACACCACCTGCATTAATTACAAAGTAGACATGAATGAATTCACTGAATATCAATTTACAGTAACACTTAGCCTTTAAAAAAAAATGTAAATGACATTATGACCAGAAAGTTAGTATACGAACATTCCTGTCTGGCATCAAGGCAACACACTCAAAACGGTCACTTTTTAACCTCGGTCACCTGCGTAAAGTTTATGGCCACTTGTGTCACTTTGAGTGCAGGAAAAGTAAACACAGATTGCAAGGCTACAAGGTTATGGCCTGAACAAAGTGGTGGCTACATTCGAACAGTTCCCCAGTGTTTACATACAATATACAGTACTCTCAGGGCGAGACAGGGTCTTGACTAAATATCTGGCTGAGAACGTAGAGGTTCTATTTTTGTCCAGGATGTTTGCGGGCACTTCTTGGAACAATTCTGCTTTATTAATACATCGGAGCGCAGTGTCGGAAAAAGGAAAAAAATATATATATATAAACCACTGATAATGCATCCAAACAAGCCTAAGTGGGATGTGGGATCCTACAATCGTACTCCTGTTAACCTGCAGGATTACCGTGCTCAAACAGGCATCCGCAGAACGGCGACTATTACCGGCTTTGCCGTCTAAATAATTCATATCCAGGCCGCGCGTGCATTTCTAACAGTTCAACACAGCGAGGCAGTGCAAAAATCTTTTGATTAATCCAGACTGTTGGCAAACAGAAAGAATCTTGGATCAGGAGGAAGAATTGAGACAAATTGACCCTGGGATGTGCACCACATAATTTATCTAAGACAGGAAACTCACTCAGGAAGCTGTTTCTCTCACACTGGTGCTGCTGTGCACCGTGACGCAAGAGGCCTTTTAGAGACACGCTCCCCAGACGAGGGAATTACAAGCAGGATATCCACATTTTGCCTCACGCATTCTTGTGGCCACAGTATCGAGATTGGCATTACTCAAAAGCGCTACTTGCCTAACCCTACATTCTCAACCCATGAGAGAAACAGATGGTTACTGTATTATTTTACTTTCATCTTATATGTTAAAACACTTTTACGTTACATTACACCAAACAGCCTGAGGTGGGTGTCTTGTGGTATTTAAGTAAGGCTTACTAGTGCTTGTCTGTCCTTGTTATAGACACGTCTAGACCAAGAATATAAATATTTGCTCTATCCAGTAATAACAAAAACTAAATTAAGACGAAATAAGCCAACAAACTTCTTCACATAACCTTTGCTGGGGGGGGGGAGCATGACCTTGCATCAGCTCCGTTCTGTGAAAGATGCTTAGCAAATTAGACAAAATAACATCCTATACACTAGACTGCTGTTACTGTACTTAGACAACACCTCAGAACTAGAATAACCAGTTGTCTGGGAAAATGGAGATATAATCTTAGGCTTGGAAAGTCAAAGAGTGGCTGATGGAAACCACACAGTATTTAAAACACAAAAGACTTGTTTCCATTTACAAAACTTGGTATAACTTGAGCGCAAATGTAAAAAAACAAAAGGATGATTTAATCTTGTTTATGCTAAACAAGATGGAACAGGTCTGATCTTACAATACTAGGAAAGAAATCCAGGGCCATCATTAAATTCCAATACAATGCAATTAGCTCAATAAGAATAATAATAATAATCAGACTGAATAAAATAAATCACAGATTAAGAATAGCAAGAATAAGTTCAAAAGACTTGGGTAAAGAATAAGACGTAGATGAGGACGAAAAAGAAAGAAACAAATGGCTCAGACTGAATCAGACTAGTGCAATGTGCTGTCCACAGACAGGGGCTTTGAAACTGACTTTGCTGCATTCACACAGTGACTCTCAAATAAAACTGAAAGCTGTAAATATCAAGACCTTTAAAAAGACACAGCGACGCTTGACCCGCCTTTCAGACTTTATGATAACAGAGACTGATAATTGGATCAAGAGATTATTGGATGGGAAAAAAAAGCCCCAACCTGTAAAAATGGTTCAAAACATAATGCAGGTGGGATGCGTTTGTCCTTCATTATATCGATATTAACGCACCAATATGGTGAATAAAACGTGAGAACCAGGAGCAATTCTTAAAGGAATCACTTCACTGTCCATATTCTGTGAACCAGTATACAACTGATTCCGCTTGTCTGTACAAGCTCATATTAAACACATAAGTTATTAAATTAGAACTCAATTAAACAAAAACAAAGCAAAAAAAAAAAAAAAAAAGTGAATGGTTATTAAGCAGTCATACATTTTAACCTTCCAAATGTCATTCCTTGAGTTGTGTCTGGGTGACATTTTTGCCATGTCCCAATAATTAAGGGTTAAAGAGTATGAGTGTCTAGTCCATTTCTCGTCCTCTTCACACCTGCAAATTCTAATCAGCTTAACACTGACATTTCACACACTCCATCCGCCAAACTCGTGCAGCATAAATATATTGGAAACCGATTGCTAGATCACATTGGACACACAAACAAAAAAACTAAACAAGCAACACTGATTGGTTATGCTTTAGATATCAGTGTTGTTTTCCTTGGAATACTCTTCTACCAGCTGCTCGTAGGAATGAGACTGATTGGAGCGGTCTGTGAACACGGATCCCTCCGATTCGGACGACTGCTCCTCCTCCTTGGAATCAGTCTCGCACCCGCCGTTTTCATCCGAGGTTGAGATCTTGACCTTGAGGTCTTCATCTTCATCCTCATCCACCAGGCTGTTGTTCAACAGGTTCTCTTCATCGATAAAGGTGATGTTGGCGTTTTGAAAAGTAACAGGCTGATACTCATGGGAGTCCCAAATGTGCCGTCCGGGAACGCAGCCCCCAGGCCGGAGGTTGCAATGTTCCTCTCCTGCTTCTTTGTCCAACTGATTTTCATACATTCTATCAATGTCTGTGTCCAGCTCGCCCTCGACATGCATATTGTTCAGAAGTGGACCTTCTTCCGTGCCCAGGAGGAAGTTTTTCGACTTGGAAAAGACCACCGTGACACGGTCGCTGAAGCTGTAGCGGCGTTTCTGGCGAGGGGATTGCTCCAAGTCAAGAATTGCATGTCCATCAATAGAGATTGCATCGTTGCAGCTCTTGGAGCGCATGAATTCGCTCTGCTTTTTAGCGCTAGCCGGACTGGAATGCTGGTCTCCTCCTTTCTTGGTGCCGATCTGTTTGATGAGGTCGTTGTAGCCCTCGCGTTTCTTGGAAAGAAAGCTAAAGATGTTGACATCGCTGCCGGCAGGTGGTAACTGCAAGACCCTGTGGGTCTCTTTGTAGTGCTGAAACTCATCCAGGGAAAGTTTGCGCCGTTTCCGACGCTTCTTCAGAGCTTTGTGGGCTTCGATGACCATTCGCACCTTCCAGTTAAAGAACAGGGAAAGCCAGGCCAAGCCCAAGTATATCCACACTTCAACAAAGTAGCGATACAGAGTGGGGTAGTTTGCATTGGGGTCAACACCTAGAAAAACACCAGAGGAAAAACAACACCGGTAATAGTAAATATGCAAAGCAGCAATCGAAGAAACTATAGATAAGCCCAAGGATTCGGGCATGAGCACACACACACACACACACTCACACACACACACACACACACACACACACACACTTGTTTGAAAAGTTAAGCTTGGGAAAGGTGACACACTAAAATGGAATCTTTGTAATCACACACTGATTAGTGCAATTCCAGTAATCAGATGTGTACATAACAATAGCATAAGTACACGTGCATTCATAGGCTCGGCTGATATCTGTTCTGTATAATTATTATTTTTTTTCCCACTCAACAGATTCAACAACACTGGTTATCCGCTAATCTACAAATCAAACACGTGCACACATGTAGTACTGTATTTACCTGCTACGAGATCACCAAATCCAATAGTTGTCAACGTGACGAAGGAAAAGTATAAGCCCTCTATGTAGGTCCAACCCTCCTGAGACATGAAAACAAACGGGGGAATAACCAAATGAACCAGGACACCCCATAACAGGAAGATGGCGGTGCAGGTGAACTGTGCCTTTCTCTGTTAGAGAGAGAGAGATATCGGAGCAGAATATTAAAATATGTGCTACAGGTCAATTAAAACACTAATCTGTTGAAAGGGAGAGTGTTTATTTGTCCAAACATTAAGTACTTGAAGTGCATCGTGCTTACCAGTGAAATGCCGCGCTTGGTAAGATATTGTCCAAGGTGTTTTGCTCTACCACCGAAAAACTTGCCGAGCTCACTGATCCAGGTCAGGCAAAGTGGCACACCAAACAGTCCATAGAAAATGCAAAAAACCCTCCCTGATGGGGTTTTCGGAGCAATATTGCCATAACCTAATAACACAATTAAAACAGACATTTAAGTGAATTTTGTTGCATTTCAAAACCATGAAATAATAAAGTCCTGCTCGTTATTTATATCCCATTAAAAAGGTCCAGCTAAGTATTTAGTTTCCAGTCCTCTGGGGATGTAAAAGCTCTAGTGGGCTTCAACAGTCTCATGTTAGGCTGGCCTGGAAAAAGACGATGCTATAAAGTGGCCGTTGAATTAATAAAATAAAGTATGTTGAGCTAGTTAGGTATTTTAGTGCACTAAACAAGGGAACCAGTCGATCTATTGCATCATGATATACTAAATTCAAGTTGTGTGCAGAAAGTAGTAGAGGATTTTTTTTTCTTTTTTAATATTATGATTAACTTTATTTTGCACAAATCTGTGTGTCCCTAAAAAGATCATGCATGCATGCAAAGTAAGTAACAATTATAGCAAACGTATATGGAACACATTAACCAAGCTTGGTTTTGCAGGGAGTTAATAATGTGTAACTAATCTTTTTTTTTTGTTTAGCTTGATAGATTAAATATCATAGAATTGTCAGTTAAAAATGTATTTTTAAGGTCGCACTCTTTTTGAATGTATACAGACAATAGGTTGTGTTAATGTGGGAAATGTCTAATGCCCCATTTGTCACTGCTGTCTTATCAAAGTCGAGGCTAATCTGCAAGCTTCTTCTCAAGTATAATTTTTCTTATCAGAGAACAACTGTACTGAACGTTTACACTCTGGACATTCTGACAAAAGGGAAAGAATTTCACCTGAGTCTGCAATCAGCCCATAAGACCTATTTAACATCATTTTTACACATGTATTTTACCCCCCAAAATTACTACTCGGAATCTGTCGACCCACTGGGGAAAACACATAACGTCAACTACTTCCTGCCCTTTATGATTAATTAAGATAAACCAGTCTTCCTCTGTTTATTCTCAAACAATAAACAGACTGAATGTTTCTCATGGTGACAGAGAAAGCGTTGACTCTTACCAATGGTTGTAATGACCGTGGCAGCAAATATGACGGCATTTGGCCAGTTCCAGTTGTTAAAGGTTTTATCTCCTGTGATGGTGACTCCTTGTCCTGCAGCCTTGGACACCACCTACAATAAAACACGACGGAAAGTTGCGTTTTAATATGATTTCGCTAAACATCAGAAATGACCACGACTCGCGTCCTTCCCGTGACAAACTGATAAGATCAGCTGTAACACATTACAGTCCAACAGACCGCCATCATTACCTTTTACCAGTGACTCAGAGGTCTCGGTGCGAACGCTATCGCAGAGATGCGCCACGCTACACTTTAATGTGTCCCTAAACAGCCCTTCGGTAGTTGGGTAATGAGAGATGAAAAGAGCAGCTGTGGTTTGTGCCTGGCAGGGATTCGAGATGGTTTAAGAAAAACAAATCACATCTCACAGCCTATTGCATTATTTTAAATTAAAATATAAGCATCTGATTGTTTTTTTTTCCATTTTTAATAAATCAAATGCAACTCTAAAACCAAAGCCGAGCTGTACATGAATCGGCATAGATACCACTGTAGGGCAAATTATAAATGTGCTAAATTGTAAATAGGTATAAAAAAAAAAACAGGAATACAGAAAGAAAGAAAGAAAAACAAGTTCCATGTTTCAGTTAGCTTTGATGCTTTTGTTGTGTATTCAAAAGATATATATTCCAGATATAGCTTACAAATACGAGTCCCTGATTACAAAAAAAAAAAAAATGAAAAGTACATAATAATAAACATAGGGGAAAATCCTACAGCCCACAAATCCCAGTTATAAAAATCTGATAATCCCAGGTTGTTCAATTCTGCTGTCTATGTATTC
This sequence comes from Kryptopterus vitreolus, assembly GCA_030449085.1. Lineage (NCBI taxonomy): Eukaryota > Metazoa > Chordata > Actinopteri > Siluriformes > Siluridae > Kryptopterus > Kryptopterus vitreolus. Next base: position 21,884,915 of record JACRUU010000012.1, read on the forward strand.
AAGACAAAACAATTAAAAGAATTTCTTTTTCAGAAATCCCTGAATAAAAAAAAAAAGTATTACAAAATAAGTTATATATTAGATGACCTTGTTCCTTACCGATACTAAAACAGTGGAATTTTCTTCACAACCCCACGACTGCAAAAAGTGTGAATACACGGTTCTTTCTCAATAACAACATTTTCCACATATTATAGATCGATTGCATCATAATATGCTCATTAATGGAACAAGTTCACACACTGTTCAACGGTGTAGCACCAGCATTCCAAAATATTTGGCCTCGAATCGTAACAGTAGCAAACCAAATAAATGAGTTATGACATGCTGGTCCTGCCAGTGGAATCTGTGCTCTGTCTCGGAAGGCCACTTGCTCCGTCTGCAAAGGACATTAGGAGGATTATACGTTACGAGAGCCACCATTTGGTGCGTGTCACAATTTCTTTGAATCACAGCTACGACGGAGAGACACCTGTTGAGAGTTTTTAGCAGAGGGGAAAAATGAAAGTTCCTTTTCGATGACTCAAATGATGAACCATCTGGAAACCAAAAGCACCCCACGTGATAGTCTAAATGTTTCCCTAAAAAGGAATCTGAAATTGATTTCTGTCTAGAGGGTATTTCTTGCAAGTGTGCTTTCTTGAATAGAGGCTCTGCGCAATGGAAAGGGAGGAGCATCAGGATCAGTGGCAATTTGAAGAGGATGATCCTTCACTGATCATGACCTCCGCATGTAATATGAACTTTCAGGATGCCCTTGCCGCCTCAGCACACCTGTTTCACTCAAGCCTGGGACATCTGGTGTGCAAACCAAGCAGCTTCCCTGATACGGAACCAAATCTATGCCATTCACATAATGCAGCATTAACACCAATAATCCTTTTTTTTTTTAAACCCAAATCTATATAGGTCACATCAAGCCATAAAATTGCACTTACAAGTCAGATGCACCGCTGACTATACACCGCTCCAAATAACTTGTTTGGCTACACACCATGGGAAACTAAACACTTCCTCAGGCCTCACACTGTAAAATTTGAGTTTCTTGGATTACCGTAAATTCTGGACTATAAAGCGCACCTGCATATAAGCCGCATCCGCTCTATTTAAAAAAAAAAACAAAAAAAAAAAAAAAAAAAATAAATAAATAAGCCGCACCTGCATACAAGCCGCATCCGCTTTTGAATTGTAAATGTACATGTATGTACCTAAATAGATCCTTTCCTAACCTGTATTTTAACACGGTGTAACGGTGGACGCTGCACAGAGACGCGGAGATCCGGAATTCATACAAAACAGGATTTATTAGAATAAAGAACTCAGGAGACGCCGCTCATACGGAGCGGCCAGACAGGCTAGGGAGCCTTGCGCTCTGCGCGCCGTGGTACCGGGAGTACCGGAGAGCAGGAGTCCGGGAATCGGGAACAGACAAAGGTTAGGCATAAACATATATCGAGCGTCCGTGTCCACGTCACTAGGTATGTGCTACGAGCCCGGACGGGGTATGTAGGGTGAACCGGTCTTATATCAGGATTTGTGCGTGTGTGCGTGGGGGGGGGGAGCGTGTGTGTGTGTGTGTGGGGAAAAGAGCAGGGAGGAGAGAGAGCACCGAGCAGCAACTTTGCTAATTAAAACGGGACAGAACCAAGAGAAAATAAGCGCTATTTACAGTATTTAACAGTATTTATTACTTCATTTCTCCTGTGTGTGAAATGTCACCTTAACCTTGTAAAGACTTGTTAGAGTTTGTCCACCTTAACCTTGTAAAGATAGCTTCTAGTTGTCCTCCTTCTATCCGCTTCTACCGACTTATATCTGCTAAAGAGGAACTAGCGCATTCTTCTTCTTTGCATTTATTTTGTCTTAGTTTTGATTCTAATTCCGGGTAGAGCCCCTAGCGGTCGGGAAAAAATCTGCAGAATAGCCGCACCTTATTATTAGCCGCATGGTTCAAAACCTATGAAAAAAAGTAGCGGCTTATAGTCCAGAATTTACGGTAAGCCATTTGTCAAAAAGATTTTTAAAAAAGGCTGTGTTTATCAACATCATATTTGCGTTCTACAACCGATTAAACAAAGCCTGGCCAAGACAATGGCGTGTAGCAAAAGGAGGTCATGAACTCACTATGACAGACAGAAAGAGAGAGATAGAGAGATAGAGAGCGAGAGAAAGAGAGAGCGAGAGAGAGTTAAAGACATGGGAGGCAACAACTATGTGCGAAAGTTCAATGTCCTAGGCCTCCTCCGATGGTAGCTGCTAATTAACTTGAGCTGAAGTGAAAGGTAGGCAATAAATACAGTCCGGAAAATCGGAATATTCTTAAACATCGCACAATAATCAAATATACTCCTCCATTTCATCAAAATGGTTAGCATTTGGTTCTATAGTTTACCATTTGAAACAGACTTCATAACAGAAGCACTCAAATCAGTGAAAGAAAACAAAACAACACTGTATTGCTTTTTTTTTATGTTTGAGACATATTGAAAGAAACCCTAATTAAATTGCTTATGGGGCACTTCATGTATTCAATAAAATAAATAAATAAATATTATTGGTGGATTATACATTTAATAATTAAACAGAATTTTGGTCAAAATGAAACATTACCTAGAACTGGCACATAACAGGCGTTTTTGAATATGAATGGACAACCCGACGTCCATCTCTCTGCATTTCAGTGTGTCAGTTTTCACAGAGTGATGAAAATGAGCAGCGGGGAAACAGGAGTTACATTCACTTCTGACCCAGGGTCAGTGTCGAATACTTAGAAATCCCCTGTTGCAAGGATTACGCAAGAGAAACGGTGGTTTCCATTTGCCTTGCATTTCCTTCACTGGTATGATCGCTTTTTTATCCTCATTGGAATCGTACATACCCATTATATCTTTGTGAATTTTGAAAAGAAATCAACATATCAAAATTAATAGTGAAACTCGATAATACAATCATTTTCCTTTTTCCTTTCGATTTTTCTCTACTTAAATCTACTCAGACATTTGGATGCACAATGAGTGACAGTTGGGTAAACATTTTATTATTGTGCCTGAATCAGCAATGATAACCGTCATGGTTAAGAACTTTGGAGATAACACATGTGATAAATCAGAGATTAACCAATATCTTCTTGAAGGTACATGTAAATAGATAGGTGGATGTCTCTGCAGCAATATGATGAGAAACGGAAGTCTGTTTCTGCAATGACTAACTTAACAGCGTCTGTGATGAAGCCTCTCAAGCACTTTCCAACATTACAGTAAAGTTCAGTATACTACAAAACACATGATTCTAGACAACGCACACATCACTATGTGAGGTTAGAGGTTCAGCTAGTCCTTATAATATACAAAAGTGGAGCGCTAACTCATAACTCTGTTAGTGTGTGTAGATCATCATACTTACACCCGCACACGGATACACAAACCTGAAAACAAGCGTGCATGAGTGTTACGTGTCTTGTTTTATCCCCACAAGTATCTGCTGCATGCGGTCTCTTTCATAACCTTGACCCAGCGGGAGTACTTGACTGACGCACTCGCACTACGATGTGGGTTAAATCGCTGTCCCACTGCGGCGCATCCAACCACAAACAAACAGCGCAACCCCAGAAATTACGACACCCTGGTTGGTTTGAGGCATAAAGCTGCCATCTCTGATCAAAATTAGAGGTTTCCTACATGATCCATGAAAGCCCTAGTGGAATTTTAGCAGCTGTTTATCTACCAGTGCTCAACCGTTGGCTTTCTTAAAAGCCACCACAAGCACAGCATTTACAGAAAACAAGATATGGGGTTTGGATGGTTCCAGGCAGTGTTACTCAATATTGGAAAGTCTAACAGAACTACAGGAATGATTTGGTCTCTGGACCACGACAAGTAGTCACTGTTTGGTCTGTGAGTAATCACTGGGATGTTAATGGAGAAGCTAAAGTGTTCATTTCATTACCAGTTAAATGTTTAAAGGTTGGCAACTTTGTTAAAATGTACTTATACAGAGACTTTTGCACATTACAAAAGGGGTCACAGAGACATGAACATATATCCAGGTAGGCATTTTGCTTATGAACTTCAGACAAAAGAAAAAAGAGGACTGTGAGAGATGTTTCATGTTTCATGTTTAGTGCCTAATGTTAAATTTCTGGCAAGAAATGTTTAATTGTATATTTTATATAAAAAAAAAAAAGAAATAGAAAAGAAATTACTTATTGCTTACTTAATTATTACTTTTTTTTTTTTAAATAAATCAAAATATTCAAATGTAATGTTGTTTTAAAAGATCAAACTAGTTCACACTAAAAACACTTTTAGAAAAAGAGTCAAAAGTGTCGAATGATTCGCATGACTTTTTCCACCTCCTTAAATAGTGAGTCAGTTCGGTGATTTGCAATGTACTCATAGTCGAACACGTACTGCACACCACGCAAAAAAAGTATAATACGTGATGCGGTGAATCAAGAGAATTTTGAAACAGGACTGTGGACTTTTCCGGTTTCTCTGCATAAAAGGTAAACCGCAATATTATATCTAACTACAAATGACTGAAAAGCAAAGTGTCATTCATTAATAAATTAAACATTAAAATCATTGGTAAATGTGTTGCAAATTGAATAAAAAAAACTTTGGAACATGCGGTTATAGAGAACCAATCCACATTGGGAGTTTAATGGCTCACCATTTAGCTTCAGGTTGCAGAACAGGACCCAGTTTAATACTATTATTTTCCTATCACGTCATGCCCCTTGTTTTATCCCTTATATAACTTTACTTGTGATAGCGATCCATGCAAACGAGAAACCGATTTCATTTCAGCAAAGCCGACAAAATTGACAAAATTCAGCACTGATTTCCATCATGAGTTTTTCAGACTTTTCCTGAACTTTAGCTGTAACTGTCCTCACACAAGGGCAAGTGCAGTTTCACAAAGAGGGCCAATTTGTAGTGCAGTGTCTGTACTGATAAACAGCATGTGGCAAAACCACAACGACAAACTCTGACTGTTATCAGACTGCGCTGACGTTCTGGCTGGGGGGTCGAAAACACATTTGTAGTTTTACATTCTTGTGTGCGTGTGGACAGTGCACGGTGCCAAAGTAAAGTAAACAGCTGTAAAAGGAGGGTGGGGGGGGGGGTCAGAGTTCTGGAAATAATTTAACTGCACTTTTTAGATGTTGGAGAAAAGCCCACACTCTCTACCATTCACCCGGACAAAAGTTTGGGCAGACGGATTTGCCTATTAAGCCAATTTCAGGCTTGATTTCTAATTGGACACGGTAATAATTATATATTGCTCAAATGAAGGGAATAGTTAATCATCGAAGGAGGGAGTGGCTCTGTTTGGAAGGGTGTCGCCCTTTCAGTGGTTTAAGGCGCTGCTCTACTGATTGGGAAGGTCGGGAGTTCAAGCCCCGGTATCGCCAAGCTACCACCTTTGGGTCCTTAAGCAAGGCCCTTAACCCTCTGTGCTCCTGGGGTGCCATATCAAGGCTGATCAATTTCACTGTGCTGTAATGTATATGTGACAAATAAAAGCTGTTCTCTATTCTATTCCGCAATACCAAGTGAATGAATCTTCACGGATACCAATCTGGAGGGAAGCATAAGTGATTTAGTGCATTAGTGAAAAATGCACATGTGACAGACGTGGAAGAGTCTGGAGTTACCAGAGATTAGGAAAGCTATGCTGCCGGCAATATCATCCAGCATTACCAGTGAGGCTGTGGGTCAGTAACGGTCTGTGGATAAATATCCTTGGATTTCCGTGCGTTATGATAAAAGGTGTGCGATTTCAGTCTTCTCCAATTGTTTTGAGCAGCGTTAAAACCTCTAGGCACTAATATTACAAAGCGCACGCTCCAACAACCCGTCTCTCTAACGCGCAAACTTCTAAAAAGTGTTGAATTTCACTACAATCATCGCCTGCCGTCCTGTCATTACGGCTGTGAAAATATGAGAAGTCAGCCAAACAAAAGGCTGACTGTGCACAAGATTCTTTTTCATGTATGGAGAAACGAAGCCATCCAAATCACCCCGGCTGCTGTTCGCTCGTGTTAAAGACTCCAAGAGTGATACTAAAGAGTATCCTTTCTGTTTCTCCATACACAAACGCAAACCGTTATCACCCATCATTAGCACCGTGAACTTCAAATGAAAGACTCTTGGAGAACGACTTTTTCCTGTGTGTGTGTATCTGTGCGGCGCCAAATCATCATGGCTTAAAGACGGCAGGTCCGGTCAGGTTCAAGATCCGATTGCGTTGGCGAGTTCGGTTGTGTCCGCTCCTAACAGATAATTACATTTAAGCTTAAGAAGAATCTTCCTTGAAACATAAATATTTCATTGGTTCCAGAAAAAAAAAAAAAACCTTTATTGTAGTGGTCCGGACAATCAACGGATATCACAAGTGGACAGGCGAGATAGATACTGTAAAAATTCAGCCTCAACACATGTTTTGGTCAGACTGTAAAAGTTGTTCACCAGAATACATTTGTAAAAGACACAAATATACTTTTGTGGAATTTTTGACTCGCACCTACATATTTAGATAATTATACCGTGCATGTTGTACGTCCTAACGTTCCATTACTATATTTAATGAGAACAATAAGTATGGAACACGTTCATTTTTTTTTTTTTTGCGACGAGGTTTCATTGTTAGTTTCCAAAATATGAAGGCACAAGAATCTTTCTTATTTCCCAGTAACCTTTAAATGTCTTATTAACGACAAAGCCAAGGGACTCGTTCAAGAGATTCAGGACTAAAAGGACTGCAGTTTCAAACTTTAAATGTATAATCAACATAAAAATTGGACTGTAATTATAAAAATGTTGCAAAACTGACGATCACACTGATTAAAAAAAAATATTGCTACGGATCTCATTCATTGTGTCTCATTTACAATTTTGCCTCAATTAATAACATGGTAGCTAATTTTCCTCCTGAAACATTATGGATTTTATAATCTGCTGTGTTAATGTTCCCGCCATCTCATGAAGCATGACGTTTATTCAAACACAATACCTTTTGTTCAGTTGCCTGTATTTATCTCGTCGCTTTTGACTCGGACAATATAAGAATATGTCCTGACATCCTCAAGTCACCTGATCCCACCACCACCGACATTACCCAAGTCAGAGTGGAGCTTCCGGGTCACCAAGGTGTCAAATTCAACAGGTATGAACAGTCCCAAATTAAATGCAAATGACCACTTTGCTACTGGCAAATAGGAAAAAAGGAACACTTACATAGCAAATGAAACATGTAAGGAGATATTCAAAAGAACAAAACGAGACCACAGTGTGCACAACCTGAGCGCGGGTGTAGATGCAACACTTCCAGAACATCCTTAAATGGGTCAATTATGAAATCGCAGAAAATGGTCACAAAGGTCTTTGACACCGGTTCCAGCGTTCGTCATAAACGCTATCATATCTTTAAAGTTAATGATCATCTGAGGAATTTGGACATGGGCATCCATGGCTAGTTTGCCTTGGGTTCAAGCATAAACCAAGAAAGATAGAAAATCTATAACTACAGTACAGAACAGGAGTGTGTCCTATAACTTTTAAAATCAATGCTTTTAGCATCACCGCATTCCAGACGGCTTGCAAAGAAACGGGAACTAATACCGCACATTAAGCAAGTGTTTTTCCCCCATTTCAGGGACAATCTTATGCACAAGCACAAACCCAAACACAGACTCAAGAGAGAATGCAAAGAAAGTGCCAGTGCATGGGAATTGGTTCTTCAATATGCTGAGACCCAGTAAACCTTTAACAGAGCTTGTTCTTGTTACTCATATGTATGGAACAACAATCCTCTAACATGACTAATACGTTACGTTTACAAGAATATTAAGTCTGGCTGAAGTGTATGAGTACTGCTGTACAAGTTAATTATTTGCCACCTGTAAGAACGCAGGTGTTAATGGAAAACAAAGACTTACTATACACATGCATGGTGTCTTGTTATAAAACAACCCTGTCCGTGTGAGAACGCACATGTTAGAGAGAAAATACCTGACGTTAACTAGACAATAGCTCGTTCGCAATCGCATGCTTAAAAACAAACAACAAACAAACAAACAAATAAATAAATAAAGCTAAAGGCACATCATAAAGCCACAAGTCCTCCAGCAATTACAAAAACCTAAGTCTGTAATCGTATAAAAATGTAGAACACACTGTAATCGTTTGTGTCATTTTGTAATAACCCCATTGCATACTTAATATGCTTGGTCCCAGCTGTCATGTGGGGTTTCTGGGAAAAGATGTGTAAAGCAGACACACAAAGGAGCCCTCAGGACACCCCCCCAAGCCACCCCTACTCATGCGCAACCTTCATTTCCAAGCCAGTCTGCTGCCAGTGAACCGTGACAAAAGAGAAGAGGGGGGATGGGAGTCGAACATGTTTTTCTTCACCCTCTGAAAGGATGTTAGTTTGGGGGGGGGGGGGGGGGGGGGGGGGGGGGGGGGGGGGGGTTGTAAGGATTCATGAATTATGGAGAAGCTCGAGGGTCCTCCATGGCTCAGCCAGATCAGGGGACCTGAACATGTCTCTTCATGTCTTCTGTGGTCCCATTTCCTTCCCCTCATATACACCTGCTAAAGTTTTTCCATCGCTTGATGCCCCGTTTTGACCACCTGGACATGAAGTGTCAGAGAATTCAATATTTTCAATATGTATTCACCAGCAAGGAAACGTATCATTGGATGTTACAATTGAGTTCTGGGAAAAAATTCAGCTGAAATATAAACTGGGCTTGGACAAAAGAGTTCGTAGAAAAGTACATTTCTCCAAAAGTGTACCATTTCTTCATTTTCATTTCTTTCATTCCTTCAGAAGTCAACACTTCTCCAAATCATATGCAACCACAATATTTGCTTCAAGGTTCTTAAATGACCTCAGTGTGAGCACAAAACATTACTAATGATGTCCTACAAGCCTCTGATATCTTTTAAATGCTGTAGCCCAAACACTAGAAAACAGAAAAATGTGTTAAAGGTTTTTGCATGCCAGATTTAATACAAAGATGGCATTTAACTATCTATATATAATTCAATTATTTAAACCAATAAAGTGATCCTAAAAGGACACCTTTACATTATATAACCAAGTTTTATGTATCTAACTGAATCAGCCATTTTGATCTGAGGAATTAGAAAACGGAGACTATGCATAGTGAGAGGGCATTTGTAAAGTTTGAATCATCTATTGAATGAATGAAATAATTAAGCATCTGACATTTGTGCTTTTGTGCTCTCTTTCCATCTGAAAAAAAATAAATACAAGAAACCACAAGGACACAAAGGCAAAGACTAGATGAAAAAACTATTCGAAAAAAAAAATCCATAAGTCATGACGAGCTGTATTAGATTTAAATAGACGAGCTGCATTAGATTAAAATGGCACGAGTTCCCAACATACTTCACATAATGTCATAAAGGGAAGCTGCAATTCCTTGAGATGGCTTTGTCAGTGTTAGTTGCTTTGTATGTTAGCAAACTCCAAACCGATTTCCACAAAACGTCAGGCATATCAAGAGACATCATGAGCGGTGAACAGGTATATACACGTTCCTTTCTGTTTTGCTGCTGGATAAATGCTTAATAAGATCTCATAGTGCCATTTTGTTGAGCCGCTGAACAGAATGATGCAACAAGACACTTTTGTTTGAGGAGGGGGGGGGGTATAGTATGTATGGATGAATATAATTTCTTTTAAAAGTTTCAAACTGGCTGAGGTGTCAAAAATCTCAAGAAATACAACAAAAACTGGTTAATTTTACATGCAAGTATTGTTCTCTTCTGAATACAGATTAACCTGAAACAAAGCAAGCAGAAAATATGCAAACAAAAATATACATGCATATATAAGTAAAAACATAACTCTTTTAATAGACCCTATTCTCTTTTCCTGGCAACTTTATAAGATATATTTAACAGATTTCCCTATGGAAACACGCACAACCTTCTTTTTAGGATACAACACTATTGTATTCCATAGAAAGCCCATAAGAAATTACCCATAAGCTGTTTACGCAGCGCACAGCCAAGCAAACAAACAAAAACCTGTAAATACACAAATGATCTCCAAAATCTCATACCTCCAGAATCCTTTCCAGATCTGCTTTAGTCAGACAGGGGTTATCTCTCAGGATCTTCTCCTTCTGCGCCTTGTATTCATCCTTTGCAAGATTCCAGTTGGGCTCCTCGAGTACTTGGAAGATCGCAGCCCCGATGGACAGGTAGAAGATAATAGCTGAAGTCAGTAAGGGCCCTTTATCGGCCATCCTTACGCCCAGGGAGATGTGCCCTAACCAGGGTTATGGGAACATGCCCGGTCTCTCCCCAGCTTTGTGCAGCTCTACTCCAAACTCCAACGCTTCTGTCTTTCACAAGTAAAAAATAAATACTAAACTTCTGTTCACATGGACACCTTTCTTTCAGGAGCGCTCCTTAAAAAGTTTGGGAGAAGTGTGTGAGGTTGTGCAAGAGCGCGTTTGTATGAGCAACCCGTCAGTGTCCAGGTCCATGCCTGTGCCCATGTGCGCGGCTCCGAAGGCGCACCGCTTGATTAAAGCGCCCGACTGAAGCAGGAGGGGAATGGGAGGCGCGGTCTGCTACGGTGGCTCAGAGGAACACAATATAACTTGATGAACAACAAAGCACGACAACACAACACATCGACCCACAAAAGCATCGTGCACAAAAGAAACGAGTGGATCCAGACATCAGGAAACAGTGTAACGATTCTGAAGAAGTGCCAAAGCTGTTCCAAGAGCAGAATTTGAATTATAGAGTGGATTTAGAGAGGGTGTGGGTGTGTAGGGGGAGGGGATACATATTTAAAAAATTGCCCAAAATTTGAGAATTATATTTAAATATGTCAAATAAGTTTCATATGTTGTGATGCTCACCCCTGCGACAATTTCTTGTTTTATTTTTATTATTTCTTTTTATTAATTTCTTTTATTAATTAATTAGATATATCCATCAGAAAACATGGGTCAGAAATTATATTATAAAATTATTTTAAAAATTATTACAAATTAAGGAATCTTTATTCCCCAAAATTACTTGCCTACTTACCGTCAGTAAGTAATGGAAGCGAAATTAAAACTATTTTCTTGATATTTGATTTGTAAGGGTACGGAGGACATGCCTATAAAATGACAACAAGCCAAACCCAATTTAACCAAGAATTCTAGACCAGAAGTCAGCTTTCCAAACTTTATTCATTCATCTTCTAATCCTATATCCGATCTTCCCTCGGATCACGGGGAGCCTGTGCCTATCTCAGGCGTCTATGGGCATTAAGGCAGGATACACCCCGGATGGAATGCCAACCCATCGCAGGGCACACACACTCACTCACACAGACACATTCATACACTAGGGACAATTTTCCAAGGTGAAAACCTTGGAAACCTACTGCAACCTACTGTGCATGTTTTTGGACCGGGGGAAACTGGAGATCCGCCTGAGGCACGGCAAGAACATGCAAACTGCACACACACTTGGCCGAGACGGGAATCGAACCCTGACCCTGGAGGTGTGAGGCGAACGTGCTAACCACTAAACCACCGTGCCTCAACTTTATTTATTGATAACTTTTTTTTTTTTTTTACATATAATAATTTCATCATAAATTTCCACATTATTTGTTCTATAAAATGAACATTTTTGCAATTTAAAGTGTTATGTAATGAACTCGCATGACCTGTTTTAGCAGATTGCAATTGCTAGCGTCAGAACAGTCCCGATTCTAGCATCATTGTCATTTATCGCCCTGAAGGAATGCTGTTGTACAGTTGTCACCCATCATCATTATACTTACAATTGAGGTTGAAAGATTAAATTTGACTGGCAAAGCAGAATTGGGTACAATATGTGAGAAAAAACAGTGAACATCCAGTACTATTTACGTGCCTTGTTTTATTTTAAAAAGCCACATTTATGACTTTATGCTGCCATTCAACATACGTGAAAAACACATTTTCTTGTTTTGAATGTTTATAACACCACCTTTCTTTTAAACCTACATGACAACTAAGCCAGAACAGTAACATCCATTACACCTCGATTGCCAACTTTATTAACTTCTTATTCTTATTAAATATCAACTGAGAGCTTTGAATAAAATTACAAAATGCCTCAAGGGATCAAGAATGTTGTAGAATTCCGAATGTCATTTCTTCTTAGTTAGCATTCACTTGGGCAGGACCCTATATCTGGTAACACCATGCATGAGTCAGAATTTGAAATGTCATCAACCCACTAAGAAACAAACACAGAATCTTAGGTGGTTGGTGGCTAAGTGGGTAGATTGCTCAAGATAGAAAAGGCTTTTAGTGTGCATTGTACATGTTTTGCACGAACGTCTACATGTGGTCAGGGCAAGTACATCTGTCTCAAAGCTGACAAAGTAATAGCTAGGTGTATTAAATAGACAAAATCTAATCTAAATTTGGTGAAGTGGTCGTAGCCATAGTTTATATTTACATCTGTAAAAGTGTAGTAGTCTGCTTTTAGTGTGTTAGTAAACAGCTTAGTGTGGTGTGAGAGGTATCTATGTAGTGACAACACTGAGCACATGTAAGGGCTGGTTGTAGCAGAGTGAAATGCTGATAGGAGTATCTTTCCTGAACCAGCCTGTAGTGGTAAAGAGGCATTCAAACCTGTGCGAAGGTCTGCTAATTCCACCATAAAGAGTATGTGTTTATTGCAGGACTATAATCCTGTGTAATTCACCACAGGTGAATTTCTACCTTCCTCCACAATATACTGCCAAGTTATGTATGTCCTCATTGCCAATGATTATGTGATCTGACATGCCCAAAGAGTCCCGAACGGAAAATACTTAGTCGAACTAGAATTAAATCAAACCGTGGTAATGTAGGAGCAATTGATTTTTACTATTATAATGAATATGTTTGAACCTTTTCCAAGGGTAATAGACAATGCTAAAGTAATGTATAATCAAGAAAATAAGTTTATGTTGAATTCTTCTTTTGCACACGGCCAATATGCCCAGTCACTGGCAGAGTAAGTACAGATTTATTCAACCAACAAATAATTGCAGGTTTAATGATGTTACTTTACTAATCTGCCTAGCTTGAGGTTCCAAGGTCAGCATGCTCTGTACCACCTGGATTCCTCCCAAATCCAGAAGGCTATGTTCCTCTCATATGTTTTGATCAGTAGCCAAGTCTGTGTTCATATTATTATTTTTTGAATAGGTAAAACGACAGGAATGTGAGGTAAAGGTTACACAGGAACATACATGAATGGAATACAAAATAAAATCCACTAGATGCACACCGCTGGTTTTCATGAACTGATTTTCTGTTCATTAACTGGAACCCAACAAACAATACAACTTACAGGCCTTCTGTTTCAAAGGAAACGTTCCTGACTATAAATAAAATGGTAACGTGCCAGAGTAAAATAGATGCGTTTTCTACACAGTACACCCAGTTTAGCTCTTAAATATGCTTTCTTGCTATTTATATACAAGTTCAATGCTTGCGCACATTCAGAGAAACAGGTATAGTTTTAAGATACAAGTCACATTGCCTATGCTCTTAAAGATGAGACTTTTGTGTGTTTTGTTTGTTTGAGTCTTTTGTGGCTTTTCAAGATCTACCTGTAAGCCATATAATTGAATAGTAAAACCAGAAATGTCCTTTATTTAAATAGTTTGAACCTCAGGGAAGAAAAGTGTACACATGCATTAACTTTGTAGGACAGTGTACCATACATCCTATGCCAAACATACTGCAAGAGAATGGATCAATGAAGTTATGATAAACCATCTATAATATCACATAGTAGAATATAATTTTATTGAGGTGATTAGATTCGCGATACAGATATTTAAACTATTTATTATATTGTATATAAAACATAGCCTAGGCTGGATCAGGAGCATCATATAATGTTTTGTACAATGTTTTTGTCCAGATGCGCTTACCTCTTGCCATTTTTATGCACAACAGCCTATATATATTTGACATCAATGGTGCGGAAAAACATCAACACAACAACAAAAAGTAATCTTTTTGACAGAAATGATAGCTTATACAAGAATAGTCAGACCGGTTCAGGCGGACAGAAAGGCTACAGTACCTCAAATTACCGCTCTTTACAACCATGTTCGAGCATTAAAGCATTTCAGATCCCACAGCACGCCTAACCTTGAGGCAAACGGGCTACAATAGCAGAAAGCCACATCAGGTTCCGCTTCTTTCTGCCACAACCAGAAGCTTTGTGGAGCTCTGTGTTGTGAAAAATAAACCTATAAATTAACTTATTTGTTATCCATTTGTGTCACTTGATCAAATGCTTCGCTGACAACTCCACCAGAGCCCCCCCCCCCCAAAAAAGCTACGATAATAGATAAAACTGCGATATACTGTTAATATAATTCTTATAAGAGATGGATAAAGTCATAATAATGTCCAGCAACTGGAATAAACATGCACTATTAAAAAAAACCCACAAGATTAATGCTGATGAAGTGTACTTAAAGGAAGCGGTGGTGACCAAAGCCAAGGAAGCCAGTACGCTGATGAGAGATGATCTGCGAGCCCCATTTCCCTTCATGCTTCTCTCTTTCGTCTTGCTGCAAGAGAATCCCCATGGGTCCTCTGCCTCAGTGAGGGTAATTATCGGCGGGCCACCACGGCTGGTTTTTAAAAGAAAAGCAGAATGGACACAGCTCTGGTCGCAGAGGCCACAATTACCTTCCATAAAGTCCACATTACAATGTTCTGTCACATTTATTTGGCGCTGCTTGAAAGTGGGAGGTCGATCTGAAAAGCTGTGCACCAGGTTTTCATACATCTCTAAAGTAAATGAAAAAGTCATTTTGATGGATTCTTAATAGAGATTTTTGGTCTCCTTATTTGCTAACACTCTATTTGCACTTAGTAACAGAATGTCATATGATGTCTTGCTGTGCCATACCATATTATAATATTCCAATTATCTATAAATTTCACATTTGCTGCAGTGACTTTTCATGGTATATTGCTAGAAAGGAACATGCTTATATCTGTATCTATTACTTTGGTGGATCATATGTGAACAGATAAATTACTGACATTTTTACTGGTACTTTTATTTTGTAATTAAATTACATAACGCAGTTGCACGTAATTTGTTACTCCTCAAAACACTGTATATATATATATATATATATATATATATATATATATATATATATATATATATATATATATATATATATATATATATATATATATATATAGATATGATTATTAATTATTGTATATTATATGATTTATTATTAATATTAAATAATGATTGATAGTTGAACTAACTAACCAAATTGCTTTTTTCATTGTTACTCTATCCTAGAAATGAGTGTGTAACATGCTGTCAGTAAAGTGGAGCTGTAATAAGCCTGCCTTTGTTTCCAGCTACTGCACCATAGTGGGATAATATTTCACTAAAGACTTTTCCTTTGAAATCTACACTGGGAAACTCTTGCTTTCAGAGAACCAACATTGCGATCCATATCAGCATAACGACTAGACACTAAAGAAATCTTATTGGATTTGAAATATATTCAGACCCCATCAGCAATTATGCACTTTATTGTGTTGTTAAAAAATAGACTATACAGAGACAACACAAGCTTATGCAAAACTTTGCAAAAAAATTGTAATTTTCTATTTTAAATTGCTATACAAGGCCTGTACTTATTATATGAACTATATTTGGAAGCAAAGGTAACATCTTCATGGTTCCTACAAGTCATGAACACATACATAGGTATAAAAACCTTACTTTCAGATGTGCTTTTATAGAAACCTAATCAACACCTTCTAAACAATTAGAATTGAGAATTTTATAAAAAAACATCAAAAAAAAACTCAAAAATTAACAATGATATTTAAATGAGTGGAATGTGCTTTTACTTTAAAGAATACTTCTAAAATGATTTGCTTGACTGACGCGAAATCATCAGGCTCCAAAAAAATGTAAAAATTGTGACCTTGCCGAGAGATCAAAATCCTCCAATAAAAATCAGGACAAGACCAAACAAAATTGAGCCAAAAGAGTAATTTTACTTTGGTGTTTGTTTTAAAAGTAATCAACACCTTCTATTGATACAATGTAGTGTCACAGATTGAGCACCCATTTTATAATGACATATTATATAATATATAATATAATATAATACTTTTTTCTCCATGTTTATAGAAACTCAAAAGAGTATGTGTATAAACTTGAATTTTATGCATGCACTGAAATATACACTTTTTGCATATAAAATTATATTTGCTTGGCTAAATAAAGGTTATTAGTTAGATTCTTTTGAACACCGCTGATTATATCAGCATAGTGGGCAGCATCGTCAGCACACAGCACCAGGGTGTGGGGTTCGGGCCAAGCCTTGAGTTAATGCAATGTGAAGTCCCTTTGTACACTTTGGTATTCTCCTGAAATGATTTCAGTAGATGTTATACTACCCCTTGGTGTGAGTGAGGGTGTGTGATCCTATGCAATGTGTCTGATGGTCCATGGGATACTTGTGTCTTGTTTATTTTATTTTTTTACTTACTTACTTACTTTATTGATCCCATAAGGGAAACTCTTTTTTCTTCCATATCCACTGTAAGTCATCCTGCCAATAAATCCATAACAAATATTACTTTCACAATACATGGTATCTATTTACATTTTCCTACCATTTTCTCGTGTTGACATAAGTCAACTCAAAATTTTTACTCAAGTAACAGTGTAAAAGTGCTGGTTTCAAAACAACTTAAAGTATAAAAGTAATTTAAGGAAAAGGATAAAAGCTTGAAAATCACAATCACTAATTTATTCATACATCTCTCTACTGAACTGAATGAGCCAGTAGTGGAGAAATAATCACTTTTAAGAAATAATCTTTTTTTGAGTAATGACCCCAACACTGGTTCTGTCCTTGCTGTAGTGTGATGTGATCTGTGTCGTGTGCAGGTGCGATGGATTGCATATAAACCAATAGGATGTCGGAATGGTATATGTTTATATCTCATCCAATCACAATCACATTCACTCTATCCGGATGGCGAGATTTGTCTGGATAGTTTTTTTTTTTTGGATTGATGAAAAGCCGGAATTAAAACAAGCCGAAATGAAATAGGAGTAACAAGGAGTAAAATGTAAGGAGTAAAAAGTGTAAGGAGATAATTGCATGAAAATGTAAGGAGTAGAAGTAAAAAGTCAGCTAAAAATTCCTAAAACAGTAACAAAGTATTCGTATTTCATTACTTGACACCTCTAGATACGCAATACATCACTTTCTACAGTTTACATTTACATATTTACATTTAGGGCATTTGGCAGACATCTTATCCAGAGCGACTTACAACTGAGCAATTGAGGGTTAAGGGCCTTGCTCAAGGGCCCACTAGTGGCAGCTTGGTGGTGGTGGTGGTGTCATTTGAACTTGTGATCTTCAAATCCAGAAGCCAACAATTTAACCACTGAGCTACCACCTCCTGTAGCAGCTCCATTTTAGTTTGGTAGGTGTCAATAATAAAATCAACATCTTATAAACATATAAACATCTTATACTGTACATCTAATGTTAGGTTTGGATAAAACACAGTACGGTTGTTTACAAACATCACAAACCTGTTATAGTATACAGTTATTCCTGGTGGCTGCTCATGAAATTTATATTTGTCATTCAATTGCTTGTCATCACCATGAACAAACATGTGCACAGTGTGTGGGTTGAAACGACAGACAGACACACTCTATAAAGATAATTTAGTCTATTTACATCCAAACAGTGAGTGGTGTCACACCAATTATATGTTATTAAGATTGCTAAAAAAGACAGTGAACGTGTGTGACATGTAGGTGAAATATTTGACCCATAGCAAGTCTGGTATAATGATTTACAATGGAAAACACCTGTCTCTAATGGATTGTTTTAGAATGAACTTTGATGTCAGCAATGTGGAGCAACCATGAATCTGTGAGTTGCCTATAAACTAGTGTTGTCACAATACTGGAATTTCTAACTTTTCCATATTCTTCTTTACCATCATTTTTAAAGCTGAAGAAACAAAATATTTTAACTTGCTTTAGTAAATTTGACTACAAGTAATTGTTTTTTCGACTTTTATCAACTGCAGCTGCAACATAATCCACTCAGTTATATAGGACATATAGGAGTTATTGCAGAGAGACGCAGAAGTATTGTGGTGTTATTAGCGCCTTTTGTTAGCATTGCTCTATAACAACACTCGTATATAGGAGTTATTGCAGAGCGACGGAGAAGTATTGTGGTGTTATTAACGCCTTTTGTTAGCATTGCTCTGCTCTGTAGAAACACTCATATATTGGCTTTCTGTGATGCAGAAGTATTGTGGTGTTTGATAGCGCCTTTTTCTTAGCACTTAACTGTAACAAGAGTCACATATAGGAGTTATTGCAGAGCGGCGCGGAAGTATTGTGGTGTTATTAGCGCCTGTGTTAGCATTGCTCTTGTAACAACACTCGCATATAGGAGTTATTACAGAGCGACGCAGAAGTATTGTTTTGTTATTAGCGCCTTTTGTTAGCATTGCTCTGTAACAACACTCGCATATTGGCTTGCTTGTGTACTCGGCTTTCCATGTTCATGTGGAAATGTCTGTGTTCATTTCCATGTTCGTCCTTTATATCCGAAATATTTCCAGATAACACACCTTAGCCTATGTGTTCTTTAGCAACCAAAGTCGATCGCTGGCCGACTTATGCTATTTAACCAGGATGAATGAGACACACTGCGGTCACGTGTAGTGTTTGTCAATGCGCCTTTATTGAGAAGTGAAAGTGACAACTCCGCAAAAAAAAAGCTTGGTATCTGTATCTGTAAAATTAGTATTGGTACCGTACAGATATTTCAATATCGATATTTACCGAAATGTATTGATATTTATTGAAAACACTAATATAAACATTTAGCTTCAGTTGTACTGTGTCCACTTTATTTCAAAGTCGCTTTGATGGTAAACGTAAGCAGACGTAAAAAGGTTTAAGATATATATTTTATTTTATATTTTTTTTTATAGTTATCTTGACATGTGCGTTTTTCTTTACACCACCTCTGAGGTCAACAGGTTTCATTACACCAGCAGTGTGTGTGCTCTGATGCTTCTACTGACTGTACACATCAATTCATTAAGAAAAAGAACTACATAATAGTTTAGCTCTCCACACAACCAGAGGGATATTCTTGCTTACGACAAACAAGTTTTGTCCGCCACCTGGATATTGGCTCCAATGTTATGACAACAATGACACATGTGTTTGTTTTCCCTTTAGCCTTGCAGTTATGTGCCGCGACACGTTTGAAGCGCACTACTCTGAATGAGTCAGTCTGTAAGTATTTCAACACTCTTGTTCTTGCAGACTAATCAGTGCAGTCATGGCCATGTGCATGGCTCTCAAGGAATTCTCACTGTCCTATTCGCAGTTGTAAAAATGTGCATGTCTGTGGAACCCACCTGCAGACGTATGGATATATGATGTTTGTCCATGGGAGTACATTTCTGTCAGCTTTGTTTTAAGGGATTATATAAAATGACTTAAAGCTGTAACAGTGGATGCAGATTAACAAACGAGGCAACTTGTGTTTCTCTGTAAACATATAAAGGCATTATTATGCCTCATTGCCTTGTTTGGTGTGAAATAACTTTGACCACGATGTCACTATAAGCACCGTTAAAAAGCAAATAAAATGTTTGAATGAGAGGTTTGTACATGCATGTTTTCTTTTCTGTGTGCCAGTAACCTCTCTATTGCACATATCATTTTGAAACTCTTTTTTTTTTTTTTTTGCTGGAAGCAACAGACCAGAAACATGTCATGTGACTTGAAACAATTAGCACGTCTGCGCAGATAAGGAGAAATGCTTGTTTTAACTGCTTTACTTTCACTGGGATTAAGCACATGCAAACATTATTATACAAATCAACCGAATTTATTTACCTGATTAATTGGGCTTCGTGAGTTAGCAGACCTTCTCTGCTTAAGCGTAGGCAAAATAAGAGACACACCAGTTGTGGAATGAATAGATGGCCGTGTGGTGTTGGTGCACAGCAGAGTTTTTAGGTTGTTTAATCATTGATAAGAGAATCACCAACGTTTGAGGTCAGTAGTGCTATGAGTTGAAACTTATTGCTTTATGTATTCTGCTTTCCCCCCCCCCCTACTGGAAGGGCAATCATTGAACTGGGCACTAGACATACAATATTATGTGCAATAATGCTTTTGATACAAGACTTGTATCAAGTGAAGCTTGTATATGTGAAAGAAGGCACTTTTCTCTGAGTGTGTTACAATGCCCTTTGATACACTTATAACTAGTGCTGAAGTTACTAAATATTGAGTTTTACAATGAATTTATGATGAGTTTAACAAAGTTCAGGGGATAAAGTTTTATTCCTATAACATGACGTGTTTTGTATATAACAATGTGTGAGGAAAGTCCCTTCTATGGATCATTGCACATACACATAGGTTTAAAAAAGAGAGGGAGGGGGGGTCGGTTTTGAGTTATGTTCCCTGACTGGTTAGATAGAAGCACAGGACATGTGAACAATAAACACATTTAGGCCTGAACACCTCCCACCCCCCAGTCGGAAACAGGATAAGATGATAGGCTGAAATGATGGTGGGTGTGTGTTGGAGTGCATGGTAGTCAAAGAGAGTACTAATCTGCTCTAACACACACACACACACACACACACACATACACACACAAACATTTCCTGTGAACTTAATCTTATTGCACAACTTTTATAATATAACATATCATTTCACATTATTATAACATTATAAATGTTCATATAGGCTTTAGGAAGGGTACATTCAAATTGCACACTGCATTATAATCCCGCTCAATTAAAAGACTGTACGAATTTATAAAATAGAAAAATGGTTATAATACACACCGGGATGTGTACATACCATCAGCTGGATTCACACACGTACATTCCTTATCGCTAAATATTTTCCACAGTTTTGTGAAGGCCAACTGACAAATTAAAGAAATAAATGTTTAAACAAAGGTGCGAAGCAAAACCATTTCAACACTGATATGCTGGCCTGGAGCAACATTTATTAAGCAATGAATCAGGGATATTATGCTTAGCTGAACAATTTACACCCTTTTAAGCTACTATAGAATCAATTTCTCTCATTTGAGTTTAATGCGTACCCATGTAATGTGATGTGATGAATCACCTTCACGGAAACTGTAAAGCTTCCACTTCCAAAAACAGCCTTGCTTCAGTGGATAATTTCACCAGGATGTTGTAAAATTTGTACCTTTTAAGAGTTATTAAGAGAACACTTTGTTCTTCCTCGGAACTCCCATTTACAATGTACACGGTAAAGTAGATTCTTTTCATTTGCTTACCTTCAGGGGTTTTATAGAGTAAAATATATAATATATAATATTATTCATTCATTCATTCATTCATTCATACATCATCTACCGCTTTATCCAATCTTCCCTCAGGTCACGGGAAGCCTGTGCCTATTACAGGGCCTGTGTCTATCTGTTCCAAGGCAGGATACACCATGTATGGGGTGCCAAGCCATCGCAGGGAACACACACACACACACACACACACACACACACACACACACACACACACACACACACACACACACACACACACACACACACACTCACACACACTCACACTCACACTCACACACACTAGGGACAATTTTTCAAGGTGACCCATAGGTGCAAGCAAGCAACTTTACCATGCATGTTTTTGGACCTGGGACAACCGGGAAACCTGACCTGGGAAACCAAGGAACCCGGAGAAAAACCCCCTGAGACATGGGGAGAACATGCAAACTACACACACACGGCCGACCCGGGAATCGAACCTCCAAACCGGACCCTGTGGATGTGAGGTGTGAGGCGAACGTGCTAACCACTAAACCACCGTGCCCCTGCGTAGTGGTTAGCACGTTCGCCTCACACCGGGTTCGATTCCCGTCTCGGTCATGTGTGTGTGGAGTTTGCATGTTCTCCCCGTGCCTCAGGGGGTTTTTCTCCGGTTTCCCCCCCCCGGTCCAAAAACATGCACGGTAGGTTGATTGGCACCTTGGAAAATTGTCCCTAGTGTATGAATGTGTGTATGAATGTGTGTGTGAATGTGACCCAAGGGAAGATCGGATAAAAGCGGTAGAAATTGAATGAATGAATATTCATTATATTAAATATTTAAATGGGGGATGGTGTAGCTCAGTGGTTAAAGGGCTGTGCTACCGATTGGAAGGTCGGGTGTTTGAGGCTTGGTATCACCAAGCTGCCACTCTTGGGTCCTTGAGGAAGGCCCTTAATCCTCTGTGCTCCAGGACGTTACAGATCCTGCACTCTGACCCCAGCTTTATAAAAACAAAACAAGCTGGGATATGTGAAGAAAACATTTCACTGTGTTGTAATGTATATGTGACAAATAAAGGCTCTTCCATTCAAATACAGTGCTATGAGTGTCTTGGATGCAGATATCCAGCCTGCATGCATTTCCATATAAACCTTCATAAGACATCTGTTTCAAGGCAGGATACACCCTGGATGGAATGCCAACCCATCGCAGGACACACTCACACTCACATTCACACACACACATTCAAATACTAGTGACAATTTTCCAAGGTGCCAATCAACCTACCGTGCATGTTTTTGGACCGGGGGGAAACCGGAGAACCCAGAGAAAAACCCCCTGAGGCACGGAGGGAACATGCAAACTCCATACACACATGGCCGAGACGGGAATTGAATCCGGACCCTGGTGTGAGGGTGACTGTTCGTGTGAGGCGAACATGCTAACCACTAAGCCACCGTGAACCTTTGTATGCCCTTACATAATATATAATACATATAATGCATTGCTTAAAAAAACAATCGAATGGACAATCTGTTCGGCATTGTCGTTTATTGTAAAAACTTGTTGAGTTGTGCACCATCCAGCTTTACAAAACAGAGCAATCTCAAAGAAACATTCCTACATCATGACGGCGTTGATTTATTCATTGACATGTCGGTGCGTGTGCATTTTTTAGTGGGAAACAATTTGAAGATGAAAAAGCCCAACAGGATAGGAGCTACACGTGCACCGGCGGTGGTTTTTGCTCGAGACTTGGTGGTTGAATATGATATACAGTATGTTATATTTGGGCTAGATTGTGAACTGTCTCTATTAAACCTATTGCTATTTCCTGTGTATGTTTGTGCATGCGTGTGTGCATGTATTTATACATTTCATTAAATATGGACTATAACGTAGTAAATAATACAATTACGAATAATTAGTTGTAACACAGTAATAAATTACGAGCCATTTAAAATGAACATTTTCTAAAGCACACTGAAGTAAAACAGGTTTTGCTGTCGAACGTTCACTTTTAGGCATGGACTAGGATATGAGAATGGCTGAAATCGTTATGCCCTCTAGTGGAGGTTGCTGATATTGGGTGATACAGTACATGCCACTTGTCAGTCCAGCTAATGGTGCTGGATAACCCACAGAATTGTCACACACAGCCATTTAAATGATTATGCTGTTCATGGAAATGTGTTGGTCAGTGTCAGTGGGTGACATCTGACTCAGTGGGTGGAACACAGTTAATGTAGTGGGGAAAAAAAGCGAGCCAGATAAGTGGCTTAAACTAAACTAGGTAACATCTGGAACGATACTTCTGTGTTCATAAAGTTTCAAAACTAATCAAGACATCTTTTGGACAAAAAAGCAGCACATTAACATTTGACAGTACATTGTAATGTGTTTTAATTAATATATTATATTTATCTTATCTATCAAGGGTGCAGAACACCCTAATGCACAATATGGCTGTGTGTGTGTGTGTGTGTGTCCATGCGTTTACAATAGACATAGTGTCCTGCATGAAGCTCTTTATTGACAGATATCATCTGCTATATCTGTTTCTGTTTTCTCTTCCTCGAGTTCTTTCTGCTGTGTCTCTGGTAGCTCCTCGTCCTGCACATTGTTTGCTATGTCATTATTTTTCCCCGATTTAAGGTACGCATCTAAGTGCCCCAGGAGGTCAATGGTGTGATTGATCAATAAAGCCAGCCAGGCCATACCAAAAAATATCCAAACTCCAATTATGCAGCCGTACCATTCAGGGTAAGACTTGTCAGGGTTATAATCTGAAAGGCAGCACACAAAATGGAAAAAGAGAAGAAAAATTAGGATAAGCACATACACTATGTAAATGAGCTCCTGGGTGTGGTTTTTCTGTGGTTTGTGTATGTGGGTGTGGATTTCCAAACCTTACCTGCGACTAAATCTCCAAAGCCTACTGTACTGAGTGTGATAAAGCAATAGTAGATGCTCTGTGAGAAGGACCAGCCTTCATATGTATTAAACAAAAACATCGGGACCACCAGATAGAGCACTCCTGAGCCAATAAATGATGCGAAGTGAAGTGACACCAGAACGGTTTTCTGAAACATAAAGAAAAACCCCGTGTCAAAAAGCTAAATATAACACCAGTCAAATGAATACCATTTATTATTTGTTTGAGCTTCACCTGGTGGTTGGTCTTTTTTGCGATCGAAGTGCAGAAAGTTCTTTCTATGGCCAGCATGTACTTGCCTACTTGGTTTAGGACCACCATGTTTAGCGGGATTCCAATGATGGCATAGATCACACAAAACATTTGACCAGGCATCGTACTAGGGATGATGTTCCCGTAGCCTTTGCAAAACAGAGCATTATCCGTAAGTATTTAATCCAAAATAAACATATATATTTTCACTGCTGAACACAACAAATGTTTATGTGACAGGATAGATCCTCATGGCTGTCACAGAGTTCTTATTATGCACAATTAAATAACACCACTCATATTATAGACACGTAACACAATGTAAACATTTTTGCACTTACCAATAGTTGTTACCACTGTGGCAGCAAACACTGCTGAGCTTGTGAACTTCCAGAATCCTCCTGCTGTGTTGTTATTTTTTAGACTCATCCCATTCTTAAATATATCCGCCATAAACTTAAATACAGTCAACAAAAAAAAAAAACACACACAAGATCAGTCTTCTACACACGAAAACCATTATATTTACAAATAATTTTTGTAAATACATTTATTGGGCCACCATCGAACTAAAATCCTCTAATATTATCTGTACAAAAATGTATTAATCTTGTAGTATAGTGCGTGAGTAAGCACTAAGATTAACATTGAAATTTAACCCAAGCACTAGTTTATATAATAAAATTCTTTACATTTCTTTGAATTGATTGGTGAATTTTTTAAATAACTATTCTAATGAAATGAAATAAATGTATAGACTGTTTCAGGTGTTAACTATGCTTGTTTCAGATTTAAAGCCACCATATTCTAAGAAGCCATCTAAAGCTTTATTTGCATTGCAAAGTAGATTTGAATATCTGTGTGGTTTTTGAAATGCAGTTGTATAGATAAGCAATGCCAAAACCCGGGATACACTCCAAAAGTCATTATTATCATTAATATCTTCGTTACAATCTCACTTCTCACAAATTTTGAAATTGAGGAACATTATTAACTAAGTAAAAAAAACAAAAAAAAAACATTGACCTACTGCGACCCTGATCCTTTTCAGCTGTCAAGTAATACATGCATAAGGTCAGAATTTAGACTACTAGTAGTAAATGCCTTATTTCTAGGCATTAGGATCTTGTTTATTTTTGGATTACTTACAAGGGCAGTGGTGGCTCAGTGGTTAAGATATACTGATAAAAAGGTCATGTGTTGCAGCATCACAAAGTTGCACATGGTTGGCCTATAATAATATATAATAATATATAATAATCACAATAATTATACTACTATTACTACTAATAATAATAACAACAACAATAATAATAATAATACATTTGATGTATATGTGCTTTATATGACACCCCAGGACAGATTACATACAATACAAACTAAATTATTACAATTAACAACATCTTAAAACAACGAAACACTGTACAAACAGAAAGATGGACGAATACAATAGCTGTGATATGCCTGCCTCTAATGAGCTGCATTAACTTCATCCAGTTTCCGGTCTCAACTGTAGGTCGTTTACAGAATGAGGTAAATGTAAATTCCTTGATGTCAGTGCAGCAGTTTAACACTTCACAAGGAAATGGCTCTTTTAAATGCATGTATCATGTTAATAATGGTTGACTCAATGCATACTGTACTAATTAATTTTGCAATTTCATCTGACTCTGGTCTAGGGCCACTGTCATATTTACTACATCTTGGTAGAATTATTCATGACGGTGACGTAAGTAGGATGAATATGAAAGGAATATTGTACACTGGATGTTGATTTATTCCTGACAATTTTATAAGGACCACAGTACGCTGGATGTTAGCTTCTTGGTTATCCTTATACTTATACTGTGCTGACTCTGTTCTTTTCATTTACATAAAGTGAAGCAATGAAACACCTTGATTTGATTATGCATCCCAATCTCACACCTGAAGCTTACGTAACTAATATTACTACAGTATGTTTTATTTTGCAGAAGCTTAAATGAAATCATGTTCACTAATAAACCTCTGTGTTTTTACTGTTTCAGTCGGTGCTTGGATGAACGCTGGTTCGACACCTTTGTGAAAAACTGAAAATGTATTTTTATAGTAGCGCTGGTGTTTATGCCTATGACGTTTTGTTATGCTGTATGCAATAAGATTAATAGAAGTATTTTCACCTACATCACATGGATGATTACATTCTGCATTCTTTTTTAAATATAGTATATTTGTTAAAAGGTACCAGAGGATTATTATTTACTAAAGCAAGAGTAAAGCAAAAAATGATTTTGGACAGAGTAAATCTTCCAGTGTCCAGTGATCCAGTGTCCCAGAGGAGCCACATTAGTAGGCTCCTCTTAAGAGTAAGATTTGTATAAAGAAAATGGGTATATTTTTTAATATTTTCTAGCTACTATTTTTTAACTCATTTCAATCATTCGATAGTCTATTTCCTGCTTGTCATAAAAAAAAAAATTAGTCAAGAAATAGAACTATTATTTATGGCTTTGTTGAATGTAATAATAAAATAGGAAATCCTATGAAAATATAACAATATTTAATTATTAGTATCAGACTTCCATCAATCCTATGTTAACTTCTGGCTGTCCCTGCATGATAAAAGAATATATATTCTATATGATGGGTATACTCAATAATCCGTTTTCTTTCGCAAGGTTTACATACACTCCAGGTTCTTAATGCGATGTCAGTACCAGATCCTGATAATCTCCTACTAATGTGGCTCCTCTGGATGTGGCACTGGATCATGTTCATGTGAATCTAAAGATTTACTCTGTCTAAAATCATTTATGCTTTATTCTTGCTTTAGTAAATAATAACCCTCTGGTACCTTCTAGGAAATATATTATATTTAAAAATAATTCAGAATGTTATCATTCGTGTGATGTAGTGAAAAAAGCTGAAAATCACAGATCCTGTCTAATCAATACAGGACACATTTAAAGTGTTAGCATTAGCATAACTAGTCACTGTTCCTCCCAGTTTTGTAAAACAGATTCCAGTAATGATTTATTTGAGTCCAGTTTTGTCTAGGTTTCATCAATCTAAGGATTCTTTTTAAGTAGTCGATTTGCTTTGTGATACTGTCTGTTGTTAAAAGCACTATACAAATACATTTGAATGGAATTAAACAGGTATACTTCTACACAGTGCAAATGCAATTTAAAGCTTTATTTCATTTCATAAGTAAACTTAGAAGTTGATGCCTAAACTTAGAAGTTGATACACAACACTTTTTTTTTTTAAACATTAACCCTGCCGATGCTGTTAGCGCAGTTTACTTTAGGTGCTGGTAGAGAAGCTAGCTTGAAGGTAACTGCTAGCAAACTAGCTTTCAGTTTAAAAATGAACTCTAGTAAACAGGAGTAAACTTTCAATACTTTGAATCTGGGATTACATTCAAGAGTTAAGATTTTTATTAGTCACAAATATAGTTCGACGCAGAATTCAACCAGCAATTAAATGAAAATCCGACCGCTTAGGAACTGTTTAGATGCGTCAAATATTATGAATAATAGGAGAAAACAAAAGGAATAGAATATATGAGAAAATATATATTTTTTCAAATTATTACAAAAATAATGCATATCTATTTAGAATAAGAAATAGTGCAAATATATCTAGCGTTTACATTGTTATATTCTTTGCAGTTTATTATTGTATCTATGTTTTAATATATTATGATGGTCTATAGGAGTTTACTTTAAGTAATTTCATTGGAGCAAATGTTACATTACATATCCTGTCATTCATTCTGATCGTCAATGGATGCTATACCACATGACCCGCTTTATAATAACTCACAGTTTTGTGCAAAGCAGATTTCACAACATGGAGATGACCATGACATTCAAAGCAGCCTGATGCCAGCTTGATGCCATATGTGCAACTGTGTTTCTGTATGTATATGTAAAACAGCATGCGTGAATATAATACAGCATGTAAATACGATACAGCTTGAATTACTGTGGCCACACAATATTGGGCCACAGTCATATATACTAGTTAAAGGATCACAGACAATGCATTGTGTGTCCATCTATAGAATATAATGTTTCAGTGAATAAATATACAGTTTTCTCTAGATTGGTTTCAGGACCTTTTTTTTCCTTCCTTAATTGAGTGAAATGTACATTTTTCATTTATTGATTTAACTTGCCGGGGTTTTGTGTCTTTTGACCAACCTTTGGTATTTGTATAATGGTAAAACGCTTTAATTGATATCCATATCCACACTTTTAGACATTCACAAGCTATTAGAAGCAAATGACTTTGAGTCAAAAACAAGGACCACTATAGAATGTAACCCTGAGCATGAACTTTTATCTACACTGATTTATCTGTTAAATTCTTGATTTGACTCTCTGTTGAGTCATTGTGTGAGGAGCATATGAACTTTCGCCTAACTACAGCTATTGGTGATTTGCATGGAAGTTTGAGTACTGACTGGAGCACAGGGAGTGGTAGAGTCTATGATGGTTTCTGTGTTCGCGTTTTCCACTAGTTACAGCGTTACATGGGAATACATGTATACTAAATAAGACATATGCTTTTGCTATATATTTGCCACATATGTTATAATGTATCCTAATAAATATGAATCTGGACCAATTCATAAGGCACTTATAATGCAATTATAGAGAAAGAAATCCATCCGGATCCGATCTAAGACATTCAAAAAAACTATGCCAATATATGATCATTTGTAATTTGTATTTTATGACAAAAACACACATAGACACAAACACATAGAGAGCCAATGACAAGTCTGACTGAAATAACACCATATGTCACACTATTAAGAACATTATTAAAAACTAAAATAAAATCTTGACTCACCTCTCCCAGTTCTTCCAGCCCACCTTGTCCAAGGCACGGATAAATGTTCAGCAGATTCTTTTTCTTTACCTCTAGCCTAGCAATATCAAGTGATACCTGGTCCCCTTCTAGCTTCCAAAAAACGACCCCTCCGATAAGAACATATGTTAAGTAACCTATTCCGAGCAACAGCAGCGACAAAAATTTTACAACATGAAATTTCTTGCAAAACTTTTTCCATTTGGAGGCCATTGTGGCTCCTGAAGCTCGCTTCCTATGTTTACCAATATGTGGATATTCTGCAGTGCAGTGCAGGGTGTGGATTTACCCATGTTTGTGTGACAGGCAAATCTAGCTACGTCCTTTAAGGCATACTATGCAAATTATGGATGACTGTGATTTAGAGGGAAAGAGAATGAGGGAGAATGGTAAAAGTCCGGCTTTTTAGTGCACTCTAAAAAGTGCACTAAAAAGTGCACTCTAATATTTTCTTTCTTTTTTTTTTTTTTTTACTTTATACACCATGTGAATATGGCCTAAGCATGATGGCAGAGATTTCCAAAGATAACAGTGCTTCAAATGCCTTGGTATAATAATCTATTTCCTTCTCTCTGAGGTCCCCGGTTTATTGTGGAATCACCGCCACACCCCGAGATCATCAAATCATTCCGATGTGTTGTTTTATCTTTAATATACTATCCTTTATTTACTATTCTTTTACAAATACATATATATATATATATATATATATATATATATATATATATATATATATATATATATATATATAAAATCAATATCTTTGTTAAAATGGTATGTAATAAATCATGTAATTCCAGTGTGGAATTAAAATGAGTATAAATTGGGTGAAATACAATCAAAAGTTTATGGGGGGGAAAAAAAAACAACAAAAAAAAAAAAAAGAAGCCGAGGTGTATACATGTGTACATGACTAAACTAATACTTTTCTTGAAGTACCTTTTAATTTCATTATATTTCTCAGACTATTTTGTTAATAATAATAATTATTGTTATTATTATAACAACAACAACAACAACAACAATAATAATAATAATAATAATAACAGCAGAGGAGGAAAAAGGAGAAGAAATGGTAGGTATAAATACCAATATACCAAATATAGTGCTTTACAAAATGTATAAAATGAGATATAATTATACAATCATGTGAAAAGTAGTGATACAATTTAATACAATTTTAAATAATCCTAACAACAGCGAATAAAAAATGTAATTTCTCAGGTAAATGCCATTCTTAAAGGCAAGTTTCATGAGAAACATCAAATCTACTTAAATGTTTTGGTTCACTTAATAAATAGAAGAGTGCATGAGTATAGCACATCATGAAGTGTTTTTCTCACTCTTCCTTGAAAAAACACTCACATTCCGGTTCATAGACTGTTAACCATCTAATGTACACAGTGAACTTTAAGTCACTTGTATATTTTTGTTTGGTTTCGTGTCAGGGCTCTGCCTCAGTCATTCAAAACCTGCTTTTTAATTTCAATTTAAATGACTGCATTTTAGATTTAAATGACTGCATTAGGTAATTGTCATGCTAAAAAGGTAAGACTCCTTTTAGCTTAATAGCTTAATAGTGGACACCAGAATGTTTTGCACTAAAGTCGGTAGCAGTTCATGATTTAATAAAAATAGTAAAAAGGACTCGTTAATGTTAAAACAGCCCTAAAGCCTGATGCTACAACCAAACTATGGGGCTTTTATCGATTTGTTACTGGTCTCTTCAAAAAGTCATTTGGTTGCATGGTTGGAGTGATTTAGAGCTTGGGTTTTTATTGTTAGAAAGGGGTTTCATGTGGCCGGCCTATTCCAGAGCTCAGACATGTAAAGAATATGAGTGAGTAAAGAATATTTCATCAGGTGGTAGTACAGTGGTAAAGGCATTGAACACTGTACCAGCAGGTCACAGGTTCAAATCCTAGCACCACCAAGCTGGGTCCTTGAGCAAGATCTACTGTGGATCTACCCATAATCTACTAATAGGAGCAGCAGAAAGAAAAAGAAAGTACCTTTCAGGTATTTCTGTACCTCCTTTAGCCTGGCTGAATATTCTGCCTCGTTCACTTGTTCTTGGTGTAGTGATCCATTTTCTCTGTTTGTAGATAATGACTGATTATGCATCTCGACTTAAAAAACAACATCCTGATCGATATCTCTCAAGTGAGAGATTACGGGTATCTTATGTGATTTGTATGGCTTGGAGAAGCAAAGAAAATCTGTATTTGAAGGTTAATCAGTATAAGATGGTAGCTCAGTGTCCCAGCACCACCAAGTTGCCACTAGAGGGCCCTTGATCAAGACCCTTGCACTCAACTGCTCAGGTGTAAGTCGCTCTGGATAAGGGCGTCTGCCAAATGCTGCAAATGTAAATAAGGTCAATGATGACCGCTGTTTAATAATCACTTTTGAACATAAGATTAAATAGGATAATTAATTGCAAACACATACGAATAATAAACCCAGATTATTGAATATTATGTACTTCCCCCTAAATATTTCTGCTTGTTTTAAATGATGCTATTTGACGCCAAGTCGATAAATCATTATCCTCTTTTTATTTCCAACAGTAGGCGTTTTATATCCATAGACACACTTACAAGTAAATATTCATTATGACTCAAATTATTATTATGAGTCTCAATAAATAAAAACCCCAGACAATATATTTCAGGAATAATTCTCAAGCTTGTGGATCTTCTTATATATGAAAAACAGTTCAGTAAAATGTTCGAACACATCTTTATAATTGAGTGAAGGCATGCTTGTCCTGGGTGAAACCTGAGCTATGTAAAAAACAAAATGAGGATGCAAATACCAAGGCCCAACAAGAATACTCAAAGGAGAAATGCAAATGCCTAATGCGCTAGTGACCAGAAGACTGTATAGATACAAGTGCTTAAAAGTCATATGACTACTACTACATCTCTGAGGTGTGATCTATACTTTCATTTGGGTGTCTTTGACTCACAAATTGCTTTAATGTTGATTTCACAACTTGGACCAAAACACCTGAGACCACTTCTTTTTTTGTTGGGGGAGATAATTGCAGGTTTGGTTTCAGAAAAAAAAGTTGTTTACTTTAGTAAAAGATGTTTACTATAGTTTCCCATTAACACAAACACGACAGAAGGCACTATTTGGATGACAATTAAGCAAATTCATTTGGAGCTAAATCGTCTCTTTCCTGGACCCGTCCTATATACGCAATGATCAGAGAAAGATCACCACTATTTCTTCTTCATCAGACAGCTGAGGAAATGTGGCAAAAAAATATTTAAAAATATTATACACATGGTTTTTCGGTTGGAACAACACCATACTCAGTTACAGAGCGTTAGTGCATAGAGCGTGATTCACACTTTCGTGATTGACAAATTCACAGATTTGCGGCTTTATGTACCAGAGTTTATTCATCATTGTGCACTGTGTCGGCGGTAAGCATACAACTGTAGCACAAGAATTGATTTGTATATAGCTGCATACATTTGAAAATATTTACATTTCACCTGATACACCAAATTCTCTTTCAGGAAAAAAAAAAAAAAAGAAAACCACCTAATTTGGTGGAGCCAAATAGTTATGTTTAGTTATGACGTGGTTTCACGCATAATCTACTCATCCAGGCGATTTGGGCTCTTGATTTGTCCCGAGTTCACAACTGAATCCACTGCATGGCGTGAAAAGGAATATAAATTGCAGAAGTCATGTATGATATCTAGAATATAATGTACGTTATCAAAATGAGAAAAAAAAACATTGAGAGATAGGATTATTAATAATAACAGCTCGGAGAGTCTTAAACCACATGGGTTACACCATTCTGATTTTAAAGAATCCCTTTTCCTTCTTCTCTTGGGGTTGGTTCTCTGGCGTACTCAGATTTTCCTCCCGTTTTCTTACTGAAGACCTTTGCTCATCTCTTGCAGTGATGGAGGTTTGTTTGATGCCGAGAAAGTGCTGCATGATCCTGGCGCCTATGTTGAGGAGCAGGGCGAGCCACGCAAGGGCAAAGATGATCCATACTGCTGCTACGCAGCGGTACACAGAAACGTTTTGCTTGTCCTGGCCATTTCCTGGGTTAGAAATGACAATACTTTACATCGGACCTTTGCACAATGGTAGATATAAAAGGTAGAAGTATTTCTCATGCCACATGTTTCATTGCAGCACAGTGAAAGTCTTTTTTGGAAAGAATCCCAGTGATCAGTGGGTCAGCCTTTAAACAACACAGCTGAAGCACACAGGGTTAATGGCCTTGCTTAAGGGCCCAAGAGTGGCAGCTGGCAATATAGACCCTCTGATAAGTAACCCAGTGTCTTAACCACTGAGCTACAACCTCAGTACATGGTACACAAGGACAGAACATGGTTTATACACGGAACCAAATGCAGATTGAATAGATTATACAGTCCTAAGAGCTCTTTTGACAGCTTGCATAAAGGTTCACATGGTATCTAATCAAAACTAGAGACGTTATAAAACTCCAACGATCCAGTGGTACTCACCGACCACATAGTCTCCAAAGCCGATGGTGCTGAGAGTTATGAAGGCATAGTAGAAACCCTCTCCATATGACCATCCCTCCACGCAGCTGAAGATCACCGGCGGGAAGATCAGGAAGAGCACACTGCCCATGAGGAGGAATAAGGCCACCGCCAGCACCTCCACACACTGCTGTGCTCAAAACATCCACATCTTCTGAGAAAGAGCTATATTGACGTCTCCGTTGTGTATAACTATATTGGACATTTGTGTCCCAAAAATAATTTAGGCGCTTTTTCATGGAAGAACATACTGTACCTTTCATCATTGGTGAAATAGTATACATTATTTACAACTTTAATAGGTATACTTCACAGAGAAACATTAATATACTTTATTACAATATATACACACGTTTACGCAAAGGCTGGTTTTGTGGTCCAATGATATTATATATCATCCATATAATATTTACTACATACATATATTATACACTTACATATAAAATGATAGATCTATTATTCAATAGCATTATTTTGACAGCCAAGGTATTATTATTATTATTATTATTATTATTATTTAAATGCTTAATAATGATAATAATAATAATAATAATAACAATTATATTATTATTTATTATTATTATTATTATTATTTTAAACATGACTAACATGTCCTTTATAGATACTTGTTATAGACCCAAAAAAATACCAAGAAAAATACCAAGAAATTGTTTTTTATATATTAATAATATATACTATATATTTTTTAGCTCTAACAAGCATATAATTTTATAAACGACATGTTAGTCGTATTTAAATTATTATTATTATTATTATTATTATTATATAATGATAAACATTTGAAATATATTCAAATATAGCATTTGAAATATTATATGTGGGTTGCATATTTGTATTAGGTTCTAGGTTCAATGTTTGAAAATGACTTTCAAATGCTTTAAAATGACCTTAAGAACCACATTATTTGGTATTTAGAATAACTTAAAGATATAAGACATACAACTTACCTCGTAAAAAATACATAATAAAGATATCAAAGGACAGAAGCACTCTAAAGATAAGGATAGGTTCACCTTAATACATATAGTGCGCATATATAATGGACAGAAGTTGAGGTTCGAGTGAAGGACAGCCATCATATGGTACCCTGGAACATCTCAGAGCTAATAGCCCATAATCCTGTCCATTTAGTAACTCTCTAGCATTTCTACACAAATCAAGATGTTAACACAGACTTTTCATTTACATCTTTAAAATGAATCTTCCAAAGACGATACAATAAACATCGCCTAATGATAATGAATGGCAGCCATGTGATATTTCAACAGTGACTAACAGTGACACATTTTAAAGAAAGGCTTCTGGTAATACCTTGTGAGGAACCATTGACATCATCCGGTGCTCCAGGCGTCCTAGGTTCGCGCTGAGACACTTGGTGAGCTGATTGAGGAAGGCCAGGTTAAGGGGGATCCCACACAAGGCATAAAACACGCAGAAAACCTGCCCTGGGTATGTGGTAGGGGAGAGATTTCCGTAGCCTTTAGGGGGAACACAATATCCACATGAATTCTCCCAATCATACAATATGCGTGCTTTTCTGATCTGGTAGCGACAGAGTCTGGTACATTAGCATTAAGGTAACTTGCCAATAG
The DNA here is from genome assembly GCA_030449085.1 of Kryptopterus vitreolus. NCBI lineage: Eukaryota > Metazoa > Chordata > Actinopteri > Siluriformes > Siluridae > Kryptopterus > Kryptopterus vitreolus. The sequence goes on from JACRUU010000012.1 coordinate 21,920,546, forward strand.
TGGTAACAACTGTCCCAGCAAAGAAGAACGAACTGCCAAAATCCCAGTTACTCGCGCTAGTAGAGTTTCCTGAAGGGTTCACTCCACTTTCCCTTGCGTCTAAAATCACCTGCAGCAATACAATGCGTTAATGCAACAAACTGCATAGATTTACCAAGACAAATCAAATCTCTAAAAAAAAAATACACATCCAAATAGATAATAGGCAATATTGACCTGTACAAACTTCTCCAAGGCTGGTCCATCCAAGCAGGTGTAATTAGCCAGGAAGGAAAGCTTCTCCATCTTAAAATGCTCACGATTCTGACTCTCAGCTTCTTTTTCAAGCAGTTGAAAAATGGTGGCTCCCAACAGTAAATAGGTGAATTGAGACAAGGCCAGCAGAGTGGTCAAGCTAAACCTCCCACTTATGCCCTGGACCTGAGCCATATATTTCCCCCAGGAGGCAGAGGGCCCAGAGACCCTGCTGCAGGGCAGATAGCAATCAGTCTAAGCAAAGAGTTTGTCCAAAATAGTCCTTGAACCTCCTTATGACCAGACAGATTTATGCACTATAAAGGCAAAATAATTGTCCATTTTTGCTGAAGAAAAAGAATATAAAACTGGTTATCGGCTCGAATATTCCTTGTTAGGGATTCATGATTGGAGAAACTCAATTGAGAAGTCCAAAGTAAAACAGAAGGATAGGATCCCGATACAAGATCACATTCGCCATCTTCATTGGAGCTATGAACGGATGATTGACTGTGACGCAAGTAAGTCGGTGTGCGCTGTGAGTTCCTGTGACGACGACAGAGCGCGACTCGCTATAATCTATATATATATATATATATATATATATATATATATATATATATATATATATATATATATATATATATATATATATATATATATATATATATATATAATATGGACCTGGAGCGGTCTCCCGCAAGCTCATTTATCACTGCGAAAAATGCAGGAGGACCACCATGTCAGCAGAACATTGGTTAATGTTTCATCTAATAGCTGCAGGTTGGTCAAGCACACTCGAATGTAGTAGAAGAGAGATTAATCACCCTCGGCTGGTGTTATTCCGTTCAGATAGAGATCACGCCGGGGCTTTTTACTGTACGCATCATAATACTGAAGAACAAAAGCATCAATTCCAGATTGAACTGAATTTTAAGTGTATTAAAAAACAACTCATACTTTTTTAAATGTTACTATTTAAAGCTGTGGTACATCAAATCTGCTATGCTATTCTAAAGCCGCTCCTCAAGATTTACAAGACAAAAACACACCTTATCACAACTTATTACAAACCAAAAGGTTAAAAAAAAATCTCTATATGAAAATGTTAAACACCTGGGATTCTATCTATAGCAAGAATAGATGTATAAAATGGCATTGATTCACCCATTTCACCACTTTATTTTGTTACTGTACTTAAGTAATTTTTTGGCTACTTTCTAGTTTTATCATTTAAATTTACATGCATATTTACATTTATGGCATTTGTCAGACTCATTCTCAAAGGTATAAGCACATTTTAACTCTTGACTCACATTTACATTTACATTTACGGCATTTGGCAGACACTCTTATCCAGAGCGACTTAAAACTGAGCAATTGAGGGTTAAGGGCCTTGCTCAAGGGCCCACTAGTGGCAGCTTGGTGGTGGTGAACCTGCGATCTTCCAGTCCAAAGTCCAACACCTTAACCACTGGGTTACCACCTCATATATATATATATATATATATATATATATACTTATATATATATATAAGATATATAATATATATATTATATATATATATATATACACACTCATCTATATGTGTGATGTCATATATGTACTTTTTACTCCACTGTATTTTAACTGACAATGAATGTTACCAGTTACATTTGGTATGGAAGCGTTATCTGCCGTGGCTTATTTATTCTGCAGAAGAGGCGATATTTACTTACCTTACTTACCTCCATTGAATTCAAATCTTTTTGTTTTTTGTGACGTGACAATGTGATATTATTTGTAAATTCGAGAGAACTTTTTAAAACATTGCGTTACTATTTTGTCAGTTGTGTTGATCTTGGTTCATACGCAGTGTTGACGTTTTACAATATGTTTTGTATTTTAGGAAGTCAGTGTCGATGCTACTAGATATGCTATACCATATGTGACCCCTCCCCTCTCCACCCTTCACCATGCACATTACTCTTGATTTTTGTCTTCCCATGGACATCAATCTACTCCTCTTGCCTAAACACTGATTCCTCATCATATCCAGGATCTCATTGTTTCCATGTGACAATAGAAGCTATAAGTGCAGGAAGTGTAAAGTGTTGCCAGAGAGAAACCTAATCCATAATTTGAATGTTTCCCTCCGTGTTCTGACACTCTTCCTGCTTTGTTGCACACTTGTTACATGCTTCCCCTGATTGGTCTCCTATATAAACTCCTTCCCCTTGTAAAGGGGAAATGTTAAGATTGTTGGTACTATAAGCAGGTTTGTGTGCTCAGTATTTCCTTATTTGGTGTTTACTCATACACTATTCCAATTTAACCCCAGATTTGACCTAGCACTGGTTTCGAGCGGAAAAGAAACCTCCCTACTATCCGTTTCCTTTTTAAAAATGAATCTTGATCTTCTATTAACTATTCTTAAGAAAACGAGAGGAACAGCAATTAAACGAATGAATAAAGATTAAATAAACAAATAAATGCACATGGTAAAGAAGAGACTCGACAAGTAAATAAACAAATAAATCCACATGGCAAAGGAGATACTTAACAAAGACCCAGATTTCACGGTTTTACTTTTGTATTTACATGAAGAACAGTGCCGCTGGAGCATACCAAAGATGTGCAAATAAAATAAAGCAAAAAAGTAGGATCAGGCTTAATATGTCCTCGATGAACTTTAAAGCATGAGGCTGAGGAAAGTGCCTCACGATGCAAATATCTTTTTCAGCTGTCTAGATTTCAAACAAATATGTTCACAGAAATGCAAAAAGCGGAAAAGCCTGGAAAGTCTTACGCGTCCCCTAAACTGTGTGAAAAAGAGGTGGTTTGGATTTCCCTGTATAATGGTACAACATCAGTTATTTCAACAATCATGGCACAATAATGAGCTGTTTGTGTTACTTATTAAATGAAGCGGGTTCGGGATAGCCGCACTACGTTTGGGACTTTATGTAAGAGGACGGTGTTAAATAGCACATCTGTTAGTGGTTCCAAATTCACCTGGACAGGCAGTTTATTGCGGAACAAGTCGTATAAATAAAAGCGCTAATCATATTTTACAGGAATCGCTTTTATACCGAGCAGATGGGGGGGAAACGAAATCGATTAAACAACATGTCGGGAAAAGAAAACACAAATAAAATCCCTGTGATTTGATGACTCGGGTAAACAGGTCGCGGATCTTGGCAGGGTTTCAGACATCCGATCCAGTTAGTGCTGTGTGATAGCTTGTGAAAACATTTGCTCAGGGTCGGATAAGTGTCTTCGGCAAGGGATATATGCTGCTGCTAAGCGACATGCGATTGCTGAGACATTCGGCCTCATTTGCAGAATGTTCCTGTCCATTAGTGACAAAAACAGTACAGAAGTCTATTCCACCAAGCAGTGAGAAATAAATGTTAAAAACAGTTGTCTTGCTATGTCAAACAGCTTGGGAAATTCACTAGATAGTTGTGATCTTCGCTGATGTAATGCATCGAAACATATTTGTTAGGCAAACTTTTGTGCGTTTTCGTGCCAACCTTGATTAAAACTTTATTTCGGCGTCATTCCTGAAAGAAAAGGAACAAAAAAAGAGTAATCAGCTACACTGTACCACTATTACTACTAATACTAATACTAATAATGTGTGTGTGTGTGTGTGTGTATGTGGGTAAGTGTGTGTTAGAGAGGCCATTAAACACGTTGTGGAAAGTGGAAAGAGTTCATTGTGCAGTGGGTACACATTAACAGTTCAGTGTTAAAACACCATCTGTTCATGCACACACACACGTACACGTTCACACAAACACACACACACACACACACACACAGTACATACACAATGGGATTTCACAAATTGAATTTTATCCATATAAGACAATGTGGCAGTGTGCAATGCATAACCAAAGTGTGTGAGAGTGAAAAGCGAAATAACTGATATTTGTAATAATTCCCATATGGGGACAAATATGAGGTCAGGCACTAGAGGGCGATATTCACACTACTGCACCTTTCCACTTTCCAAATAAGGTAATCTAGGAACAGAATGAAACTTATATAGGAGAAGACAGACTTTTTCATACTACTTCTATTGTAGAATTGAGCCAATCAATGCACGCCTCTGGTTTATTTGCACTCTGATCCAAAACAAATTCTAAGTCATAAACACTCAACTACATAATGAAGTGTGATAAACGTTCATTGATCATTTTTCAACTAAGTCCCTACACTGCAGTGTACCTGTGGTTACATTTTCATAAATGATTTTTAAACACTTCTATGTTTATCTTAAAATAATTCAAGTATTGATACATAATATGTAGAAAGAGTATAAGCATATAAGCAACTACCCAACTAAAGTAACTAAAGTCCCAAACGGATCACAGTGAGTGAAATAACATAGAATAAATGATATTTGTAGATGACAGACACATGAGTCACCTTCAGCCTCATGAGACTAATGGCCATGGTTTAAACTCTTATTGTAAAGCTGTGACTATGAGGACCATGTGAATGTACGGCATATTCTCTAAAAAGGACACTGAGTGCATGTGTGAGAGTGTGTGTGTATGTGTGTGTGTGTGTGTGTGTGTGTGTGTGTGTGTAAATGTGTGAATGTGCATTAGACAATGCAAACATTTAGTGGAAAGCACTATAAAGAGTTCACTCACTGCATCAGCACTTCAGTGTTTTAAGCATCACCTATTCACACACACAAAACCACACACACACACACACACACACACACACACACACACACACACACACACACACACACACACACACACACACTTATTTACTTGAACTTCAGAATGATAATTGTCTTATTTTTTTCAATTAATTAAAGTTTTATAATGATTAACACACATCCACTCATGTTTATTTTGTACAGTCACAAATGACTGTTGGGGTTGTACTTGTCTGAATATCGCCATCTAGTGATCGGATTGAAGAATTAGACTGTAATTTCAGATTACATTTAATTGTACTCTGCACAATAACATTGCATTTTAAATGTGTTTTATATATATATATATATATATATATATATATATATATATATATATATATATATGTTTATTATATTCTTTTGTATATGTGTATGTATCTATCTATCTATCTATCTATCTTTCCATCTATCTGTCCATCCATCCATCTATCTTTCATCCATCCATCCATCCATCCATCCATCCATCCATCCATCCATCCATCCATCCATCCATCCATCCATCCATCCATCCATCCATCCATCCATCCATCCATCCATCCATCCATCCATCTCTGTCTGTATGTGTGTATATATATATATATATATATATATATATATATACATACACAAAGAAATATAATCATAATATAGAAATATAATTTAATCCTGAACAAGCTCTAAGAAATTGTCCCAAGCAACTGTACTGTCCAAACGTTGTAAAAACATGATATTACTTTAGTGATTTAGTTTTGAAATGACCATTTTGCATTACTTGTTTCTTTTCCTTTCCTATTTGCTTTAGTAGTACACGCCAACCTAAATTGTTTTTAAAAGAATGGAATAATGGGCCGCTAATCGCCTAATCTGCAACAAGCGCTCGTGAATCGCTTAGAAATAAGGTTTTCCTTGCATTTTTGTCCATGCATTAGAGTTTTCCTTGGGATTTGAAATGAATGTAAATTGTGTATTACGATACAAATTCAATGAAAAAACATAAAAGGTTCATTTGAAGGATTAACACTGAACTGTTTTAGCTGCCCCCCCCCCAAGGCCCAGGTTTCTTGAAAAATACATTTACCACATGTAAATACCTCAATCACTGCTCAACTGATCTGATACAGAAGGTTAGATTCCGAAATAATGGTGTACAATAGTTGTAAAATGCATAGAGTTCAAATGTCTCTCCATAGCGAGTATAATTATTATTAAATCATTGAACTTGCTTGGTTTGGCAACTCCAAGGACAAACGAATTGCCCTGAGATGCCTCTGACTTACTCAGACCAGTGCATTATTCACCACTGTCTATTATCATCTGCATCATTTTCAGCTTTCTGTTACAATTTTGCTGCTCCATGTTTTGTGTTGTAAATTCAAGCGAGCCCATCGGTTACATAAACAGTAATTATGGTTGTCTATGCCTGCTCCTTACGTTTACAGTATGGCTAAGCCTCTGACATAATCGTTTTTTCCCCCCTCAAACTGTCTCAAGTAGAACTGTTTATGGGGATTTCAGCCATAGAAAAAAGTGCAAATGATCAGCAAGTAACCATTCTTTTCTACACTCTCCACAAACATCAACTACAAAACACCACTTTTATCAAGTTCCAATTTTAACTTGACGAGAGATCAAGCAGCATGATCGTTTTTACTCAAATTAATGAATGGAACACAACGCTGATGGCGTTTACTTGAGCGTCTTAGGAGCATCTGCTTCCACAACTCCAACTGATTGTATAAAAAAGGACAATAGTCATAATCAAACACTCTGGTGCTCACGATATTTCTCCCTCTCCAGTGTTTGTAATGTTTGTAATGATTGACTTGGCGTCAATCAAATGAGGACTGACTCCCTTTTGAATCTTGTGCCTCTTACGGTTTCTTCCTCATAATATCTACATGAGTTTTACCTTACATTTTTATCCTATAACTATTATATTATATTATATAAAGCTGCTTTAAGATCCGTTGCAAAAAGTGATGTACCTGAATTGAACTGAACAGAGGTGCATTCATTCATTCATCTTCATCGCTTTATCCGATCTTCCCTCGGGTCACAGGGAGCCTGTGCCTATCTCAGGAGTCTATGGGCATTAAGGCAGGATACACCCTGGATGGAACCCGGAGGAAAAACCCCTGAGGCACCAGGAGAATATGCAAACTCCACACACACATGGCCCAGACGGGAATCAAACCCGGACCCTGGAGGTGTGAGGCGAATGTACTAACCAATAGCCACCGTGCCCCCATAACAGAGGTGCATTGAATTTAAAATAGTCGCCTATGTAGGCTAAACATAGAACAGCCACATGGGGGCGCACAAGGACAGCAAAACTTCCTACATAAAAAAACCCCGGCAACATCAAGATGGAGACCTGAAGCTACAGAAGAATTAGAAATAGAGGTCATACATCCTTGAAGTGCAAATGAACAGATGGAATTGCCAACAAAACAAATCTGTTCTTATTAAAAAGCACTGGATTGATAAAAGCAGGCTGAAGACCAAAAGATATATAGTGACAATTGATACACAGAAGTTTGATATATGCTGCATATACTCTAAAAGGCTCTATATGCGTCCAAAAAATTGTGAAAACATGAGGCATTGCACATCAAACCCTGAAAGAGACATTCAGGACACATCATGATATGTTTTTGGTTTGTGGACGACGTAAAGAAAATTCTTTGGAATTAAATATGCATCAAGACAAAATGGTAAAGGCCGCCAGAAACGCATCGTAAAACTTGCACAAGATTTCTTTGACAAAGAGGGTGATGGCAAAGGAAAACGTTTGTTTATAGCTGCATTCGAAAAATAAACACATATAGCTGCGTTGGAAATTCTTTGATTGTGTCTAGTGAAATAAATATGCGATATGGAACATATAAACCGCCCAGTTGTTTACTGGGTACTGAAGCAATGAGTTGCTGAATTTAATGAGGAAATAAATACTTCACTTTGCATTTGGAGATAAAGGGGAAATATGAGAAACTGACTCATTTATGGACCTTTTTAATAATGGATGCAGTTTACTTTAGGTGCCATAAAGATCATATCTTTTTTTTTTACTGTTGTTTGACTGTGGTAGCTGAAAAAAAGCTGAAAAGTGTGCTGCTTAGAATTATGTCGACCTTCAAATTTGATTAAATTTGTGTCACCAATAATATATATATATATATATATATATATATATAATATATATATATATAGATAGATAGATAGATAGATAGATATAGATAGATAGATAGATAGATAGAAACCTCAGATAACCTCAAACAGCAAACAGCATACATGCAACCACATGTAACCTCTGTGTACTACCACCTGAACCCACACCCAACAGTGAAATCAGGGTAATATGTGGAAATGTGCCATTCACTAAGGAGGCAAGTCCGATTAAGTCCATTGTATTATTTTCACAAGCAGCAAAAATAATTAACTGTAAGAGTTTCGCACAACAACTCACAAGTTCAATTACATCACTCTAAGGAATTAAAAACGCCACACATCAAACCCCACACAAGTCATATTACCTCAAATGGAAAACCCAAACTTTCTGTCTAATATACTCAACACATTCATCTTCTACCGCTATATCCGATCTTCCCTCGGGTCACGGGGAGCCTGTGCCTATCTCAGGTGTCTATGGGCATTAAGGCAGGATACACCCTGGATGGAATGCCAACCCATCGCAAGGCACACACACACACACATTCACCACACATCACACACTAGGGATAATTTTCCAAGGTGCTAATCAAACTACCGTGCATGTTTTTGGACTGGAGAACCCGGAGAAAAACCCATTGAGGCACAATGAGAACATGGAAATACAATGGCCAAGACGGGAATCAAACCCGGATCCTGGAGGTGCTAAACGTGCTAACCACTAAGCCACCGTGCCTCTGCATACTCAACACAATGAGTAGCAATTTCTAGCAACACTAGTTAGAGTCACAGTAGACACCTATTCTATATATATATATATATATATATATATATATATATATATATATATATATTTCGTCCAGAAGTAAGCCTAAAATGTGTCGCATCTGCAGCAGACTCGACCACCTCTCCCATTTCCCAAACACCAAACCCTACAAGCTCTAGTTTACTACCTACGCTAGCAACCACTGATGTTGTAAACCCACGCAACTCTACTCTAGCATTCCACTCAAGGCATCCTCTCAAAAAGCACCTTAAACCTCTATCATGTTCTATTGTTTGTCATCTATTTATCATCTTAAAAAAGGTTCGCTTTTATACTGATTATAAAAGTGGTAGACCACTGTAGAATCTTGAACATTGTTTTCTTGTGTGCACTTGAAGACCATGCAAAACCCTGAAGACATGATGCAATCCACTTTACCACATAAGCAAATCATCCAAGTGTTGCTGCAGTTTTTGTCATATGTACATTTTTTCATCTTGAAAAATTACTGTGCTACTTTTTACTCGATAATATACATTCTACTGTATGTTTAAATCTGTATTCTTTAGATCTTTGGTTGGTGTGTGAAGAGATACCCATTCGGATGAGCACTTTGTCTCGGGCTTTGATGAAGGCCATTATATCTGCATCGACCCGTTCTATCCCAGTCAGTGGGATGGATGATGAGGCAAGGCTAGCAGCGGACAACTCTCTAAAAAGCATACACATGAGAAACAAAATGTCAGAATAATTCCTGTAGATGATCTACAGATATGAATTTTGCCAATTCGGTTGCTTCCAAAACGACAGGCGTTGACAGAAAGTGGTACGTGTATCGAAGAAACACTTCGAAAGACTTGCCCAAAATAAAAACCTGCCATAGAGGGTTAGAGTTGCATTCTGTTACTTCATTGTGTTCGGGGTTAGCACAGACAGTTTTCACTGGGGATTGCTGGTGAGTTTGTTTGATCTGGTATTATTTTCCCCTCTAGAATTAAAGTCATTTGTATCACTTGGACATATTTGTTCGTACTAAAGCAATATTCCACATTCTTGACTGCGATCTTGGCAGCATGATATTCTCTTGCTGCTCAGGAACAGACTAACAATAGTAAAAAAAAAAAATATGCGTCCTTCTGGTCAGGAAATGGAAGTTGGAAAGCATTCTAAAAAAATAAAAAATAAAAAAAAAGTCTATACCGGGCTTGTGTGCATTTGCTGTGACTGCTTACCTCAGCTCTGTTGTCGGGGGGTTAGGTGGGTATGTTCGTGCTCTGTCCTGGTTATCGATGTGGTGATCAATCCGTGAACTGGAATTTTTAAAACAAAAACTGTATGCCTTATTATTATTATTATTTTTTTCCCGACCAAATTTGTACTGGAGCGCTGCCTGTTTGAAATACAAACATTAAACCCATCAACTTTAACAGTTTTATAGACATCATAGGAGAACGGTTTCGATATGAGTTTCGATATGACACATAGTGGTTGTGTAGTCAACTATAAATATTTGGACAGTGATAAAGTCTCGTAGCTGCATTACAACATTTGAGTCAAATACGACACAAATACTTTCTGAAGGTATTTCTATCCAAATAAGGTGAATATTATACAAAATGCAGCACTGATGGCAGACTTGTGATATGTAGTTTAAATTCCATGTGAAAACTGTTAACTCTCAGTATGAAATCTAAAGAGCCCTGTCACTGCAATGAAGCAAGCCATCTTTGTGGTGAAAAAAACAAACTAGTCTGTTAGAGAAACGGCACAAATATTAGGTTTGGCCAAATCAAGACATTTGGCTCATTCTTTAGTGTGACATCAAATAAAAACAATTGCTGTAGATGACAGACCAACTCTTTCCCTATTTCCTAGATCAAGATCAAGGTGTGTTTGCGTCAAAAGGTAATAAGAGTACATGCAGAGGATTTGTCAGAAGGAGTAAACAATCTGGCAAGCTTTAAAAATAGGAAGGTTGAATTAGATTTAGCCAAAAACATCCAAAAAAAAAAAACAGTTTGAAACAACATTCTGTGAAGAGATGAGAAAAAGACCAACGTGTGCAAGAATGACCTGAAGAAAAGAAAGGAACTGCTCACGATATTAAACATACAACTTCATCTTCTGTTGTGGGCATGGATGACTGCCAGTGGAACTGGTACTTATGGATGATGTGACTGCTAACAAAAGCAGCTGGATAAACTCTGAACACTTTAGGGATGCAGTATATTATCTGCTCAGATTCAGCCAAATGCTTCAAAACCCACTGGACGGTACTTCACGGTGCAGATGGACATTGACCTGAAGTACACTTTACTTCGAAAGCCTCTTCAAAAGGCAAAACAAACGGAACGAGCTTCATATGCTGAAAGTATATCTGAGGCCAAAATGCCCGAAGAACAAATAGGAACTGATGACGGTTATAGTGCAGGCCTGGCACAGCATCACCTGGGAAGAACCACAGTGTCGGCTGATGTCTATGGATTTCAGACAGTCACTGAGTGCAAAAGAGTCGCAATGAGGTATTAAGAAATGACAACATAATTCATTTTTCATTAAGGAAAGCGTGTGAGAAACATACTGTATAATCAATAATGTAATGGACAGATATTTATAGACGTGAATTAGTTAAAAGTAGGGGGGAAAAAAACAATATAATGTGTTATTTTTAAATGAAGATAGAAGGACATACCCAAGAAACATTGTGTTCACTGTTTGCATCGGTTAATGCTCATAATATAAATGATAAAAGTTGTGTCAAATGCATTGTCACCGTGGGTCACGTCAGCATTACGGTTGGCCTCAAAGGGCCAGTTGTAACTATAAGTCAGTATATAGTCTTTGATGAGCGACACCGCCACAAGGACATACTGTTTTTTCTACTAGAAGCACAAACGTATTTGCCTTCCCATCTTTCTAAGAAGTGCCTTCCAATTTGTAGAAATTTCTCACTTGTGCTTTTTGGTAAACGCTGATGTGTGATATACTGCAATCTAGTGGTGGGATGACATTGTAAAAAATGTACAGCATTTGGCAGACGCCTGTGTCCAGAGCGACTTACTATTGAGCAATTGAGGGTTGAGGGCCGTGCTCGAGGGCCCACCATTTCCTGATTTGAACCTGTGATCTTCCGGTCCAGAGGAGAACGCCGTAACCACTGAGCTACACCTCTCCCTAACATAGTCCCATGCTTTGTGGGAGATGTACTTTCTTGTCAATCATAAGCACTTGCTGGTCACATAAAATGACCTGGCGGGCCACATTCGGCTGTTACATTTAACACATGTATTCATTAATTCATTCATTCATTCATCTTCTACAGCTATATCCGATCTTCCCTCGGGTCACGGGGAGACTGTGCCTATCTCAGGCGTCTATGGGCATTAAGGCAGGATACACCCTGGATGGAATGCCAACCCATCGCAAGGCACACACACTCACATTCACACACATTCATACACTAGGGACAATTTTCCAAGGTGCCAATCAACCTACCGTGCATGTTTTTGGACCGTGGGGAAACCAGGAGTACCCAGAAAAAACGCCCTGAGGCGCAAACTCCACACACACATGGCCGAGACGGGAATCGAACCCGGACCCTGGCGGTGTGAGGCGAACGTGCTAACCACTGAGCCACCGTGCCCCTTAACACATGTATTATACTATGAAATTTCCAGCCTTAGAGTTCTTAATAAACACCCCAAGCATATGGAAAAATCCCAAACACCTTGTTCCTTCCATGCTTCCAATATTCGATAAATATATCCGATAAACATGTATTAGTGTATGTCTCACCTGGATGATGGTCGGCATGGGGAGCTGTCTTCTTTTCGCCTTGCTGTTCTACTTTTTGAGCATTGGTCCTGCTGAAAGATCACACACAGACACCTGAGCAACTTTAGCTCACGATATGTAGGAAACAAAAAGAATATTAAAATCAGCCTCATCGTATTTGCTTTTTTAAATTCAGCTGGCCTGCTTGTTCCTTTAAAATAGCCTTCAGAAACATGTTGAAAACATGGCTCAATGTTGTGTTCAATTATTAAAGCTTAAGTTTCAAAGAAAAAAAAAAAAAAGAAAGCATCTAAGAAAATGATACACTACACAAACGCTGATGTTTCCACCGAGTACTTAAAGCTTGTTTGTTCACTACAGCCAGACCTACATACAAGCTTACTCGACCCCAATGTTAATGAGAAAACTCAAACCAGAACAAATACGAAGTCAGTGTGAAAGACAAGTCATTATCTATGGAAAGATTCAAGGACAAAGCAATGCTACACAGCTGCTCAGGCATCCGGATGGACGATTCATATTTCCTATTGACAAGATCAAAACAGCGTCGCGCACGCGGTGTCTGCTGCTCAGATGTTGTTGCTGCATAACATTAAAAATGGATCTGTGCAGAATCAGCCATCTGGAGACCGCAGCGCTGTTGGGTTTGGGTGTTACAGATGCGATGATAATGCAAATCATTTTTATTTATAGTTTACCTGTAGCTTTGCTGATTCCTGACTCCACCAGTCCTCGAAGTCCTTCTGCAGTTTGATCGCTGACCTCTGGAGGAGGTACTGCACGTGTTCGACCTCTGTCTTCAAGCCTTTTAAATGGTCAAAGGTGCTCCTATATCTATAAAGAATGGTATTCGTATATACACAGATTTTACTACACTACACAGACAAGGAGATTCACTTAAGACGTACAAATACGTACTTTTTCTTCCACTCTTCAATCTGGCTGAGGAGTCTCTCTTCTACAGGGTCGCTTTCTGTGTTTGGCTGCTTCATTATTACACCTGAAACAGAATTTAACGTTGAAACATTAGTAGTTTCCGTCCCAACACTGATAACATGGAAATTGTAGCAGACAAAACAAAAAGGGAAAAAAACTGAATCAGCATTTATGGCTGGACAAGACGACTAAGCTTTTTTGTGTGTGTGTGTGTGTGTGTGTGTGTGTGTGTGTTTATTTGTTTCTGCAGATGTCCACCAAGCAACGGTAAGAAAACAGTGAAGCAAAAGTCTTGAATGACTTCTCGTTTATAAAAAGCAGTGCCTTCATTTTTTTTTTTTTACTTGGTTTCTATTGGCTCCAAAAACAGAAGCTTGTGGATCACGGGTCAAGGGTTAACATTTGTACAAAGCGAAACGAATGAGTATCAGAATTACACCTGTTATTTCCCATTTAGTAAGTTGACTTTTCCTCCATGGGGGCATGGTGGCTTAGCGGTTAGCACATTCGCCTCACACTTCCAGTGTGTGTGTGGAGTTTGCATGTTCTCCCCGTGCCTCAGCAGGCCCAAAAACATGCACGGTATTTTGTTTGATTGGCACCTTGGGAAAATGTCCTTAGTGTGTGAATGTGTGTACCCTGTGATGGGTTGGCACCATATACAGGGTGTATCCTGCCTTGCTGCCCGAAGATGCCTGAGATAGGCACAGGCTCCACCTCGACCCGAGGGAAGATCGGATAAAAACGGTAGAAGATGAAACTTTTCCTCCATTTATTCTGTTCCTCTAAAGTTTTCAGTCGCTTTTTTTTCATATCACCTTTTGTAAATGCTACAGTAAATCAATAAATGTCTGGTCATCCCATAGAAGCATTACATCATTACAATCAAATCACCTCAGGTTTTATATTTAGGTGAGCAATAAATTAAACATCTTCACAGGCATCCTAGATCTTATTTGGCCAGAGTCTTGTTTTGCGCATCCAACTTTACAGTTCCTGTTCTAACTCAGTAGGACAATTTCCTCTATGTGTGTTTTTTCTTTTTTTTTTTTTCTTTTTGGAAATGCTCCGAGCCAGCACACTCGTCGCCACTAACAAACACATCTAACGCTGAACAGCTGAGGCCACACACACACACACACACACACACACACACACACACACACACACACACACACACACACACACACACACGCACACGCACACGACTCCAGAGTTCAGGCCATTTGTCGGTACAGCAGGACCAAAACATTGTAGCCTTTCATAAAACACTGCACACATGGCTTTGTGGACGGGGGCACTCGGCGTCGCACGCCCTTATAACCAGGATTTTCAGAAGCTTGTGAATATAGAATGGCTATATTGAGGGCTTCTGGGTGTGTTACAAACTGCCACGTAATAAAAAAAAAAAGCAGGCTCCTCTGAAGTGCCTCTTTTGATGCAGTTAAAACACAGTCCAATGGCAGCGTGGGTTAGGTTTGTAAACTTGTAGAAAGGCCTTCAGCATGTTTATCGGAAGGAGGAAGACGTTAGAGTCAAAGCCAGGCCACCCACCCAATGTTTAAAAAGAAAAAAAAAAATGCTTTTTAATCCCCCATTCAATCCCTTTCATGACTGAAGTGTTAAAATATTGTATAGTTATTACAGAGAGCAGAGTTGAATCACTTACCCTGGGCCGCCAACTGCATCCGTCTTGCCTGCAACTGCTTTTTCAAATCATCTGACAGGTAAAAGAAAGAACAGATCCAACATTAATAATGTTATTTAACCCAAGCGATGTAGCTTTTTTTTACGTTAGGTGGAGAACCAGAGCCTATAACGCAGTGACAGAATACTAGTAGAGCTGCAAGACACTAGACGACTGTGCATGTCACATAAACACAGACGCAACACTGGGCCCCAGACAGGTCTGTTATGGCTACCACACAGCAAAAGATTTAACAATTTATAGCTGCCATAGAAAAACATACATATCTGGTGTGTGTCTGTGCGAGAGCATTTACAATGGAAAATGCAGACTTAGTGTAGGGGGCTCGCAGTGTTGATATGCCAGATCAAACACTGACATCGCTAATAAAACATGCGGTTAAAGGTTTTGTGGCTACGGTTCGGACAGAATGTGCTTTCGGGGACCTGAAATGTATTTCGCTCGCACACGATATGTGAAATCGATCGTTAATTTTGGTATGCTTTTAGGTAAATATTTTTTATCATCTTTACAATATGCTATTATTTATACTGTAATACATATATGTTTTAGATATACATACTGTATTTCTACATAAATACAAAATACAAAAATATTGCCATAGCTATTAAATTTGCGGGAAGTCTATGCATACACATTTATTCATGTGTTCATAGTAGGAACAAAATTATTTAAAAGTAGCAGTGTTGTGTTTGGACACGAGCCTTTTCGGAATACAACATTCGTGTCCTGCGTTTTATTAAAAGACAAAGTAAAAATAATTGCTGATTTACAACAGGTTGTGTAGTGGAGGTTTTTTCTTTACATCAAGAGTTAAAAAAATCACAATAAAATGGTTTTCAACTCAATTAATTATTGATATTGGAAAAGAAGTACATAACTACTAGACCCTATGGGTAACTGGAAATCATGTGACTGCAAACTGGACCAATCAGCACCTTTTTTAACGCTTGCAAAAATAAAAATAAGATTTTGAAAATGCATATTGAACAAAATGGGGGCACGGTGGCTTAGTGGTTAGCACGTTCGCCTCACACCGCCAGGGTCCGGGTTCGATTCCCGTCTCGGCCATGTGTGTGTGGAGTTTGCATGTTCTCCCCGTGTCTCAGGGGGTTTTTCTCCGGGTTCTCCGGTTTCCTCCCGGTCCAACACCATGCACGGTAGGTTGATTGGCACCTTGGAAAATTGTCCCTAGTGTGTGAATGTGAGTGTGTCCTGCGATGGGTTGGCATTCCATCCAGGGTGTATCCTGCCTTAATGCCCATAAACGCCTGTCATAGGCACAGACTCCCTGTGACCCGACGGAAGATTGGATATAGCGGTAGAAGATTAATGAATGAGTGAATGAATGAATATTGAACAAAATGAACAAATCGAACATTTTTTTAAACTCAGAATGAATGAATGAATGAATGAACTAATCCAACTTAATCCTTATTACTATCAATGAAACATCTAATTAATATAACAAAATAGACAATACCAGCTAGAACTTGTGATGTTATTTATACATATTTTATTTATGTTATTTATATGTTATATATGTTATTTATTAAATAACATTTATTTATTTATTATAACTATTATTTATAGTTATTTAGTTACTTATATACTTATGTTGTTAGAGTTTCACTATGTACAGTATGTTACTGTATGCGAGGTGCTTTTTTCAATATCAGCACAAAAAATGCTCCAGCCAATGGATTTTTTAATTTATTATAGTTGAAATGATTTCCTCTTTAATATCCAGCACATTTGCAATAGCCTTATGTCTGGATAGAGAAATAAAGGAGGTGTAGCAGTGCCTAGGCTTCAAACAGTAGCAAACAGATTTGCTGGCAGTTTGCAACTGCCTAAGGGAATGAGAATGCCATTAATGGAAAGATGGTGGAAAAAAGTAAAAAAAAAATAAGAATGATGGACAAGTCCCAGCTGACTTGTTGGGCAAATGTCTGACGCAGCTAGTTGCCTTGCTGTCTGCAGACCTCTTCCCCTCATCCCAAAGGATGTACAAGGATAAAATATGACAGGACATGTGGGATTCTGATATCAGTACTTCTGCTGACCCATTTCTGTCCATGGTAAAGTAATATCCATGGCAAGGCCTGCTGGACGAGGTTCCACAGTAACACATGCCGTGTCGAGAACATCCGAATAGAAAGACGCCAAATGAAAACCTGCCATTTCTCTCTTAAAAGGGATGCTATTGGACATTCTTAGGAGTTAAAATGGGAGCCAACTTGACATTCAGTCTTTGTTACCGGGCCACTTGCTCATCTGGTCCTGTTTAGATGGCGTTGATGAGGAACCCACATGGCCACTAGGCCGCTAAGTAGGCTGCGCTGACATGCGGAGTAGTTACAAATAGGACAATGTGAAAAGTCTTTACATTACACATAAGAATACACTCATGCCCATTCACTTTTAAGATTATTTTTTTGTACGTTCTGACCCTGATACACTTAGCCAACCCTTGTTAACACAAAACAATGGAGAATTTGTATTCTCAAGAGGCCAATGAGTAGTACCAGTTGCTTTATCTACAGCCTGGACATAATTAACTCAAACAACTACGGGATTAAAAAACACTTAACAATAGCGCTAAGTGGTCTGAACTTTGCCTGAACCTAGCCTTATATATATATCCACACTGACAGGGTGAACGTTGCAAGACTGGCGAGGAACCCAAATGGGAACCAAATCTAGTAGTGTGGTCTGCTGTATATGACAGGGATTATTAACTCCCATCCTAAAAAGCTGGAGTCTAGAATAGTATGGTTTTCTTTACAGTAATATGGTTTACCACACTGGCTTAATTCATAACACCTCAGAGGATGACCAGAGCTAGAGCGATGAAATCTCCAATGTGTAATAACTTCCAGGAAAAATCAGGGAAATTATAAGATTGGACGACAGCTACATGGCCCCGTAATAACACTGATATAACTACTTACAGTACAGTATGTTATGATTTATCTAACTTTTATTCCTGTGGGCAAATTTCACCAGAAACATTGTCCTAGTAAAATACTGTTTTAATACAATATGCTAAATAACGTTTCCAAGTAAGTAATAATACCTATTTGGGGAAAGGGTAGCACAGAGATTAAGACATTAGACTTAATAGCATATTAATAGCATATAAGCAATAGCTTAATAACATTCTGAATAGAAACAGTGATTTAAGACAATGACAGCATCACGATGGCTCATCAATGTAGTAAACGGAACTAAATATCAGGTTTGCACTTATTCTGATTAAACTCACTTGTCGACCTCATAAGCACATTTGGTAATGCCTTCAACATAACCTTCATTCACTTGCATTCACCTGCTTTTCTTAATGCAGCACGCTAAAGTTAACCCAGACTTCTTTTAACCCCAACCAAAGATTTCGGCTCCAACCGGTGGGTCTGCAAACGCCCCCAATCCAGCTGTGTGATTGTGACATCTCCAGTGACACATGATAATAAAGCACTGTTATTGGCACTATTAGAGGTCCGCCGGCGCTGGCCCGTGCTACTTCTATGAACGTGTTCAGGATAAAGGATATTTGACGTTTGCCAGGATCACTATTATAAGTAATACCGGGCTAGTTATAAAAATCCTCATAGGCCATGAGGTACTGATTTATAGCGAATAAACTTTATTTAATACTTTTTTCCAGAAGAAAGCAAAATGTAGCAACATCAGTGTGTTTTTGATGTACAGAACCCATTCTTTGGAGGGGTTACAGAGTGGATCATATTTGTACGTGTATTAGAAATACATGTGCATCATCGTGACCTTGTCTTTGCAAATGCTAAGAAAGAAAACGACTCAATATCTAACTTGCCGCTTGTCTTTCCTTTGAGTGTTTTTTTAACATAATGTTAAAGAGAATGGTTCGGGGTGGAGCGGGGGGGGGCAATTTAAGTTCAAGTTAATGCCAATTCAACACTATTTATAATATACTGGAGAATATGCATGTCGTTATATAAAAACCGAGGCAGCAGACTTTGTGAAAATGAACATCCTCAAAACCTTTGGCCACCGCTGTGATTTCAAATATACATTTGGACTCTAAATTTGCTGAAACCTGGTAACTGTAGTTTAATGATAATAGTTATTGAACCCAAACACAGTTCTGGATAAAGGTACATCTAAAACAGCTGAAAACTGAGATTCTGGATGCCTGTATGCTGTCAACTCTCAACTGCTCATTACAGGGTTACTCTGAAAAAAAAAATGCAATAAATGGTAGCCCATGGCAAAAATTAAATGTGATAGCATCTCCATTTTATTTGAAACTATGTTGTCATTAATATTGCCTACCAAAATCTATGGCTACAAGCCACAGCCGCTCAGATGCTCAGATGATTTCCAAAAACCGTGACACACAAGGTATCAGAATATGTAAATCTCTGATTTCCACTAAAAGACAGTTATTATGAGATTCCTGTGGGATCAAGCTTATATTCAACCAGCAGCATAACTCCAAAAAGCAGCTTTGGCGTAAAGAATGCTTGTATTCCATATCTGGAAAAAAAAAAGGCTAAATAAGCACTCTATGTATTGGTCTGAAACACCCCCTCTTCCCATATTAGTACTACTTATTTATTTATTTTTAAGATTCACCAAGCCTTATATGAATCTTTACTCGTAAATCTTGGCTTAAACATGCTTTTAAATAATTCTATCAATGAATGAATATTTTTCTGTGGATAAAGTACATCATTTTACCATGTAAATACAGCTTGGTAAATTATATACTCTAAATGCTTGTAATAATATCCTCCACCCAGTGGTCGGTCTTATTTTTTGCCCATGCCATTTTGACCACAACCTTCAATGATCAAGTAAGTGTTATGATGTATGCTCCATTTAGCATTCGAAATGGTGTATGACCTGGTCATGAGAGACAAATCACTCCTTAACTTTCAATACATATTTAAGACTTTTGCTGATGCTGCACTTTCTTTAACCAGACACGACTCCCATGTGCCCTGACTTCATTTTTAACTCTTTTCGTTTCCGTGAACACAATAATAATAATGATAATTAAAAAAAAAAACTATGCTTAAATCTGTCATAGATGATGCTTTCCACTATGTTGTTTTTACGCCAATGGATATTCCATGAAAAGAGTTTATGCTTAGCCAGACCATGTGTTATGTCTCCTTCAGGCCAAGAAGAGAGGGTTAAAGGAAATCTTGGCAAGTATTAGCCTTTCTATAAGCTACGTTTGGCTCCCTAATGCATTATACGGTCGCTCGTCAAAACTACACGTGCACATGATTCATCCTAATAATTGTTGCACGTGAATACAGAGGCGCCACCTTACCCACAAATATGCTTTGGATTCAGTGCACCGCAGTCACCCAATTTCACGAAATCGCAACAGAAACCGCTGGTGACTGAAGCGAGTGGGACAGAGACCAATATCATCTCTTTCATGTTTTCTTTGCCTGACAGACAGACTGAATCCCTCTCATTGAGAATGCTAAATAAGTAAAACCGTACTTGTCACAAAGCAGACTGAAGGACTCACGTGCAAGTGTGAGTGGGTTTGATGGAATATTATATTTAACGTTCTATGTTGTTGACAACTTTTCTGCCACAAACAAATTCCGATACAAAGCCACAAATCACAAACCCTTGTGGATTACAGTTCAAAGTTTGCGACTTCCATCGGCAGTAAACATGTAATGCTGCAATGGCTGGGACGTGAACACACTGATTCTACAAAGTACATCCCATGGAGGTGTTTACAGCCATCCCTCATGCCTCAATAACATGACCGAGAATCTGCACATGTCTGAGTGAGTGTACCAAACAAAGGGAAATGCTCAGAGTTCAGAGGATAAATATATGCAGATCCAATGCCCCAAACACACTGATGATATTTATGCTCATCTGGTTCCTGCCTTGTGAGCAATGATTCCAGAAGCGTGGGCCATAGCTACAGACAGGACAGATGGGCTCTAGGGAATGGGTGGGAGGGTGGGGCAAAGAGGATAGCAGATGCTGTATGTGAAGCAGGAACAAGAGGACTCCCTAAACTCCCACACATCTGCTAAGTCTATTGGGGACCTGAAGTGCATTTCGCCTCTTGTCCAGTCAACGACATGCCTCAAAGGTTGAATGTCTAAGTCCATTGTTTATTATTTACACAGGAGGTTTATTTCATAAATTGATTTTTTTTTTTTACAATTAACTGTAAATGATTAAAAGAATTAGGGGGCACGGTGGCTTAGTGGTTAGCACGTTCGCCTCACACCGCCAGGGTCCGGGTTCGATTCCCATCTCGGCCATGTGTGTGTGTGGAGTTTGCATGTTCTCCCCGTGCCTCAGGGGTTTTTTCTCCGGGTTCTAGGGTTTCCTCCCGGTCCAAAAACATGAACGGTAGGTTGACTGGCACCTTGGAAAATTGTCCCTAGAGTGGATGTGAATGTGAATATGTGTGCATTCCATCCAGGCTGCCTTAATGCCCATAGATGCCTGAGATAGGCACAGGCTCCCCGTGACCTGAGGGTAAAAGATGAATGAATGAATGATTAAAGAATTTGCACTTGGGGGCCCAAGCGACCAGGTCTAATTGTCTAATCCATGTAATTATGCAAATGTCACTGCTATATATATTATATATATATATATATATATATATATATATATATATATATATTATATATATATATATATATATAATATACTCATTGTCTCTTTTTCCATCACGTCTCAAGGTAGGTTTTCCGCATATAAATCCCATGCTGATCTCCTGCAAGTTCTCCTAGATGTTTATAACCAGTCAGAAGAAAATGAAGAAATTCCAGCTGGTTGATGTAGAAATGCTGATGCTGAGGCGCAAATTCCTCCATGCCTTCATGATTCCGTGTCTGCGGTGGCACATCAAGATTGCAGGCACAATAATAACACTGGGCTTTAACTGTATCCCCACTGAAGCATAACACCGAAGTTAAACGTCGGTGCATGATGTCTTTGTCGGCGCTGGTCTATGGGCGCCGGTTGAATGCCACTCGAAGCCACATGCGTGACTTTAGGGAAGTCGAGTCTGCTGTGAGGTGAGGTGCCCTATTTCATCCGAATCGGAGCCGGAGCCGCAAGCACCAGTTGAATCGTGTGGGAGACGCAGCACACTTAAACAATATGAACTGGGTGCTGGAGAAGTACGATGACTAATTATGTCGCTAGGAGAGACTCGCGGTCGAGACATTTTTTAAAAGATGGAATAGAAGCGAGTCGTGGTTTTGTTTTGTGGCTGCTTGATTGTGAAAACTGTACTGTGCCGACGGGCTACTGATTGTTAGTGACTGATTGCTCGAAGCGGCAACTGGCTACACTTGAGAAAATTATGAAGTGAACTAAGAGAGAAAAGCTATCTCTCTGCACAGGCCTGGTGAAATGTTACGGTCTGCGTGTGAAAAAAAATGTGATGTACACAGTAACTCGAGCTACAATGTTTTGGCTTTCAATACTCTCATGTCATCACTGTTTGCTGGAAGAAGAAGCTATGTTGTGCTGTCAGGTGTTAACAGAGAAGCTCACATGTCATTAAAAGACCAGGAGAACGTTTGCAAACGTCTCACTCAGTGCACTTTGGTACGCTGTTGAAACTCCCATCGGCTTAGGAATCTCAAGAAGTTTTTTTTTCAGAGATGTTAAAAATTTGGCCACGGTGGCTTTGCCTCACACCGCCAGGGTCCGGGTTCGATTCCCGTCATAAATTATTTATTTTTTCATAATTTTCTTTAAATGGATGGTGTTCAATGTAGGTATATGTATATATATATATATATATATATATATATATATATATATATATATGACTATGTAGGTTTATGACTATGTAGGTCTATGTCGGTATATATATATATATATATATATATATATATATATATATATATATATATATATATATATATATATATATATATATATATATATATATATATATATGTCCTGATACAAAAGTCTAGTTCTTGGTCACCGGCCACAGTGTCTAATATCAGCTTCTCGGCCCTTGTGATTAATTAAAGCTCTTAAAGCTAGAAATCTGTCTGGTGTGACTTCTGTAAGATTAAAGGTATATGTATTTGAGTAAACTGATTCACAACGGGATATAGAACACAGCAGTAACCGTGTGTCAGCGTGCTGTTGTTTTTGGCGTCTCCAGACTGTGAGAAAACGTTGCCAGAAAGATTCCACAGGAGTAGTGGGAGCGCACAGAGGTGTGTATTCGGCAAACTCATAAAGCGGCAGCGCCTGCCCTGTAAAACAGCGTCACGATGGAAGAACTCGGATGAGAGCGGTTTTCCCCGGATCCCCTGTGTTCACAAGCCGGTCTGGAATGTGCTGAGTGACACTGCTTAAACAGGACAAACAACGGAGTCACAGCAAGAAGCCAATTGTTTAAGGGAAGAGGATCATTAGAGAAGAGTGTGGTTTTGAATCGTGGTGTATTAGAAGCAGGGGAGAAACAGCATGAGGCCATCTGACGGCTGTTCGTGATCAAGGTAATGGTGATAATAAGAGCAGGTTTACATTTTCACAGCTCTGGAGTGTATGGTGTGTAGCATAAAGTAGGAGACAAGGCGGTTAAGTGAACATTTTGGTGTTTAAAGCACTTACGGACTCGGTTCTTGGCCTGGCTGAGATGTTTACCAGTTTCCTTAGCTTCGGCATATCTGTGAAGAATGTTATGCATATTTTATATATATATGCTTTTTCCATTTCTTTCATTGACAATTTTTGAAAACAAATCTTAAAACATCTTGTCATACTGTATAAGCACTACCCAGTCCATCTACAAAACAGCAGGCTACGATTTAGAATAGTTTTATATAGGTTTTTTTTTTTAGATTTGCATTAATCTGTAATATTCTGAATTCTGGAATCGGATACTTAAGATTAAAAATTGGATACTTGTTATAAAATTTAAATTTCGATTCTGAGTGAATTTTTTTTACCTGGCAATCTGCTAGGACCTTCCGAGCACTACTCTTCAGGACCTTATGTGGTAATCTAAACATCAGTTTACAAGATGGACCACGGGAAGTGCTCGAAAGTGTGGCTACAGTTTGTAAAAATTGAAGAAAAAACTCAATGTAATTAGTGTAATAAACGAATATGTTGCAAGCAAGATGTCATGACCAACATGACTAATTATCTGAATCGAATAGTTTGGAATCGAAACTGGGAATCGATAAGAATTGGAATTGGAATCGGAGTTGATAAAAAATTCAAATGACATCCAACCCTAGTCAACCCTAGTCAGCCTAAAGCACACCATAATTGTAGAAATTCTTAAAGATGGAATGAATACAGTACATCATTACATGATGCATTTTGATGCATATATATATATATATATATATATATATATATATATATATATATATATATATATATATATATATATATATCATTCATTCATTCATTCATTCATCTTCTACCCACCGCTTTATCCGATCTTCCCTCGGGTCACGGGGAGCCTGTGCCTATCTCAGGCGTCTATGGGCATTAAGGCAGGATACACCCTGGATGGAATGCCAACCCATCGCAGGGCACACACACACTCACATTCACACACACATTCATACACTAGGGACAATTTTCCAAGGTGCCAATCAACCTACTGTGCATGTTTTTGGACCGGGAGGGGAGGAAACCGGAGAACCCGGAGAAAAACCCCCTGAGGCACGGGGAGAACATGCAAACTCCACACACACATGGCCGAGACGGGAATCGAACCCGGACCCTGGCGGTGTGAGGCAAACGTGCTAACCACTAAACCACCGTGCCCCTCATTTTTCATATATATATATATATATATATATATATATATATCTTAATTAACACATTAGGGTTATAGCGTTAAACAACCTTGCTGTAATGAAGAGTACTTTAGAACACTGTGTTTGTTATAAGTTTTCCCTTGTTTAAATTTTACACATTTACAGCTCAGAAATAAATTCTAGATCTTTGATCCAAACTGTTCCAAATGCTCAGAATCAAATATAAATTTCAAATCCAGAATGTATATTTTATCATTATGTTTTAGTATTTATACAGTATGCCAACGGTGCAGAAAACTGTGGCGTGACTGTGGTGAGCAGTGGAGCCACTCTGGGCAACAATTGGTTCACCATTCTGTTCTACTATTTATCTGATTGCATTCGCATAATGACAACCACAATAACAGATAATAAAACCATGCAGTAAGAGGTCATACACTTTCTCAGACAAGAGAAAGTCTCAAAAGATGGTAGAACCGAGTCACTTTCACTGTCATCACTGTAATCTCTGTAGCCACCTGAGCAAAAAGGGAAGCTGACATTATACCTAAAGTTACTTTTTCACCTGGTGATCCCCATAATTAGCCATAGAGTCCAATAACAGTGTAAAAAAAAAGATACTGACCTCTGTTTCAATATGAGATTGTTGTCTTCAAAGGTTATATTATCCGCATGTTCACTCCTAAATATTTCAAATGCTTCCTGACGTCGCATAGACATGTCAGTTCCTAAATGAGAGAGACAAAGAATGTTAGTTAGAAACCATTCTGAAAAGGAGAACAGTTTGCTCAATGAAGGAATAAATACAGTTGTTGAGTCAAACTGTTATGTGACTGGATACCATTTAAACAAAACAAGGCTTGGTTAGTCCCACAGGCTCCACATACATTTTTAATCTTATTTAGCATTTTGTGAAATGGAATGCCAACCCACCGCAGGGCACACACACAAACACTAGGGACAATTTTCCAAGGTGCCAATCAACCTACCGTGCATGTTTTTGGACCGGGGGGAAACCGGAGAGCCCGGAGAAAAAAACCCTGAAGCACGGGGAGAACATGCAAACTCCAAACGCACATGGCCGAGACGGGAATCGAACCCGGACGCTGGAGGTGTGAGACAAACGTGCTAACCACTAAACCACCGTGCCCCAGGGAAGATTTCATTCTTTAATTAATGAAATATTATATTCATTATAGTCACTTTCACCTTTTTAATTACAATTATTCGTTACAAGTTGTTTGTTTATTTTCTAATAAATTACATTTTACAGTGCTCTTTATCAGGCCACACACCAGTCCTTTCCCCTATTACGTCACACCCGCAATGTTAAATTCCATACATGACATCCATAATCATCCCAAATAAATTTTATGTCACATATGGTAAACCAACATAAAACTGAGATCACTTATATGATATGACAGACCAGAACAGAAGAAACCCTGAGGTCAGATACTGAGGTTGACCAGACCCATAAGCAAAGACCAAAACCTACACTTCAGCAAACTCCAGTACACCAAAAGCAGTACAGATGGTAACAATCTATAGTCCGTATTGTCCAATTTTCCCTCAGTGTTTCATTATATTGCAGCCAATCACCTAGCCACTCACGTAACAGATACATAAACAATGAATAAACGGTTCAGTACGGACTCAGGAGGGCTCCACGGGATTCAGGAGATGCCTCGGGTCAACGGGGACAACAAGTGATCTAGTTTATGATGATCTGACGTTAAAACAATTCGATAAACCAGATAATATTTGACAGGCACTCAATCACAACTGGAATCCATTATAGTATATACACTACTATAGTAGTGTTATAGTATATATAGATGGTAGCCCAGTGTTTAAGGCGGTGGCCTATGGACCGGAAGATCATTGGTTCAAACCCCACCACAACCAAACTGCCACTAGTGGGCCCTTGAGCAAGGCCTTTAACCCTCAATTGTTCAGTTGTAAGTCGCTCTGGATAAGGGCGTCTGCCAAATGCCGTAAATGTAAATATATAGCATTATAGTGTATATAGTAAAGAGCGAAAGACTAAAAAGGAAGCCCAGAAAGAATGCACTAGAGCTAGTTTATTCTGATTCCCATAAAGCCAGCTGAAGATTGGCCATGTTAATGAGAGAACACCCCACGCTTTTTTGAGCAGCTGCATGTTTCATGTCACAATATGAATATTTAACCTCCAGCCTAACCTCGCTTCATGAGAAATGCACAAATTACACCATTAATCACAATTAATCACTTCGAAATGCTGTGATATCTAGAGAAAATGTTTACGAGGAATCAACTACCAGCCCAAGAGGAATGAGCCGTTTTAATAAATCCATTTAGAAAAAAAAAAAATCTACATCCACCTTAAACCTTAACCAGATTTTCTCTATGAGCTGATGTTTGGAAGCCCCTTAGGCATTTGGAGTCATACACAATCAACATGCTTCCTATTTGTGTTTTAAACACAAAATGAACAGTACTTCTTCTTTCCCACACTGCTCTGGGAAAGAATCGTGGTATTTGGAGAAAGTTTCAAAAAAATACTGAAAAGCTGCCACTCTTTATGTCACCCACCCGCCTGCTGTGGAATGCGAGTCAGTCAAAGGAATTAGGAGACAGCTAACAAAACAACACGTGCACCCTGTGTTGCATATTATACCACAGGATTTCTCCTTTCTGACTGGTTATAAAGGGTTGATATGTGTTCTGTAAGAGCAGCTCTGGGTCACAAATTAAAGATGGAATTCACCTGCGATTGCGGATATTATAATAGTGTCCACACCAATAAAACAAGAAAATAACAAGAAAAGCTGATTTTCTTTTTTTTCAAATCAACAACCTGTGTATAATAAATGGAAGACAAGACATGGTGCGGTGCACTGGCTGATGGGAGATTTAGTCCCTTGTCAGAATCTAGACAGGAAATATGTTCAAGGCTAATCCCAGGTTTAGATTAATTGCCTGGGAATTTTTGTTAATTGTTTTCTATATGCATTTATTATTATTATTATTCATTCATTCATCTTCTACCGCTATATGCGATCTTCCCTCGGGTCACGGCACGCGTGTGCCTATCTCATGCGTCTATGGGCATTAAGGCAGGATACACCAACCCATGCCAACCCATCGCAGAGCACACACATACAATCACACTCACATTCATTTTTCCAAGGTGCCAATCAACCTAACGTGCATGTTTTTGGACCGGGGGGAAACCGGAGAACCCGAAGAAAAAAACCCTGAGGCACAGGGAGAACATGCAAACTCCACACACACATGCCTAAGACGGGAATCAAACCCGGACCTTGGTGGTGTGAGGCGAGCGTGCTAACCATTAAGCCACCGTGCCCCCATTATTATTATTATTATTTTTATAATTATTATCTTTTGGAAAGAGTAGTTGTAGCTATTCTAACACAAGAAAGTGTTGTGTTTGGATGTTTTTTTGTTTTTTTTATTTCGCATGCAAAAGATCCATAAAGCATTGAAAGAGTATTAATAGCTAAAATAGCATGTGATTGTTTACCTGTTTTATGGGCAATCCTACAATGTTCTTACAACTTGGAAATGAACAAGAATTAAAGTACAGTTGTGCTTATTAATTCTTTAATTAAATCATTGCAAAATGATGGTTGTGGTACGCATACCGTTTACCTCCGCATGAGACCTTTATCGATAACACACAAACAAAGAAGTAAATAAGTACATAAATAGGACACCTGCGCATAATAAGTAATAATAATAATAAGTGGCAAATCATGTAAATGAATTAAAAAGGCCAAGGTATTTCTTAAACAAACTTAAAATCAAAGCTAAAAATATGTTAGCACAAAAAACAACTGAAGAGCGCATAGAAGAATCGTATTACGAATGCCTACGAGTCAATGTCGAACTCAGTGTGGAAAACTCAGTCCATTATCCAGGCAGCCAGTGAAGTCTGATGAAAAGTGCAGAAGAAACCAATAACCCAATGCTTAATAGCATATAATGCTTTCCAGAATTAAACTCCCATTAATATGACAATACACATTCATCAATCCTTCATTGTGTGCAGTAATAAATATACTTTCAGTCTTTCAGCAGTTCACAATGCGAGATCATAAACATGAGACGTTGGTGTCTCTCCTATATTTATTTATTTATTTATTTATTTGTAATTGCGTGACCTGGCTTTATTTGAAACCCAAGTTTTAAATGTTGACATACTCCAGAAGATCAATGTCTTTAACACAGTTAGCCGCAGTAGCCTGAATGTACGTCATACGGGATGGTAATGCACTCTTTCATCCATGTGATTAATAGACAAGGCAAAAATAATACAAACCTTACGTCTCATATCCACAAAGTAAACTATGGTGAATAAATGCCTCAAGTAGAACAGGCAAATGAACTGTACTTGATGCATGTCTTCTCTTAATAAAAAACTAGTCATTATGATGCCTAATACAGTTTCACTTTATATTCTGCTGAAACAAGCCAGGAGTTTAATGGTTTTGGTGTATGTTGTATGATATTTGCGTATGTTGAGAAATGACATTTCTAAAATAAATAAAAAAGCATGACAAGGTGGCTGTGAGAGAAAGAATATATATATATATATATAATATATATATATATATATATATATATATATATATATATATATATATATATATGTCAAAGTTAACGCAATTATTAAAATTGAGGTTAATATGCAATTAATACCAATTAACTCGATAACTAAATATTTTAACCGACTGACGACAGACACACACACACACACATATATATATATATATATATATATATATATATATATATATATATATATATATATGGGGGGCACGGTGGTTTAGTGGTTAGCACGTTCGCCTCACACCGCCTAGGGTCAGGGCCCGGTTCGATTCCCGTCTCGGCCATGTGTGTGTGGAGTTTGCATGTTCTCTCCGTGCCTCAGGGACGTTTTTTTCTCCGGGTTCTCCGGTTTCCTCCCGGTCCAAAAACATGCAATCATATATATATATATATATATATATATATAGGGCTGTCAATAGATTAAAATATTTTATCGCATGAAGGCCAAGAGTTAACTCATGAGTAATCGCATATCTTCTACCGCTTTATCCGATCTTCCCTCGGGTCACGGGGAGCCTGTGCCAATCTCAGGCGGCTATGGGCATTAAGGCAGGACACAGGCTACACCCTGGATGGAATGCCAACCCATTGCAGGGCACACACACTCGCATTCACACACACATTCATACACTAGGGACAATTTTCCAAGGTGCCAATCAACCAACCTACCGTGCATGATTTTGGACCGGGGGGAAACCGGAGAACCCGGAGAAAAAACCCCCTGAGGCACGGGGAGAACATGCAAACTCCACACACACACATGGCCGAGACGGGAAATCGAACCCGGACCCTGGCGGTGTTGAGGCGAACCTGCTGCTAACCACTAAGCCACCGTGCCCCTTATATATATCTTATATATATATATATATATATAAAATGTATGTATATGCCCATTAATGAATCAGGTACACATGGTGCTTAGAGGTTTTTAGAGGTCAGTGGTCTGTGGGAAACATTGCCACTTTTACTCAACTCACTTAAGGTAACATTTTGCAACAAGCAAATTAATATAAAACAGTTAAAGCCAAAATGACTCTTAGACCTGTTGTTATACAAATGTAATCACCTTGTGACCAATCAGATTTGAAAATTAAACACCAGTGTGATATAAACCTTTTAATTACTTCCTAAAGATACAAGTGCCTATAGGAATATTTTACAAGAAACATGCTAGTAGAGTGAAAGTATGAATCAGCTTCTTGTAAACAGAGATAATTATATGCAGTTAAGCAATCGCTCAATCCCAGACATGCTAAAACACTCCACGATGCCTGCTCCGTGGTATGCTTTGACTTATTAAGAAAACATTTAACCTCCCATGGTTGCCAAACTGAAACATGTCAAACTGGCCTAAATGTTGGACATCTAGCACTGTTTACCCGTTCGTGCTGCTTTTGCCTTCGGCATGGAAATCCAATTGCAATGTGAATTCCTTTACAGACTCCCTCGATAAACCCAACCCCCCCCCCCCCCCCCCCCCCCCCCCCCCCCCCCCCCCCCCCCCCCCCCCCCGCACCTACCTCCATCACACAATTTCAATTACACATTGTGAAATGGGAGCAGAAACATGGCCGCATGAGCTGAATTGTAGGGATTTAAAGAAAAAAAAACATATGTTGGGAAAATCCTGATTGAAACCAGCAGAACGTCTCCTTGAGTTGATCTTACGATAATCACCATAACAAAATTCCACAAAGGGTCCTGCTCAGAAAGCAGCCTCATCTTTCTTCCAAAGGGGAAAAAAAAAGCAGTGCATTCCTGAGATATTTCTCTACAGCACCATGACATCATACCATAAATACTCTCTAGGGGGTAGGGGTAGGGTTTATGGCCGTTTTTTTCCCTCATGTGTCAGGTTCGAATTTCTCTGCATTTGATCGGGGGTAAACCGAGATGACAATCAGAGAGCCGTGTTTAACAAGTAACACATCCGGATAGAGTCCAGAAAAGGGCCTAGGATGAAGGCATGAGTTAGACTGTAGGGTTGACATGGTGGCATGACCTACATTCTATACATCCCACTGCACCCATCGCTCTTATGAAGATGTTTTACATGCGACAAATCTCTCGCTTTAGGAGATATAACTGTATTCGCAGTCTAGACAGTCGGGTCTGCTATACATATTAGCGTAACACTACACAGTTGGAGCTCTGTTCGCTGTAATGGAAGGTTTCGTTGCTGTAACGAGTACTGGATCACATCAGGGTGACAGGGTGCACCATGGGCCCGTGTGTTAGAGGACCAACCTGCGTTTCTCTTCATGCATGCACTGTAAGAGCGTGCCGCTTAAAACGAATTAAGATGTTATTTCCAGATCCATGAGACAACTAAATACAAGACGAACGGGGTCAGGTGGTTTCCTGGATGTAACATGTCGAGAGAGCATATCGATTTACTGAGGCCCATAGAATGTTTGACGCCTCTTTGTGAATACAGACATACTTCTTTAATGTAAAAATGAAGTGTCCGTACAAAAATAAGTCCAGGTAAATGTGTATATATATATATATATATATATATATATATATATATATATATATATATATATATATATATATATATATAAATTGACTCAAAGAGAGATATTTTTATTTATCCCTTTTCCTCCCTCTATATATATTTATTATTATATATATAAGGAGATGACTCAAATCTCTCCTTGAGTCAATTTTTGGATTTTTGGAGAAACAGAAGAGCTTGTATTTAAAGGTCAGCCTCATTATGTACGCTTACTGTTCATTTGGGAAGAGCAGAAGCCTGCAATTTTCTACCCAAAAAACCCATACTGCCCTCAGGGCTTTACAGGAAGCATCTCCAGACCTTAAAACTGCTCACTTTTATAGTCAGATGATAATTTTTTTTTAACCTTCTGAAGTTGTGTTTACTGATGGCAACATAATCAAGGACCATGTTATTACATACTTAGCATTTCACATTTTTAGATGATTAAAATAGACACTGATTCTTGTCACATGTCTGTGTTCGCGTCTGTGACCTACTCAGGTTATACCTTCTTATTCTTCTGCTAGTTTTCAATATTATTAATAAAAATCTGATCTTGCATTTTATTCTGTTCGTGCAACAGTAAACAAGTCAGATGTGGCATGATTTATATCCCAAAGGAGTTTTACCTTTAATATATATTGTCTTATTTATTTATATATTCCACCGTTCTTTGATTTCCAGCGCTGCCAGGGACAGAGTAGATTCCGAGTCAATCCTGGAAACACTGGCACAAAGTGGGAATACATCCTGAATGGAATACCAATTCATACGCAACTATCGTACACACATTTCAGTTATTGGGAGATGAAAGTGTATCTTCTGCTTCACTATGTGATCTCTTTATTTACTGTTTATTGATCATTTATCATTGTCATGTATATTGTGGACTGGCGAAATGAGTCCCAACAACCTTCTAGCAAACATTTTCTGCATAATTAGATCAACCTGAATTGCTGTGTTGCTGAATAACACTTTTCATAACGATCGGACTCCACCATGAACAATATACAAATTTATATTTATCAGGGCCCAAGCACTACAGTGCGCATATACAAAAATATAGCTGTGAGAAGCAATGACAGGCCCAAGCCTGTGTGACATTGCCACCCCGGTGCACAAGATAAATTGGTGCACCTGGCCGGCGATGGCACCTGGGCTTGGGCCTGTCATTGCTGCTCGCAGGAATAGTATATTTTACATTGATCTTCAATGGTTTCATACATCATTCAATCCAAAGAGGATGATGTGGCAGTGTATGGTTTCTGTAATGTGTCCAGCTCTCTCATCTGTTTATCTGTAAACTACACTCAAACATCTCAGCATCCAAGATTAATAGCATTGAGCTTATCTCCTTGTATAATAAATGGGGAGGTGGTAGCTCAGTGGTTAAGGAATTGGGCTCTGGACTGAAAGGTCACAGGATCGAATATGAGTGCAGCCAACCTGCCACTACTGGGCCCCTTGCGCAAGGCTCGCCAATTGCACAGTCTACCCCAGACATTAGAATTGCACAAGCCAGTGTCGGTCCCAAACCCAGATAAATGTGGAAGAATGCATTGGGAAGCAGCTGAAAGAGGTGATGACTAACCATAAATAATACATGCACGGTGATTGTTTTCACAAATACCATCAATACAATAAGTGCCAAACCATATTACTCAAGACCATTTAAACACTTTCATAACCCCCTATGGTAAAATTGCAGTAGTACTTGAACAGAGCACGTCTCCCTCACAGATAATCCTATGTCATGATTTTATGTGACCATAAACAAGCTTTATGGCATGAGCGGAGGAAACAGAAAGCATGTGGCCTACAGTATATATGACTGTGGTTAAGGGTGGAGGATGAAGGCCTCCTCACTACATCAGTAAAGCTTAAACCTGGAACAGCACTTGGTTATCCACAACCCTCATGTAGCCATATGGCTGTTTGTGTTTGGGTTGTGCAACTCTTTTGAGACTATAAACCCAAAAGTGCTGCTTCGGACTTTTATATGACACGCGTAAAAAATATGAAAAAAAAAAAAAAGCCCAGAAGAATAAACTAAAATTCCGTATATGCATTTGAAAAGCTCAGTGTCTACATTCTTCAAGTTGCAGCGAGAACTTGTCATTAACAACGAGGAGTTTTCTCGAAACTCAAAAGAGTTACATTTCTCTAGCGTCTCGCAAAACCGAGAGCTTTAAACTCCAACGAAATCTTTGGGGAGCAATCAAAAGCAATGCACATTCCTTCTCCAGCTGTTCCTTTTCGTGATGCAGGCCTTTGATTAGATTAGATTACTTCTGGATAACATCAGGTCCATCCGTTCTGTTTTACTCCGCGTACAAGACGGAAGAAATCAACACGGGGAGTGCTTCGACTCTGAGCGTCGCCCCTGTTCTCTACTTACGGCAACAACCTCTAGGATTACATTCTAGTTTTGAAAAGAATCTTTACGGATCCTTGGATTATGGATCCTTGGGTCAGGCTTGGTATCATTCATGGAAAAAGTGTAGTGACGCCCACAGCAAAAGATAACAATTTATAAGAAGAAATCTGTATGGAGCACATTAGTTGGAGCATAGATTACATAATGATAGTGTAGCAGAAGGCATAAAGCCAAGCATCCACTGCTCCTTGACAGACCATGTAGTATAGCAGCGATTATGCCCGGTCACAAAGGAGATAAACGAGGAACCAGGCCAAGAGCTCCTTAACAGCACTGGATCTGTAAGAGATGTCACGGTGAAGTGTCACTGGCCCCGCCCACTCCTGAAAAAAATGCCCAAAACGTGCGTTTTTGGTGTTTAAACACTTGTGTTTCCAAACGAGCTAGCATTTTGAAGTCAACACTAAATATTAAATGGACCAGGCTCTAAGGGGGTCGCGCCTGGAGCTGCGGTTTGCATCGACAAGCATCACTGACATTTTCTTCAGTAAATGTTCCATGTCTAGTTACTGAATGAGGTCCCTGAGCATCTGCAACATGTTGTCAATGTAAATGGATTTTATAAGAAATAACACAGTCCTGAGACTTGTCTGCATGAATGAGATGTTTTTCCTTCAGCCATGCTCACATCCAAAGGTTCGACTGGTCTGTAAACCACATGGCGAGGTCTACATGACCAGGATCTCCAGCACTACACGGCAGCATCATTAGATCGGAATCAGAAGCAGAATGCTAACCATCTGGTGAAGCATTTTCTGGCAGCGCGACGTACCATGTAAATATCCATCACTGGCATGAGAGGAGGAATGTTTCTGAAAATGTCATTTAAGAAGAGAATATCTGCCTCCGAGGACTTTTGCCCTGTAGGTTTCTGAACGTTTCGAGTCAAAAGGCTTTCCGCAGACTTTGCGATACAACAAATTCCTTCGTGTTTTTTTTTTTTTTTTTCCCCCCGACACATCTCAAGTGTTAAACAAACCCCAGAGTCGCAGTTTAATGGATAACAATTAAACCTATTTCATTAATGTCAAAAAAGGCCATGCTCTCGAGTCTCGTTCGTCCTCTGTCGGCACAGGCGTGTTTATATACGGCAATGGCGGCCTCGGTGCAATTTATTACTGCACATCACAGCGGAAACTAGCAAGAAATATGGCTGATATGTTTCACGGGGAAAAACCTGTTTGGTGCATTCAATAATAAACAACTGTTGTCAAAAAGGTTTAGACTGCAACCCGGTGCTAATTCATGAGGTGTCATAAGGCTGTTTGCACAGAAGCAGAGGACGACTTTGTGTAAAGAAGACGAAGAAGAAGAAGAAGAAGAACCTGGATATGCATATAATTGAGCAGCTGTGCGGTGAAGATAACGTCAGTATTAGATGAGTTGTACTGGACAGCAGTTGGAATGCAGTCGGAGGAGCTAGCTTGGATTATATGAAATGATATGATGTGTTAACTGATTTTCACACCTTTCATTTTCACAGCGCATATAAAGAAACCACCATGAAAGCACACTTTACGTGACAGAACCTTTATGTGAAGCAAAAAACAAAATGCACAAACAAACACAGTTTTATAAACACAGTGCTCTGCGTTGTCCGGTTAGCCTCCTAGCCCTGCTAATGCATCCTAGCTTGATGAGTAACTGATTCTCTGCTAACAAGAACTGGACAGCATCCAAACATGTGTTTTCTCGTTAATTATCTCCCCTTTCTGAGCTCTGCTTGCAATTACTGGCAATATTACAGAACTGGGCATCATTACCCAAAAATGTCCAGGAAAGCCTGGGTGATCCAGGCCTGTGGCGGAGCGCGCAAGGGGCAAGGGCTCGGGTTCTAGAGTTGCTAGCTTTTCACTGAATCCCCAAAGCCCTGATCACTGTATAATTATCAGAGCTGAGGTTTAGCATTATTTTAAAGGCTCTACGAAACCACACCGAAAGAAGAAGAGCCAAACACATGGCACATTGATGAAGAGGATCTATGCCTCTGGCTCCTTTCCCTGCAGTTCTGAAAAGCAGGAAAACGTCTTTTTGCCATTCTAATTTTAGTCAGCACCCATCAGAAGGAAAATGTCAACAGGTTCTTTAAACACCAGGCGATGTGACGCATATACCACCCCAGAGCAGGTACCAAACCTGTTTCCCTCACCAGACTCTATTGTTTCTCTCTCAAAACCAAATAGGGAAAAAAAATGCATGTTACTGAGAAATTACAAAGGCATTCTTCTGTCAGAAAATGCACTTCTGACTGTATGCTAGGCCCACAGCCCTTACTTCCTATATATATATATATATATATATATATATATATATATATATATATATATATATATATATATATATATATATATATATATATATTATATATATATATCTATATATATATATATATATATATATATATATATATATATATATATATTCATTCATTCATCTTCTACCGCTTTATCCGATCTTCCCTCGGGTCACGGTAGCCTGTGTCAGGCGTCTATGGGCATTAAGGATACACCCTGAATGGAATGTCAACCCATCGCAGGGTACACACACTTACAATCACACACACACACATTCACACACTAGGGACAATTAAACTAGGGGAGGAAACCGGAGAAAAACCCCTTGAGGCACGGGGGAGACATGCAAACTCACACACACACATGGCCGAGACGGGAATTGAACCCAGACCCTGGAGGTGTGAGGCAAACGTTCTAACCACTAAGCCGTGCCCCACTATGTATAGAAGTCAAAAAGTAAAGGGATTTAGATAGATAAATCCCTTTACTTTTTGACTTCTATATATCTATTCTATATATTCTATATATCTCTCTATCTATCTATATACAGTGGTGTGAAAAAACTATTTGCCCCCTTCCTGACTTTTTATTCTTTTGCATGTTTGTCACACAAAATGTTTCTGATCATCGAACACATTTTAATATTAGTCAAAGATAACACAAGTAAACATAAAATGCAGTTTTTAAATGAATGTTTTTATTATTTAGTGAGAAAAAAAAAATCCAAACCCACATAGCCCTGTGTGAAAAAGTGATTGCCCCCCCCCTTGTTAAAAAATAACTTAACTGTGGTTTATCACACCTGAGTTTTTCTGTAGCCACCCCCAGGCCTTTCAATCAAGAAATCACTTAAACAAAAGCTACCTGACACAGAGAAGTAGATCAAAAGCACCTCAAAAGCTAGACATCATGCCAAGATCCAAAGAAATTCAGGAAGAAATGAGAACAAAAGTAATTGAGATCCATCAGTCTGGTAAAGGTTATAAAGCCATTTCTAAAGCTTTGGGACTCCAGCGAACCACCGTGAGAGCCATTATCCACAAATGGCAAAAACATGGAACAGTGGTGAACCTTCCCAGGAGTGGCCGGCCGCCCAAAATTACCCCAAGAGCGCAGAGACAACTCATCCGAGAGGTCACAAAAGATCCCAGGGCAACATCCAAAGAACTGCAGGCCTCACTTACCTCAATTAAGGTCAGTGTTCACGACTCCACCATAAGAAAGAGACTGGGCAAAAACGGCCTGCATGGCAGAGTTCCAAGACGCAAACCACTATTAAGCAAAAAGAACATTAAGGCTCGTCTTAATTTTGCTAAAAAAACATCTCAATGACTGCCAAGACTTTTGGGAAAATATCTTGTGGACTGACGAGACAAAAGTTGAACTTTTTGGAAGGTGCGTGTCCCGTTACATCTGGCGTAAAAGTAACACAGCATTTCATAAAAAGAACATCATACCAACAGTAAAATATGGTGGTGGTAGTGTGATGGTCTGGGGTTGTTTTGCTGCTTCAGGACCTGGAAGGCTTGCTGTGATAGATGGAAGCATGAATTCTAATGTCTACCAAAAAATCCTGAAGGAGAATGTCCGGCCATCTGTTCGTCAACTCAAGCTAAAGCGATCTTGGGTGCTGCAGCAGGACAACGACCCAAAACACACCAGCAAATCCACCTCTGAATGGCTGAAAAAAAACTAAATGAAGACTTTGGAGTGGCCTGACCTGAATCCCATTGAGATGCTGTGGCATGACCTTAAGAAGGCGGTTCATGCTAGAAAACCCTCAAATAAAGCTGAATTACAACAATTCTGCAAAGATGAGTGGGCCAAAATTCCTCCAGAGCGCTGTAAAAGACTTGTTGCAAGTTATCGCAAACGTTTGATTGCAGTTATTGCTGCTAAGGGTGGCCCAACCAGTTATTAGGTGCAGGGGCAATTACTTTTTCACACAGGGCTATGTGGGTTTGGATTTTTTTTTTCTCACTAAATAATAAAAACATTCATTTAAAAACTGCATTTTGTGTTTACTTGAGTTATCTTTGACTAATATTAAAATGTGTTCGATGATCAGAAACATTTTGTGTGACAAACATGCAAAAGAATAAAAAGTCAGGAAGGGGGCAAATAGTTTTTCACACCTATATATAGTTTTTCACACACACACACACACACATATATATATATATATATATATATATATATATATATTTTTTTTTTTTTTTTTAACAGTCTGTACATATCCTTACAACTCTATCTGCACTTGTCAATTTACACAGTTACTATTTACACTTCTGGTGGATGTCAAAATTTTCTTGCTATTTATCAGTACTCCAAGTTTGGGAGCGCTTTGCCATACGGTTACAAAAACTGTTACAACTGTTGTGTTGTTCACACTTTGGCTTTGAGTAAACAATTCCAGTAATCAGGCTTCACTTTTTTTTTCTTTTTTTTTTTTTTTTGCATAACTCCTCACAGCTCTTTTTTCTCATAGCACTTAACATAAAGGCTAAAACCCTTGAATCCATGGTTCAGTGTTCCGCCTTTGTCGCACTGTCCATCATACACGGAAAACACAATTCATAGACAAAGGCCCTTTTTTTGACGGAGACGGACACCAGAATAATGACAATGACAGTCCCGAGAAAGATGGTCCCAATCCTGAGACGACTTTGCTTTGAAATATTTCCGGACCGTTTGCTGCCTTTCTTAAAACTATTGTGCTTGAAAGCGAAATCCGCCAAGCTGTGAACACCGAGCATTGACGTTTTCATTCCCATCGTGGCACTTTTTTGTGTGTTGTTTACGAGTGCCGAATGGGTGGCCGGGATCATTGCGAGAACATGTAGAGCATGACTGCGGCCCGGAGAAAATGGCCCCGTTCGAGCGTGAACAACTGAACAATACAACGCAGAACGGTCGGTTCAAGTGATGAACCTTTCTCATATAACTCACCCCAAATGTGTCATCGGGCCTTCAGATTAAACACAATGCCGTTCAGGGGGCTTTGGGTTTAACTAAATGTAGTGGTAGTGATGTAGCGCAGGGAAAATCTGAATTGTGTGCGATTGCTCACCATAATGCTTGCTCTTTGTATTATCGTCCTCCAAGGCTTTGCACGTTAGTCTTTTCTCAGCATGCGTTCTAGGGGAGGATGATGATGATGTCTGGAGTGAGCTTTGGGAGTCGCTGATTTTTGCAAGTTGCGAGTTGGCTTCTTGAACCTTAAGCTTCTCTTTCTTCAGCATGTTCACAAGAATACCTAAAAAAAAAGAACTTAGGCTAAGGATCATACAGCATTCAGGGAAATTGAGCATTAGCCTTTATTTGTCTCATATACATTACAGCACAGTGAAATTCTTTCTTCGCATATCCCAGCCTGTTTGGTAGCTGGGGTCAGACCCATGATACGGCGCCCCTGGAGCACAGGGTTAAGGACCCAAGGGTGTCAGCCCTTGGCGATACGGGGGCTCAAACCCCCAATCAGTAGCCCAGCACCTTAAGACCACTGAGCTACACCTCTCGTGTGCATATTGGGTCAGTGAAATGATTTTATCTTGGTCAGCGTTGTGGTGAACATCTATGCTAGGAAAGACTGGGTACAGATGGTATACACCGTGCATTGTAGATAATACTGCTACAGTTAAGTGTAATACAAACCTGCAGCCACATTGTTTCGCCCATTGGCATTTTTTTTTTTTTTGCGACAGAAAATGAGCCAAGAGGCAACTTTTTTTTTTCATTTTTATACCGTAGAAGGAGATATTATAGCAACCACTTGTTTTATGGCTTCCACATTCTTTTCTTATTTTATCATGTGGGCCACGGCAGCATGTAGTTTAAGCTCCCTAAAAACGATGCTAGTCAGCAAAAACAAGCTCGTAATTCCCCGTGTCTGTAAGACAGCTTGCCTTTCGACATTATGATAAATGATGCAGTATTTTTAGGGTAGAAAACATTTTCATATGTCTTCTGTGGAAACTCTGTCCTGGGACAGTGAGGTCATCTAACTGCTTCTGTATGGAAGTCAGTTGTAAAGCGCGTTGCAACAAGTCGGTCGCCGTTTACTTGTATTTGTAATCAGGAATGTGCATATTTAGATTTTTTTGTTGTTTTGTTTTACATTCGGGACAAACAACTATTTTCTTGTATAATTTCGCGAAGGCAGTTTTGTGGCAGTGATGCTTTCGTTCCAGTCGAACCGATCCACCCTGACATTTGTAGTGGATAAATATCTCTAGGACAGGAAAGTATACCCCAGCAGGGTTAATATGTTAAATTAAATTACTAATTTACTAGATAATCATGTAGAGAAAAAAGGTAGAAATAGCTAAAGGAGATAGACGCAAAAGCTTTATTTCCCAAAAGTATTGGGACACGCCATTTCCTATCCAAACACTTATCGCAAAAATTGGCGGCGCGTGATTTTACACGATACGCTGGTCTTGTCTCTACTTTCATCTGGCTTGCTTAACTTGTTCCAGAAAGGCGTGCGCGATAATATCATACAATCACAAAAGGCTCTGCAGACGGTGGGTGTTTTTTTTTTTTGATGGTTTTATCATTCGGCTCAATGCGGCTGAAAACCGATGCAGATGTTTTCGAATACTAGCGTGTCATTTTGACAAGGCTGTACTACGGCAGCAGAAGATGAACTTCGGATTACCTCTCTTCGTCCAAAATACACAAATCTGAAATGTCAACACGATAACCTGATGTTTACTTTGGAGATAAACTCGCACCAAACAGGCGATCGGGTCGCGTCTGAATTTTTCCACGTACCAAGGCAGACGTAAAGACATGGGCCCATGCGGTTGACATGCTAATTTCCCCCCCAAACCCCAAATATGTGAAATTTCACCCTTAAACAAGCAAAATTATAGCTATCTAGGTATAAGAACTTTCAACAGGAAGGAGATGTAATGTTGGAATTTTATATCGCCCTGATTATTTACACATAAATCACACGTTATATTTTATAATCATGGTTTAAGACCATGAAACTGTTTCCTATATTCAATTCATTATTCTCTCATGAAATACAGACATCCCATGGTGCTTTTTGAGGTCTCGCAGAAGGAGCATGGTTTGGCCACAATACAGCAGCGAAAGAAAGCCATTTCGGGGGGAATTATTTGAGCTTGAAATTGGTCAAAATATTTACTATCGTCACCTAGACCATGTCAGAAGCCCACTCATTTATACAACTCATAGCAAACCAATAATCTGGCATGCAACACACCGAGAGAAACAAAGGCCGAATCTGCCAAATTCTTCCATTTGTCCCTCTGGGGG
Source organism: Kryptopterus vitreolus (assembly GCA_030449085.1). Lineage (NCBI taxonomy): Eukaryota > Metazoa > Chordata > Actinopteri > Siluriformes > Siluridae > Kryptopterus > Kryptopterus vitreolus. Next base: position 21,962,772 of record JACRUU010000012.1, read on the forward strand.
AAGCGCTAAAACATTCAAAGTAGTTAGAATGATCCAAATGAGCTTGCGGGACTCTTTTTTTTCCGAAGTGTGGAAAGTGTGTTGTACGCACTTAAATGCAATTACTGTGTGATGAATGGTAGAGGCTAGACAAAAGCGAGACAAACGAAAGGAAAATCCAGTTGCTCTGTTATTCTGTGCATTTGTTATTATGGCCTGGCTCGGGTCCATGTGTACTTTAAGACTGAAAGGTCACCGAATGATCATGTTTATGATGAAACCTTAATATCTTGATGGGAGTGGTTTATTCCAGGATGACTCCTCCCATGGAGTTACTGAATCATCTCAAGTATATAAAATGATTATATGCATTAGATCTCACATATGAAGCGAGAACTTGTATATTGCATATATTGTATATTCATCTTCTACCGCTATATCCGATCTTCCCTCGGGTCACGGGGAGCCTGTGCCTATCTCAGGCGTCTATGGGCATTAAGGCAGAACACACCCAGGATGGAATGCCAATCCATCGCAGGACACACACACACACACTCACATTCACACACACATTCATACACTAGGGACAATTTTCCAAGGTGCCAATCAACCTACCGTGCATGTTTTTGGACCGGGGTGGAAACCGGAGAACCAGGAGAAAAACCCTCTGAGGCACGGGGAGAACATGCAAACTCCACACACACATGGCCGAGATGGGTATCGAACCCGGACCCTGGTGTGAGGCGAACGTGCTAACCACTAAGCCACCGCGCCCATTTATATTGTGTATAGATATACATACACACACACTCACAATATGCTTCATATGTGAGATCTAGTGCATAAAATTGTGGAATATTTGGAATATATTGTTTGGACTTTGTTTCTTACTTTCTTTATAGTCCTATACATGCATAACATGCATAACATATTTTATACAAAATGTAGATAAACTTCAAAAGATGAAGCAGTTCTGGAAACTTGTCACTTGATACCTTACCGAGAATGAGTACATTATAATCTTTTTTTTCTTTGCAAATGATTTGCATACAGTTGGATAAGTTGTACTCCAATTTTTACTTTGAGGAAGAGCGTTATAGAATTTGAATGAAGGATACTGATCTCATTGTCACGCTGAATTAGCATGTCCTTCAGTTTGGCTAGCTCTCTGTCTGGCCTGTCTGTGTCGCCTGAAGTTGGGGCAGGGCTGATATCACCAGCTTCATTAGGAGTGCTCCGTTTCCCCAGCAGCCTCATCTGTACAAAACAAATCACCTGTTAGTTTTGTGTGTCACTTCATTTGGCCAATAGTTACAAATCCACAAACAATAAGAGAAAGGTTAACAAAAAAAATCTGAATCTGAATATAACAGCAGTATATATATATATATATATATATATATATATATATATATATATATATATATATTATATATAGATATATATATATATATATATAATATATATACACACACACACACACACACACACACACACACACACACACACACACACACACACACACACACACACACACACACACACACACATATATATATATATTACATAAGCTTAAAATAAGAACAAGTAGACCTGCAGACTCATCCAAAAAATGAGTGTCTCAATATCAGAATCTGAAAGAGCTAATATAATGAAAGGATAAAGCTTATTGCACATTTTTATAAGAAAATAAATAAATAAAGTAATTATGGCACAGGGAACTACAACATTGAAGTAACATTTTTATTGCACATATTTCTACTTTCTGTTTCTATTTTGTTGAGAAATGGCATTTAAGTGTTCATGCCTGGCTGTCTTGTTGCTCTGTGCACTGTAGCAAATGGCCAGATGGCAAAATTTCTAAGAATATATATAAATATGTTATACTTATAGCATATATAAATATGTTATACTTATAGCATATATAAATATGTTATACTTATAGCATATATAAATGTTATACTTAGTTATACTTATAGCATATATAAATATGTTATACTTAAGCATATAAAAATGTTATACTTATAGCATATATAAATATGTTATACTTATAGCATATATAAATATGTTATACTTAGAGCATATATAAATATGTTATACTTATACAAATATAAAAATGTTTATAGCATATATAAATATGTTATACTTATACAAATATATAAATGTTTACTTAGAGCATATATAAATATGTTATACTTATAGCATATATATATGTTATACTTAGAGCATATATAAATATGTTATACTTATAGCATATATAAATAGGTTATACTTAGAGCATATATAAATATGTTATACTTATAGCATATATAAATGTTTATAGCATATATAAATATGTTATATATAAATATGTTATACTTAGAGCATATATAAATATGTTATACTTATAGCATATATAAATGTTATACTTAGAGCATATATAAATATGTTATACTTATAGCATATATAAATAGGTTATACTTAGAGCTTATATAAATGTTATACTTAAAGCTTAGAGCATATATAAATAGGTTATACTTAGAGCATATATAAATATGTTATACTTATAGCAAATATAAAAATGTTATACTTAGAGCATATATAAATATGTTATAGTTTTATTTAAAAAAATAATAAAAAAACACAGGATACATGTGCATGAAGAACAAATACGAAATGGCAACAATGCAAGACCATTAGTAATCATTAAGCATGTAGCATGTTAAATAGCTTTAATTACATTTAAATTAAATTGAGATGAGGATGGTTGAATTCTTGGTCAGTAATTATGCATTATTTTTATATAGTGCTGCGTCAAGTGACAAGCAGCAAAGCGTAGATTATGACATTGCATCTTATAAAGTAAACTTTCTATTAATTTGAGGGTCCTTTGAACTTGAAAGCTCCTTTACTCAGTTCACCTAACACTGCATGCATTGTGGGTAGAAATGCAACAAACAAACTTTGCCTTGCATAAGTTTAATAATCATAAAATGAAAGATGAAAAATTAACATTCATGAAAAAATATGTTCTTTGTATAGGTTTTTCACCGTTTTGCAGTCAATTTGAACACATACAGTAGTGTAAGATCTTATGGCAGTCTGGGGCAGTGTAAGTGCATAAAATGAACAATGTTCCATTATTGATATATTTAACTAGCTTCCTAGTATAGCCTTAAAAGCTTCGATGTCTTGCTTAAGTCAATTCATTGCTGTTAAATAAAACAATTCATTTAACTGATACATTCATTCATTCATTCATCTTCTACCGCCATATCCGATCTTCCCTCGGGTCACGGGGAGCCTGTGCCTATCTCAGGCGTCTATGGGCATTAAGGCAGGATACACCCTGGATGGAATGCCAACCCATCGCAGGACACACACACTCACTCATACACACACATTCACACACTAGGGACAATTTTCCAAGGTGCCAATCAACCTGCCGTGCATGTTTTTGTACCGGGGGAAACCGGAGAACCCGGAGAAAAACCCCCTGAGGCACGGGGAGAACATGCAAAACTCCACACACACATGGCCGAGACGGGAATCGAACCCGGATCCTGGCGGTGTGAGGCGAACATGCGAACCACTAAACCACCGTGCCCCCTTTAACTGATACATCTGGGTTTTTATTTTAAATACTGCATAATTATTTACTCATTATTTTATTGTACTGCAAAATAACGCAAAAAGCCATCAGCAAGTCTGGACAAACAATGAAATGCGCAATAATGGCTAGCGGATGTGCCTTTAAACATTTTTATGTGAAACGAGGGAAAATCTTTCTTTAAAAACAAAAGAAAGAGAGCTAAAAAAGTGTTTGTATAATAACTAGCCTTGGCTGTGACTGGGAACAAATAAACATCAATAATCTCAACTTAGATGATCCATTGTTAGTGTTCATTAAAAAAGGAAACTTTGTGCATGGTCAGTAATGAAAGCAGACCTGTCTAATTTAAACTGTATAAGGGACAACGTGGTGAGGGAAATGCAGACTAGCGCCAACCATTGTATTAATTAGAGCCTTGGAGGGTGTGCAAACGTACAGCTTAACCTGGCATCCGATGGACACCGAATAGTGTTTGTTAGAGTGCATTATGTGAACGGATGTTTGCAAGAGAAACGTCCCTGATTTCGGCTCGGAGTGGAGCAGGTAGTAAATCATAGTGTTGGGAAGGTACAGCCTTGGGGTGAATCAAAACTCGAAGACATAAAAAAACGACGACCATTAGACGAGAAACTCTGAGTCAGAATGTAGATGTGTCAAAGAACTCCAGGCATCCGTACAGGCCTCCAGACCTCAAGCATGTTATTCAAATTCTTCACTGTTGTGAAACCTGAGGGGATAATCTGCTGACCATTACTGCAATTCTTGAGTTTCAGCTTACTCAGACGTCTGTTTCGAGTTTAAGTGTTTCGAATACTTAACTCCTCTCTTCTAATTGGTCAAGTAAACAATACACAAGTGCTAGAATGCGATTTTTTTTTTTTTTTTGCCTCAAACTGGACTCTTAGCGGTTTTTACAGCAGAAAGGAATCCGGCACAGCTTATAAGGTCAGCCAGATGTACTTATTCTGCTGTACAGTGAATAGCCTGAGGATCAATGTTACTCACTACATGTATAATTACATGTATATACTTCTTTTAGTAGTGATTGTATTATCAAGAACAATCTTGGCAGATCTTGGCAATCTAGTATAAAATGTGTCTTTACGGCTTTACCCTATACTGAGAGGATTCCTACATCACCCTTTTCAAGTCAAGTCAAGAGGTTTTATTGTCATTACAACTATATATAGCTGACGCAGTACACGGTGATATGAGACAACGTTTCTCCAGAACCTTGGTGCTCCATAAAACAACATATAACACAATATAGAGCTACAAACAACATATAGCACAACATAGACCTTTTTCTAATAATTTGAAAAAAAAAAAACAAATAGAACAACCCAAACAGCAAGATATGAAATGGAAAAATGGAATGAAGCCTTACCTTTAAGAAAGAAAAGCAGTGCCTGGATTTTTCTCATATCTGCTCCTAGATCCAAAGTGGCTTCAGGGTCAGTGTCATCAATAAACACCTTAAGTTGGTCTTCAGTCCTGTAGCATGAACACACATCCATACAAAGACCTTCTATTGACAAACTTATTCAAACCTTATTCAAAATACAAAATGAAAAAAAAAAAAATATATATATATATACATATTTTTTTTTCTTCTTTTTTTCATTTTGTATTTTATTTTACATACATTTTTTATTAATCCCATGAGCGAAATTCCTTTCTTCGCATATCCCAGTTTGCAATGGATTAAGGGCCTTGCTCAAGTAGCCAAGGATGCAGATTGGCAATACCAGGGCTCGAACCCCAACCTTCTGATCAGTAGGCCATAGCCTTAAACTGCTGAGCTATCCCCTTCCTGTGTATATATGGGGACATTTGGGCCACACGCTGATATACACAACAAAATGACTCAAAGTCAAGCACGTGTCTACTCTCAGTACAAACGCTTGTGGTTTTGGTTGATTGATTTATCACTACGTCGATCGAGTATCAAACCCTAAAGCCCTGTCACGAAAAGTGCTCTAAAACAAATACGCAATGCGAAACCCTGCGTGCTCCCTCTTCCTACCCTTTTAACACGTACGTTTAATCAGGCGGCACGAATGTTTAGCTCCGGCATACAAAATGTTCATTTCTGCTTTGTGTAAAAGCAAAAACTATTTACTCTAGCACGATCGCGGCTTTCCACTCAGATGACCTGTTGATAAACTACTGTGACTGGAGTATCCTCCACACAATCGAGTCCTGTGGCCTGGACAGAGCTGCTGGAATCAAAGATGGCTGAGAGGCCAGACTGCTCCAAACACACACACACACACACACACACACACACACACGGACGAGCTCTCTCTCTCTCTCTCTCTCTCTCTCTCTCTCTCCAGATTTCCACTCCAGCATGTCTCATGTCAATAGGAACGGAGTTTACACAAATGAAAACTTTAAACAAAAGCCCGTGCTTGGATTTCAAACTCCTGGAAGTCATCAGGTTCGTTCGGCTGGAATCCGAATCCAATCCATCTTCGCGCGGGGTGTTGGAGAGAGTAGCGGCTGAATCGTGTGCCTATAGCTGTGTTCCTTTTCGAAGCATTCTAAATGTTCGTAATGGGGTACAGTATGACTGTGAAACATTTATGCAGGTCGTGTCTGGACCACCGTATTTTTTTTTTCCTGCTTTAGCGGTCTTGCATGCTTGGCTACTTGACAGCACCACCTCATAAAGAAAATATCCATCACGACCGTCATCAAATCGATCCGCTCCTTGCGCCCTCAGGGGGATGCGTTAATGTGTAGTGTGATGGCGGAAACAAAAACAAGCTATCATCAGGAAACCTTAAAATCGAGGTACGGTCACAGGTAAAGACATCAGAGCACTAGAAAGAGGTGAGGCAAGCATTTCTAAAGCCCACATGTTCCCTAACTCATGCCAGCACTTCTACCAGTCCAAGGAGTGGGAAGAATGTAATGGGGAATCAAGACGTTTGAGGGCGGGTTCCTGGCCAACCAAAGCACGCAACACAGGCTGTTTTTCACTGATAATTCTAGACACTGTATGTGTAGAAATTGAAACCTACTTTTTAAATGCTGACACAAAGCTGCAGGGGCAAAACTAGCTATGAGATTATAACATAACAAGCTAAAAGCAAGTGACTTGTAATACTTGATGAGTGACAGAAAGTATTGGGACACCTGCCTTTCCCAGCCATATGTGGTTCTTCCCCAAAGTGTTATTCCCAAAATCAATTCATCACCCTTTTGAATATTTGTATGTTTTTGAAGTGATATGAAATTGTATAGAATGTCTATGGAGGCAGTAGGAGACCCTTCAAAACACTTGAAAATGCCTCCATGAAGATATGCTTTGCATTAGATTGGAGTGGAAGATCTCCTGCTCTCCATTACACTCTGACCTCAACACAACTGAGTGAATGATGGACACTTAATGAAGGTGATCAGTCAGGCCTCCTGCACTCACCTACAGTACATTTACCTTTAGGCTATTTGGCAGACATCTTTACCCAGAGCCACTTATAACCAAGTAGTTCAGGGTTAAGGGTTAACTGCTACATGGCAAGGGCCCACTACCTTTGTGATGCAGTGATTTGAACCTGCAGCCTTCCGGGCCAGTCCAGTGCCCATCACCTCCTGTCAGTCCCTGACTTTAAAAGCACCCTTGTCTCTGAATGAGCACAAAATCACAAGGAGATGAAGGCCGCAGGTTCAAATCCCAGCATCACAAAGCTAGTGGGCCCTTGCTATTGAGCAGTTGAAGGCCTCTAACTCGCAACGGCTCGGTTATAAGAGTGGAGGGAAATATAAAAGCATAAGAGATCTAAATGAGAAATGCGGTGTTCAAAAAACAATATACAATTCTTATGACAAAGTGTCCAGAAACTTTTGGCAATACAGTGTATCTAGGTCTATGCAAGATAAAAATAAATAAATAAATAATAAAAAAAAAAACAACAAATCCTGTCCTGTGTGAGGGAGTCAATGATATCAACGATAATATCAGATTCACCTCAACGTTCAATCACTGGAATGCTGGAATGCTCACCATTGTTTTAAGGAGTGACTATATAAGCCACTAAGAGTGTTTTTGGTAACTTTAACTTTTTTTTTAGTGGTTAGCACCTTCGCCTCACACCTCCAGGATCCGGGTTTGATTCCCGTCTCAGCCATGTGTTTGTGCCCCCCGTGCCTCAGGGTTTTTTTCTCCGGGTTCTCTGGTTTCCCCCCTGGTAGGTTGATTGGCACCTTGGAAAATTGTCCCTAGTGTATGAATGTGTGTGTGTGATTGTGTGTGTGTGTGTGTCCTGCGATGGGTTGGCATTCCATCCAGGGTGTATCCTGCCTTAATGCCCATAGACGCCTGAGATAGGCACAGGCTCCCTGTGACCCGAGGGAATATTGGATATAGCGGTAGAAGTCGAAATGAAATGATGTTCCACTAGATTCTGCCGTGTGCCTGTTGAAGATGTGTGTTCATTCAGCCACCAAAACGTTAGTAAAGTCGTGTACAGACATAAGTGAGGTGGCAATATTTGTTCCAGTTCAGATCTTCTTGTGCAACTGAAGCATATCTCCATGAAGCTCACTTTGTGCATGGGGCATTGTCATGCTATAACCAAAAATGTAATTTAATTCAAAATGTAATTCATCGGCATCCAAAGAAATCCTAAACAATTATGTGGTTCTGACGTTGGGGGTCTCCGTTTAGGAAATAACTATGTACGGGGTTGGAAAAGTCAGTTGTCTTAATAATCGTGTCCATACAGTGTATAGAAGCAAATATTTTTTGTGCTTTTTAAAATAATAGACTTTGTTTGACAACAAGTTTAGACAGATGGGGAGTCGCGATCATGCTTTAATGCTGGCTGCCTAGAAATAACAACGAATATATCCTGGAGCTGTTTAATCTCCTTCCCCCCATTAGCTCTTTGAGATGAACAACAGTCTTAAGCAGATTCCCTGCTGACCTGAGATGACTGCATCCAAGCACGCTGCTGCTCTGACCATTACACACATTTCTTCAGGCTCAGAATACACATACACACACACACACACACACACACACAAGGCGGCCGCTGGCCACATGAACCTGCTGAACTGCTGAATCTCACTTGCGGCATGTCACGGCTGCTAATTTTAATTTAAACCCACATGCCGAAAACGGGTTACTGGAAGATAGTAAGCGTTAACTGAATGAAAAAATAATGCCATATCGGTACAAAAGCTTTTCCGTTTGGGAAAACACACGGTCGGTTTCAATGTGGACACCAAGTCGTGTTTACGTAGAAACAAAACACCAGAATAATAGATTTCTTTTGGGATATTTACACTTTGAACTATTGCATATTGGCCTGATTAGTATCACTGAGCAGACGCCTGCCTTATTTTGCGAAGCATATAATTAAGTCGGTCAGTACCTCTGGATCTCTTCTTGAGTCAGCTCTTCACTTCTTTGCTCTCCAGTTGCCATGGCTAGCTCCTCTTTTAAGCACTGGATCTCCTTCTTCAAACGAATGATCAACTGTAAAGGCAGGGAAAGCAATGATTCATGTTGTGAGATTCTGTCATACATATCTGTATTAGCAACCAACAAGTTTTGTGTCCTATATTACATTTACATTACATTTACAGCATTTGGCAGACGCCCTTCTACAGAGCGATTTACAACTGAGTAATTGAGGGTTAAGGGCCTTGCACAAGGGCCCACTAGTGGTAGCGGGGTTTGAACCTGCAATCTTCTGGTCCATAGGCCAACACCTCCCTATATTATAACTGCTTTGCTAGTTACCCATTTTTCCATTCAATTATTTCTTTAACATGAGTATACAGTAGGGCTGTTGCTAGTATTCTAACAATTATTCTATCGATTAATCTAGTAATCATATTAAAAAAAAAACTTTTTTTTTTTATTAAAGAGCAATACTAAACCAGAGAGCGAGAGAAAATAAGCTTAAAGTGTTGTTTTTCTAAAAACCTGCATTTTGTTCTTCTCTGCCCTTGTAAGGTAAGTCATGGGAAACTTTTTGTTTACTTAAACACATTATTATTCTCACTCATGTATTTATTTAGTAAATGTCCTAAAAGGTGATGTGGTATTCCTAGGATTCGTTTTCCCAAAAAAGCTGCTGGAAATTTTACACGGATCAAAACAGTTTGTCAAATAGAGGGGCACGCAACCCCAGAGGGCGCGCGAGGCTACGTCAAGGGGGGCGCGTTTGACCTCGGGGAAGATGCTTTTTTATTTTTATTTTTTAATTTTTTTACAGTTCCATAATAAAGTGCAAAAACACTGCACTACATGGAGTTAAAAATACATGAAATCGCGAATGAAAATGTCCGCCCGCCGTATCAGAATAAAGTGTAAGCGCACACCCGGAAAACGGGCGGAAAACCGGAGACCACTCCCTCTCCCCCCCTCCCCCCATCAACAAAAATGATAGCTGTATAATAAATGTATAGACACATGATAGCACTGCCGTAGAGGGACTTTTTGAACGAGCTGTATATAAATAAAAGCGGAGTTCACGGTTGATCCGTTACGCAGTTTTTTAAGGAACAATATATATATATATATATATATAACTATATATATATATATATATATATATATATATATATATATATATATAAATCTTGTAATGATCGCAGAATGAAAGACTTTTTTTTTTTAGTAATTTCAAGAACGTCAGCAACAAACATGTCAACACCAAAAGCAAGCGGAGGAGCATAAAAACTTTAAAAATGCCTTATGCATTACTCATAACTTATGTATGGGACCATTTCTTTACTGTAAATTTCTTCTTATAAATGGAAAGCAAATTATTTATCTTCTCCTCTTTTTTTTACTGATCCGAATAAATGATCCGATCCGGCATGCAAAAAAACGTTATATGATCCGTGAGTTGTTGTTTTGTTGTTGTTGTTCCGCTGCACCGCTGACAAATAAAAATCTAAAAGATCAATTCCGAATTATTTTATAAACGTTAAGTGCCCTGTATAGTGTTTTCTTTATGTTTTAGTGTGAAGTGATCCAAACTCTCACCTGCCCACAGCACTCCATGTTTATTTTTTTTATATTTCTACTTATTTCAGCAATAATATGCTTTGTGACAAAGTTTTCACTTCAAAAATAGAATAAAATTTCTATTTAAAGGAAACCCTTTGAAAAAATGATCTGATCCGTGATTCAAAACCCGTAATATGAAAAAAACAACGCATGCATGTCATCATGTGTACATGATGTCCATGTGTGTGTGGAGTTTGCATGTTCTCATGTTCTCCCTGTGCTTCAGCGGGTTTTTTCTCCGGGTTCTCCGGTTTCCTCCCGGTCCAAAAACATGCACGGTAGGTTGATTGGCACCTTGGAAAATTGTCCCTAATGTATGAATGCGAGTGTGTGCCCTGTGATAGGTTGGCATTCCATCCAGGGTGTATCCTGCCTTAATGCCCATAGACGCCTGAGATAGGCACAGGTTCCCCGTGACCCGAGGGAAGACAAGATATAGCGGTAGAAGATGAATGAATCCCAATGAGTCCCAAATGTGGTTGCACATACAATGAAACATGTAAAAACATAAAAAAACATGTAAACATATCTTTATAGACCCAAGCTGCAGAGAGAAGCCACAAAGTTAGCAATGAAAGGATCCCGGGGAACCCTGCAGTGCTAACGTTAACATTAAACTTTCCTATTTGAAAATTAACTTTCGACAAGGAAGAACTTAAACGGTCAGCCCCGATCACAGAGAAGCTTCACACAGCCATCTGAATCCCAGACGGCCATAAAGATAGGGCGAGCAAAGCAAAGTCTTCATCATCCATACTACCAGGTTACCTCGAATATCCAGACAGCCTTCTGAAACAGGTTCAAAGGGTCATCTTAGGTATGACCTCGCTACAGCTTAGTGCCTCGCTTTCATCATAAATATCGCAAAAAGGATCTAGCTAAGTCTATGGGGTTCCTAAGCTAGGGTTTGAGGTCATCCGTCAAGACATCCTTTTTCACTTTGATCATGGACGGTCCTGAAAAGGGATTGTACATCTCGTGGGCTCGGGAGATAGAACTCGATACTTTGTGTGTGTTTTGGAGGCTAAACAGGGAAAAGCCCCTGCTGATAGGGGAGCCGAGATTCATTACTATAAATGGAATGGTAGACAGCATTAGTGGCGTCGCGAGACGAGGGGGGTATATGTGTGCTGCTCGGCATATTCTCTCGTATTTACATTATTTCACCACGTCCTTAAATGTTTCCACTTTCCCTTTGCTCTCCTACTACGTCTGAAGCGTCTGCATAAACACGCGGTCAGCAGACAGATGGACACGAAATGAAACAGTGCTTTAAAGCGGAGGGAGAAATTCCTTGGAGAGAAACGAGCATATGCTAAGCATTCAGAAAATTTGTGCCACGGAGGTGAAAAGGGTTAAAGATTACACCTTGTCAAACAAAACGGCTTACAGAAGCATTCACTCAGAGTCAGTCTTTTAAACGAGCTGATGGACATGCGCAACGATAAAGGAATTGCCTTACAGATTCCGCTAACCCAGCTGTGTGTGTGTGTGTTTCTCTGTGATTTGAAGACGTTTTATGGTCACGTCTCTGGGTGTCTGCCTCCACCCGAACCCTAAAACTACATCGCGGGAACCAGAGCGCATCACGCCCTGAGGCTGAAGCACGATGAAGCACCGGGTCAAATGGGCTGGGAGTTTTATTCTGGACTGTGAAACCGCAAGGGAACCACAAGCGCAGCATCAGTTCCAAGTGTCTGAGAATAAACTAAAACGCTCAGGCAGGGGAAGGCATTTCAGACAAAACGATGACATCAATATCTGTACAAAAAGGGCCGTGATCGACTCTGATTTAATCGTCCCCCCCGTACGAAAATGAAATAGCCGCAAAGAAGTGACGAGCGTGACTTGATTTCTGCATTGTAGGTTTAAACTTAAACTTAAGGCCTAATCTTACATAAACGAATAGAAAAGCAATAACCTTATTTGTCATTTTTACACGTGTAAGCCACTTTTTTTGAATGGGATGAAATGAATACCTAAGGCTCACTACACATTCTTACACTATAGTCTTGAGATAAATAAACGAATGCAAATCAAGAAACTGTTGTAATGCTGTAAGTCCATGCCTGCATTCATTCATTCATTCATTCATTCATCTTCTACCACTATATCCGATCTTCCCTCGGGTTACCGGAGCCTGTGCCTATCTCAGGCGTCTATGAGCATTAAGGCAAGACACACCCTGGATGGAATGCCAACCCATCGCAGGGCACACACACACACACACTCACACACATTCACACACAATGGACAATTTTCCAAGGTGCCAATCAACCTACCGTGCATGTTTTTAGACCCGGAGAAAAAAACCCTGAGGCACGGGGAGAACATGCAAGCTCCACACACATGGCCGAGACGGGAATCGAACCTGGAGGTGTGAGGCGAACGCGCTAACCACTAAGCCACCGTGCCTCTCTCCATGCCTGCACTCTTCACTAAACAAAAACACCCAAATGAGGATGGGGTTCTCTGTTGTGGCTGGTTCCTCTCAAGGTTTCCCTGTTACCTTTTCAGGGAGTTTTTTCCTTGCCACCGCCGCCACGGCTCGCCCAACAAGGAATGACGAGGGACAAACTGGTTTACAAACAAATTGTAAAAGAAAGCGCTCTACGAATAAAACTGAATTGAACCTTTGCTGTCTGGACAAATCAAAGTGTCCTGAACATGTCTAACTTGTTCTTGTCTAACACACGAAGAGTCACGATTTTGCGTTAGAACGGATCAGTGAGGTTCAGGAACTACTTTGTGAGCTCTGATCCATGTACAGACTCCATGAGGAGATGCAGGTTTACGACAAAAGAAAAGAAACACAGCGAAAGGGAGCTACTGAAGATGATAAAGAGCAGATGCTCTTGTGTGTTTTATGCTATCATAAATAACAATGAAGAATGAAGTCCCTATGGCTTATAAAGATAAACTGAGAGAGGATTTAGAGCCATCATATATAGGACATGTTTTAAATCGTGGACTGGGTAAATGGTAGTGGGTGACTAGGTTGCAGATTCTGAGTCAAACGGTAGCTGCGGGGATATGAGCCATGCCTCCATCTCTCCCAGGCAAAGACTGGGTCCAATTAACAAGCACCCGCAGACTAGTCTTAAAAATACCGCTTACGGGTTTGAAGCTTGTCTGCCAAGTTCTAAAAGCCATATGAATCCAAAAAGAACCTGGGAGAAAGATAGATTAGAGCGGAGGAGATTATTGGGTCATAGGTGACGTATAGACGTATAGATCATGTGGCAACTTTACGCAAGGTCTATGTGCTGATCTGGATAACGAGCTAACGATAACTGGGACTTGCACATTTTCCTAGTTTATCCTCCCCGCAAAATATTCCATGAGAGAAGATTCGATAGTTTTCCTCCAGTGAAAACAAATCGGGAGCGTTCGCTCATTGCAGAATGTTTACTTTCGCTCTCGACGGAGTCAACAGTCACACTCGGCAGATGATGGATGAGATGCAGGAAAGCTCCCTCCGTACAGCCAAGGTTTAGAGATCAACTCCACACTAATTTGTGGAACTCATGGAACTCATGTCATGGCTGAACTCTTGGTTTTGCAAATATTTGCTAGTCTAAATAAGAACTATATCCACTTCCCAAGCAGCCGTTCACCCAAATATTGTTGCTATATAGTGGTTTCCTGTTACTTACTGAGTTTCTGAGGCACAAAATATACCGAATGCATTAATAAAGGTCTTTTGTGTTCTCTCGAAATAGAATCAAACAACGCGAGCTATCAAAAACATGCTGTTTTTCCACATATTCTCTATGTGCAAAGACTTGCAGTCCTGGTGATGACATGGTGGAATGAGGACCATGTAAGCACAGGTGTGAACGACAAGAGGACTCTTCCATCTCCACTCATCAGCCCACTCATCAAAGCCCAATTTGCCGGTTTCAAGATGAGTTCCAGATTTATGACTGGTTTATTTGAGCGGATGTTATGTGCTGAGGGAAACATGAACGCAAGATGCAAAGAAAAAAAAACAGAGAAACTGACTCACCAGTGATGGGTCCAGTTCCTCGTTAAGGAGAGCTTCGTTTTTAATCATGGCCACTCTCTGAGCAAAACGGCAGGTCGAGATCGACTCCTGTGATTGAGAAAGAGGTTTACATCTGCCTCCTATACTCAATTCTAGTCAATAGTACTGTAATTTATGGCATACTGTGTATTAATCATCATATATACAGTATGTGACACACTCACTCTGACTAGTTAGCAGTTAGCATCTCTCTTAGAATGCCGCGATCCATTTGCAGGCATTGTTTTGGTTTAAGAACTTAAGACTAGCAAGAAGCTCTATAAACACTGTAAAACGTGCATTTATAACGAGCAAACAAACAAACAACGAGTAGGTGTTATTGGGTACAAAACTTTACCTCAACATTCCTCTTCTCCACTGACACCGTGGCGATCATAGTGGTCATGCAGTTGCCGCCAAGGCTGTCTCTGAGCACGGAGGTCATCATGGAGTTCCGGTAAGGAATGTGCGAGCGATTCTTCTCCGACAGAGCTGTAATGACCTGTAATAAAACCGTTATGGACATCACAGTCACACCTTTATGTTGTGTTAACATTCTCTGTTTGGATTATAGCGACTGGGCAATTTTTCCCTCATAGTCTACACTGGCAAGGAAAAAACAAAAGGAACAACGTCAACTAACGTTGTTTGGCAGACTCCATTATCCAGAGCGACTCACAACATGAGCAATTGAGGATTAAGGGTCTTGCTCAAGCGGCCACTAGCAGCAGCTTGGTGGTGGCCTGCAATCTTAATGCCTTAACCACTGAGGTGCCTACCTACAGTAACTTCTTGGTCGAACAACAATTTTCGATGTGATTTTCAGAGTTTAAAAAATAGATTATTTACACGAGATTCCTTTGACTGTATTGGAAATAATGTATACATAATAACAACCATGTTTATGAGTTTATAATCTGTATTTTTACCCAATTTAGTGTTTACATTTTTTTAAAATTATTATATATATATATATATATATATATATATATATATATATATATATATATATATATGGACAAAAGTTTACAAAAGCCTTTGCAAATGTTCCATGAAATTTTGAAGTGCTTGCACAGATGTGTGCTAGATTACTAGTGAATAGTGTACTAGTGAATCCAGATACTGATGTGGGGTAAGGTGGCCTGGGGTGCAGCCAGCATCCCAAAGGTGTTTTAAACAGGCTTATAGTCAGATCCCTATAAAGCAGTCCGTTTATGATCTTTCAATCAAACCCATGTAAACCATATCCTCTGGATCTTGGAGGATCTTGGATGGGCTTGTCTCTCCGCAACAGGTTTGCTACTCTCTCCAAAGGCATCCTATACAATCGTGTGTGCTTCCAATTTTTGATTAATAACAGTTTTTAAAGGTGTCCCAATACTTTTGTCCATACACTGTATTTGTATCCTGTTGAGTTCTGTCAGAGGCCAGTAAAAACTAGATCTGGGTTTTAATAAATTAATAATAAATAAATAATAATAATAAATTATTTTATTATTTAATAATAAATTATTTTTAATTCTGAATATTTTTATATTTAATTTCTTAATATCCAACAGTTGGGTCACTGACTATTTTCCTGAATATGAGTCCCATAAAGTTTTGTCAGAGGTCAGTAATACCTAGATCGTACTGTATATTATATTTATATATTCCTATTTAATTAGTTAAGGTTAATTGGCAACAACAACAAAGTGTACAAGTTCATTCATTCATCATCTACCACTATATCCGATCTTCCCTCGGGTCACGGGGAGCCTGTGCCTATCTCAGGCATCTATGGGCATTAAGGCAGGATACACCCTGGATGGAATGCCAACCTATCGCAGGGCACACACACACACACACACACATACACATTCATACACTAGGGACAGTTTTCCAAGGTGCCAATCAACCTACCGTGCATGTTTTTGGACCTGGGGAAACCGGAGAACCCGGAGAAAAAAAAAACCCTGAGCCACGGGGAGAACATACAAACTCCACACACACATGGCCGAGACGGGAATCGAACCCGGGAATCTACCCACTAAGCCACAAGTGTACAGGCTATAAACATAATGAATTTACTTAACCATACTTAATCATATTTAAGCTGTATAGTCTTGTATAGTCTGTATTGTCTTGTTTAGTCCTGTCTGAAAGCTACATGTATAGCAAAATACTTGTCTGTACTTTTGAGAGTCATCAAACAGCTGGAAACAAATTATGTGTGTATGTAAATACACTTGGCCAATAAACCTGATTCAGAACTGATCTAATCTCAGCCCTCTGACCTGCTCAAGGTAGTGCAGAGACAAGTTGATGTACTTGGCTTCGGTGAGAATCTGGCCCCGCACACCGGTCTTTCCCACCCTCTCAGAGCCAGCCAGGTCGACCAGGTGTAGCTTGGAGCGACGTAGTGTGGCTGATCCGGGCTCGCGGCTGCACAGGTGAATGGTGAAGATGCAGTGAGAGCGCGTGGACGCCTGATTCATTGGGGTCTGAGAGATGACGGGCCAAAAACACAAACACAATAAGTGAGAGGAAAGCATTTAATTGCATGCAGGTAAGCTTACGTAAAAGAACAAATATCATGACAGTAGAATTAAAAGTATGTGCTTTTGGAATGCAAAAGCACTTTTTTAGTATATAGATATAAAATATATATTTAATATTCATTCCTTTATTGTATGATCAAGGGTGTGAAAGTAAGTGTGTGTGTGTGTGTGTGTGTGTGTGAATGGTGCATCCCATACAGGTGGTATTGCAGTCTTAAACCTTATCCTTCCTAACATGTGGACCTTGTTCTGGGTTCAACAGCTGCATTGCTGGAAGTGATTGCCGCATATTTAGTGCATTTAATTACTTTAATGTTCCCTCTTTTGAGTTGTCTCGCTGTCAATTTATCACGCAGGGCAGTGAAAGCCAAGCTGACAGGCTACTTCAAGTCAGAGTCCAGCTAAACAGAAACAGGAAAAGTCGGTGGAGGTCGTATTTTCAGTTGCACAGAGTGTAGAAAAGGAAGATGAGATATGGGTTCGTCGGACGACTGTGCGAGTGAAGAGAGAGCAAGTGCAAGAGACGAGCAAATCTAATGAGGTGTTTCAGATGGAAAATGAAAAAAGAAAGAAAGACAGAACCGCGTATGTGTGTGTGTGTGTGTGTGTGTGTGTGTGTGTGTGTGTGTTTCCTTACGTGCTTCCCAGATTAGAATCGATAGGCAACATGTGTGACTAATGACTAGTAAACTATAGTAATCTGAATGAGGTTCTTTTACTAGAGCCAAAAATAACCAGGTCAGATCAGGCCAAACCACAGGGACGGAGGCCTGGTCCTGTTCCAAACTCAACGGGATCTATTCTTCAAAAGTTAAAAGATGAGTGACTGTGTGTAACCTCGAATGACCCATTAAAGCAAAGGGAAACCCCCACAGCTAAATCAGATAAAAGCCCTGCTGTATTTACAGTGTGATGACACACAGGACTCTGCTGATGATGCAGTGCGTGCATACTGACATGCATATAAGACTTTCAGCAATCAGTGCCACGGATTCATTTAGGGTCATATTCTGAGCTGGGGATGTAAGCCATTTCAACTATAGTTGTGCACGTGTCTTAATATTGCTTTGTCACGTTCATATTAGTTTTTATTAGACAGATAATTAAATATGACCATTTTGGATATAGGCTAATCAAGCCTAACGATTTTTTTTTTTTCACGCAAACTTACAAACCTCTCAGGATTTGAGGTAAACACTGTAAGGACATTAGGCACAGGGGTTCACAGTTCACAAGATACGAGGAACTGCAAAACAGATACATGTGCAGAAAAGTTCAAGCAAGCAGGAAACGATTACATGATTACAAAAGACACAAAGATAACACGGAATGTGGACTTTAGATCTGAGGGTTTTAATCCCAGATCCATTAAACAGCCACTTACGGGCCCTGGAGCAAGGCCCTTAACTCTCATCTGCACAGTTCGAAGTTTCTCTGGATAAAGGCATCTTCCAAAACATGTGCGGACAAAAACAAAGACAGCTTGGCTACACACTGTGAATATATAGCTTATTAATAATTGTTCATGGAATTTTTTCAGGGCTTTTTTTCAGAGCAACACAGTATATATACGTTTTCATGAATTCTAGTACATTTTACATTACAGTACTGCAGGAGACACTGTTGTAAAGTATTTTACAGTATACAGGGTTTACCTTTACATTCTTATTTTTTAAGGGTAATGTTTTAAGCTGAGTTTAAAATGAAAGGAATGTGTTTTGGGTCCATATTTATCCTTTAAATAATAATAGGCATTTGTAGACAAAACACAAAATTCAGATCAGGGATGTCGAAGTTCGGGGGGGTCGACTGTAGCTAGCAGAGTGGACGTATTAATACAGAACGAGGTGGGAAAATGTGGAATTGGGTGAAAAGTATTAACAAATCTTACGGTTTTATCATTCATTTTATGAAGCGTGTTAAAATCTGAATCAATGTAATTTTGTTAGTTAAACTACCTCCTTATTTCCCCCCCCTTTCAAATTTGTATACGGTTTATTGTATTCAGTATGTTACATATTATTACGCAAAAATACATATTAATACATTTATTCAGAGATCACACTGTAACTGCTTTTGGCACTGAAAAAAAATCTGGCGCTATAAAGTGATTTTTACCAAAAAATCAAAAAAAGGCTATTTAGCTTCATCACAATCATGTAGTCCACATCAACTTTCTGGACTCCGCAGACGGACAGCTTCGTGGCTTTTTTCACCACAAACATCTGAGTAAAAACTGACCAACTCATCAGACATCAATCTGAGCTGACATGGAACATTTATTTTGCGCAATGGTTTTATTATTCTCAATTTTTCTGGATAGAGGTTTGAACCGCAGTTCTTGTTTACGATTTAAAAAAGGAAGAAAGAAAAAAAAAAGCCTGACCCTGGTCAGCCTACAGGAGGCCACACACCAAGAGGAGTGCCTGATTCATCATGAACTCCTGAGAGCCACAGAAATCAGCTGAAACTGGACAAAAGATCAGAGGGGACTGTGTGTGGAGCTGGACCTGAAGCTGGATGTTTCCAACCAGGTGGGAGAAGAAGAGAAAAGCCTGTATTCACGGCCTGAACAGGGGGTCGTTTCTTGACCTGGTAAGAAGTGGGTGGCTACGCGTTGAGACCCCAGAGCTCATCACTTCCTCATCAGAGTAAAAGGACGGGGTGGATGAAGAAGCAACACAGGTCCTTCTAGTGAAACAAGAAGACCTGAAGGATTTTCGCAACAAAGATCCTTTGGTTGTAAAGCGTTTGTTTGTTTTTTTTTGGTTTCCTTAAGGTATTGAAGCGAGTACAAACTTTACAACAAACCAAAAAGTTCAAAATCAGCCAACTTTCAACATCCTCTCGCTGAAACCATTGCACTATGGGGGTCACTATTTATGTTCTTAACACTGATGCCGTATTCAGAGGAGACCACAGCTGTTGAGGTTCATTGGAAACAAATAAAACGTCCTAAGGATGCGTGCCAAAAACTTCCGTTATAGTTAATAGTTACTTCAGTAATAGAAAAGAATCAGTATGATGTCGAGCAGAGAACTATTGCTATAGAGTTATTCCATAACAACAACACATCCTGAAGTGTTTTATAACTCTTTAATGCACATTATAGCTTGCCAGAAACATCCATTCATCTTCTACCGCTTAATCCGCTTAATGTGCCTATCTAAGGTGTCTTCGGCATCACACCTTGTATGGAAGGCCAACCCATCACAGGGCACACACATACACTAGGGACAATTTTCCAAGGTGCCAATCAACCTGCCGTGCATGTTTTTGGACCGGGGAGAAAACCGGAGAACCCGGAGAAAAACCCCCTGAGGTACGGGGAGAACATGAAAACTCCACATAAACATGGCGGGAATTGAACTCCCAAATCTGGAGGTGTGAGGCGAATGTGCTAACCCCTAAGCCACTGTGATGACCTTGTCAGAAACAGAATTCTTTAATTAATTAATTAATTAATTCATTCATCTTCTACCGCTTTACATACACATGGCGGGAATTCAACCCTCAATCCTGGAGGCGAACGTGCTAACCCCTAAGCCACTATGTCGACCTTGCCAGAGACACTATTTTATTAATGAACGAAATAAATATCTTTTTGTCCAATTATATGTTACATGTCATTACTTTTTTCAGTCTTTATATGGTTTTGAACTAATTGAAGAAACAATACTGCTGCTTGTTACAGTATGTTACATAGAACCCGGTCCCTTATAGAGGCTACTATATAATACACCAACCAGGCATAACATTATAACCATATAACATTATAAAAGGTGAGTGAATAACATTGGTTATTTCTTCATCCTGTTAGTGTGTGGGATATATTAGGCACCAAGTGAACATTTTGTCCAAAGGGGGGGGGGGGGGGGGGGGGGGGGCTGTTCTTTATTTTTCTATTCCAAATGTACTCCCCCTCATCAGAGATGCATTTGAACACTGATCTGAGATGCTCTGCCAAGCCAAATGAATGCACAGAATGAAATCCCTCTGTATACAAACCCCAAGAAAACTGAATTCTGTGTATTTTATTACTAAATATCCTTCTACTCTAGAATAGATTCTGTTTTGTTTTTTAACTACTGGTACTGATTATATTTTATAATGACATGGACAGTGATGATACAACAATAACACCATTGTAAGTACGATAGATGACTGACAGCTCTGTATGTATAATATGAGAGATTTATCCTGGATGGTCCTTAACAGTAATAATCTGTTGATCTGAAGAAAAAAAGTGATTGAGTAAAGGAGGGAGTGATGGAGGGAAGTAAGGAATGAGTACTGAGTGAGCATGTATTAGAGATGGAAGGAGTGAGGAGGTGAATGTGACTATTGAAAGAGGAAGCGAGAGATGAAGATTGAGTGAGTGAGTAAATGTGAGACAAAGTGAAAGAGGAAGAAAGACTAAGTAAATGAGCAAGTAAGTGTAATTGACTCAGTATATATAAGCATAGCAGGACCACCGACCACTTATCAGAAGAATATTACATGTTGGTGCCATATGCTACCAGTCAATAGTTTGTACTCACCTTCTCATTTAATGCATTTCTTTATTTCTTCATTTATTTCTTCTTTATTTATTATTTTTAAAAGTGTTTACATTGTAGATTCTCACTGAAGGTGCCAAAACTATGAATGAACACATATGGAATTATTCATTCATTCATTCATTCATCTTCTACCGCTATATCCGATCTTCCCTTGAGTCACGGGGAGCCTGTGCCTATCTCAGGCGTCTATGGGCCACCGCAGGGCACACTCACACACATTCACACACTAGGGACAATTTTCCAAGGTGCCAATCATCCTACCGTGCATGTTTTTGGACCGGTTAAAACCGGAGAACCTGGAGAAAAACACCAGGAGGCACGGGGAGAACATGCAAACTCCACACACACATGGCCGTGACGGGAATCGAACCCGGATCCTGGAGGTGTGAGGCGAACATGCTAACCACTAAGTCACCGTGCCCCCCACATATGGAATTATGTAGTAAAAAAAAAAGCATGAAATAACTCTCAGTGGTTTATGGTGCTGGGGTACTCATCGGTAGGATGGAGGTTCAAGCTCCGGTATCGCCAAGCTGCCACTCTTGGGTCTTTGAGCAAGGCCCTTAACCCTCTGTGCTCCAGGGGGCGCTGTATCATGTCTGACCCTGCCTTCTGACCCCAGCTCCCAAATATATGCATTGTGTTATAATGTATATGTGACAATTTAAGGCCATTCATTATTGTCTCTCTAAAATATATTGCCACCCTTTGCTTTGATTACTGCTTTGCACACTCTTGGCGTTCTCGAGATGAGCTTCTTGAAATCGTCACCTGAATTGGTTTTCTAACAGTCTTAAAGCGCTTATTGGCCCTTTTGCCTTCACTTTGTGCTCCATCCCAAATCATCTCGAATGGGTTTAGGTCCGGTGACTGTGGAGACCAGGTCATAATACTGGTTTACTACATAATTCCATATGTGTTCATTCATAGTTTCGATGCCTTCAATGATGCTTACAATGGAAATAGTGACGGAAATAAAGAAAAACATGAACCAAACTTTTGACTGCTAGTGTACATTGAACTCCAAGTTGCAGCAGCAGTAAATACGGTTGTTACATTTCATCTCTATGCTAAGACACTCTATGCTAAGTAAATTCTTAGCAATCCTCACCTCTGCAATCATTGCGATTGGTGTCACCCAGAAAAAGCAGATTCAGAGCGTCTTCTTCGCTGGCTGACGTTTGCAATGACAGATTCTTCAGGTGAATGTTCTGCTCGGGATCTTCCATTATGGTCACTTTCCTGGTGAAGCATAAAACACAGGATGAAAATTATTCGTCAAATACAGGGTCACATAATCAAGGGAAAAAGTCGTCCTCGATCAACGGAATAATAAATATAAACAGAAGCACAGCTGATGCAAGCCCTGGTGTTTGAAACTGGAGCTCTGAGATTGTAGCTTTCGTGACAATTCAATTTTATTTATATAGCGTTTTTCACAATGTGCTTCGTCGCAAAGCAGCTTTACATAATGGGATAATTACCTGACCATAATATTCATATGTAGGGACACAGGGATTAGTGGTTAGCATGTTCGACTCACACCTCCAGGGTCCGGGTTCGATTCCCGTCTCGGCCATGTGTGTGTGGTGTTTGCATGTTCTCCCCGTGCCTCAGGGGGTTTTTCTCTGGGTTCTCCGGTTTCCTCCCCGGTCCAAAAACATGCACGGTAGGTTGATTGGCACATTTGAAAATTGTCCCTAGTATGTAAATGTGTGTGTGAATGTGAGTGTGTGTGCTATCTTAAGGTGTATCCTACCTTAATGCCCATAGACGTCTGAGATAGCCACAGGCTCCCCGTGACCCGAGGGAAGACCAGATAAAGCGGTAGAAAATGAATAAATATTCATATGTGTTTTTTAATAATCCAATTGGACATTTATTACTCATTAGTGATTAAAATATCTTCCAGTCTTCTGGGACAAAGTTCGAAAAGAGTGAGCTTGTGGAAATTGGAGGGTCTCATCAGGTACTAATGAAGCGATGGAGGTATAGTAGCTCAGTAGACCGAAAGGTCATGAGTCCAAATCCAAACACCACTAATTTCCCACCAGTGAGCCCTTGAGCAAGGCCTTATATGTAAATGTCATTCAAACATCGATTGAAGACCTACCTCTTCCAACAACAACTATCCTAACATTCCTTTTTATTCTCTATCTCCCTCTGTCCAGAAAAAAAAGGGCAACTGTCTATCCTCGTGTACTTAAGTTTGTATTTACCTTTCTTGACTAAATCTTATCCTTAGAGCGAGAACTAAAGCACTTCCTGTACGTCGCCGTGGATAAGGGCGTCTGCTAAATACCGCAAATGTAAATGTGGCGGCGGGGGCGTGTCCGAGTACCGGTTTGTGAATGGGGGGAGAGGCCAGCGGAGGCGAGCGGTAAGAATCACACACCTGCGCCAATAGCTGATTCCTATTCCTTTCCTGTTTTTCAGTGATCAGGGGGTGGATAAAAAGGAGAAGAGAAATTAAATCGCAATACATTACATTGATCACGTGGCTTCGCGGTCCTTCCCTTGAGTGCTTCCTGAAGGGGTTCAGTAGGGTTGAGTCAGAGCTCTATTGCAGGTCGCTCCAAATCTCCCACTTCAACCCACGTAGAGAATATCGTCATCGGACTGGCTAGTTCAAGTGAATGGAGAATTTAATGCTATGGTATACCTCAGTTGTACATGTATAAGGAAATTCATATATAGCTGTCCTAAAACGTTTGTCCATGTATTAAATGTAGAAAGTGGGACCCAAGTAGCTCGGTGATGCATGATCGTAACATTCAACTGTTGGTCATAAATATAACGTACGACAAATAATAACAGCGAGCGATTAAATCTGCCACCACGCCTCAATTTCTTTAAAGAGATTCTGCCCATAGGTCCTCCCAAACTGTAGACTCCCCCAGCCTGAGAACACTATGAATAAAGACATGGAGAGAAGGAAGGGGGGGGGAAGGGGGTTGGAAGAAGAGAAAACTGTCTACTTGTTACAGTGATTTCAAAAGTTTAGCTTGTGTGGTCAAGAGTGGGCAATGTCTATTTTCAGCAGCGTGTAATTAGCAGGACGCAAGGCTCTGAGCTGAGAGAAGATCGACGAGGGGAACGAAATTGAAACAAATAAAACAGCGGGCCAAGGATAGCACAAACGGATCCGACTACAATCAGGCCATTGCTTGTCAACTAATACACCAAAATGTGATAAATGAAGGCCAAAGGAAAATAAAAGGTATGGAGTAGGACGATGAAGCTGAGACGTAACAGAATTCAATGAAAAGAAACTGCACATATAGGGTATTGAAAATACGCTCTTGCTATGTGCATTAAAGCCTTCAGGCACGACTAGATGGAATTTGCTGACCTGAATTTAACACTGGTTTCATTATTCCAGTCCGTGAAGTGCGATGTTATTCTGCGATCCTGTACTAGGAACTTCAATCAAATACTACATATGCTGAAGTAAGCAACTTCTCTTCTTACTTTTGTAAAACCAATTTATTCTGTTCCCGTGCTAAAGAAAGAAATGTTAAAAGTTTAAAACGCTAAAACAAAATATAAATTTTTTTTTCCTTTCGGGATCAATTTTGAGGAACACACAAAAGCGCATGTATTTCATAGATGAATGTTGTGATAATAGTATGAAGGAAAACAATGGGAAGCGTTCATTCATTCATTCATCTTCTACCGCTTTATCCGATCTTCTCTCGGGTCACGGGGATCCTGTGCCTATCTCAGGCGTCTATGGGCATTAAGGCAGGATACACCCTGGATGGAATGCCAACCAGGGCACACACACTCACACACACATTCATACACTAGGGACAATTTTCCAATGTGCCAATCAACCTACCGTGCATGTTTTTGGACCGGGAGGAAACCCGAGAACCCGGAGAAAAACCTCCTTGAGGCACGGGGAGAACATGCAAACTCCACACACACATGGCCGAGACGGGAATCGAACCCAGGCCCTGGCGGTGTGAGGCGAACGTGCTAACCACTAAGCCACCGTGCCCCTACAATGTGAAGCTTTTAATATACAAAAGGGATGCTTTTTTTTCCAATAGCAACGAATCCTACAGTATGGGATTCCGCTGCAAGAATTTGCCAGTGATTACAATATTATTAAAATATCATGTAATACTACATTTAGCAGATGCCCTTATCCAGAGCGACTTACATCTGAACAATTGAGTGTTAAGTGCTCAAGGGCCCACTAGCGGTAGCTTGGTGGTTGGTGCTTGTGGGGTTTGAACCTGTGATCTTCTGGTCCAGAGGCTAACACCTTAACCACTAAGACACCACGTCCCGGATACTATTTTGTATCAGTTTACAGTAACATTTAGTGTTACAAAACATGACTAAAAAACAGCTTTACAAAGACATTTTCACCATCTTTTTTTCCCCAATTAAATTGGAACATTTGCTGAAATATGTTAATTAGTTGCTGGAAGGATATTGTTTTAAATCAATATAAACGAAGGCTAAGACCTGTTTGATGGAAAGGTTTGCGTCCAGGATACGAACCGTCTACTATATATGGACAACACGGCTTTACATCTTCATATAGAGTTCATTGCAAAAGTATTCGTACCCCTTTAATATTCCAACATTTTGTCACGTTATTACTACAAACTTAAATGTATTTGATTGGGATTTTATGTGACCAACACAAAGGATCACATTATTGCGAAGTGGAAGGATGATACATATTGATAAAGATTTTTTTTATAAATAAATATTTGAAAATATTGGCGTACACATGTACCTCCCCCCCAAAATACACTAAACACAAGTCCAAGTAAAACTCTAATAATATACTAACGGTAAATCCTCCAGATTGGATGCTTCATGTAGTGGATCCAGAAGGTCATATCCCACCTCATTGTAAATCTCCATATAGGATATTTGCGTGGTATACACCATGCTTCTGTCCTGGAAAAAAAGTATCAATCCTTTTTTAGTATACTTTACATTTTTGTTACCTGTAACAACATTTAAACATAAAAAAAAGAGAATAAGTTAGAGAGAGAGAGAGAGAGAGATAGAGAGAGAGACATCACTAGCCAATACCACAAATGTACACAGATCTTTTTAAAAGTTTGCCACTCCTGCGGTTTGTAGATGACAAAAATGAAAAGGGAAAAATCCAAATCATGTGGCAAAAATCAACAGTAAATTGGTCTTAAAAGACATTTTGTTCACGTCTCTTTCAGTCCCCAGACCTAGCTTGAAAAAAGAAGGACATTTGTATGACATCTGGCGAAGTTTTAAAAGGCATGTCAAGAAAAATGGACAGTGATTTGCCAAGTTATCTGGCAGACGTAAGACAGAGATGGCAAGCAGAAAGGGGGAATTTAAATATTTTTTTTTCACATAAAGAATGAAAAGGCTGTTCAGCTTTCCACATTTTGGAAGCAGTTATGAAGGAAAGGGCTTGCCCTACAAGAATATTTGCACATTCACTTTCAGAAGCGAGGGAAAGGCAAACTTCAGTAATAATAACAATAAAAAATCTTTTTAATATATATATATATATATATATATATATATATATATATATATATATATATATTTTTTTTTTTTTTTTTTATGTGAGTATATATGTATTCACTAACCCGGCCGAAATGCTGGTACAGGTAGGACAGAGTTCTGGGAATGATTCCTCGGTCATCGTAGCGCTCAGCGCCCCCTGTGATGGTGAATGTCTTTCCACTGCCTGTCTGTCCATAGGCGAAGATTGTACCATTGTATCCTGCCAGCACACTGAGACAGCCAACAATGGAATGTTTGAAAATGAAAAATTAAAGACAATCAGTTCTCAATCAGCCCCCAAAAAATGCAGTGTTTTCCATGGCTAGCTGACACGGACCTCAGAAATGGCTTATAACATAAAGCAGTATCTGTAAACTTTGACTGAATGGAACCTGACGTTCCAAATGACCCGAGGAAAGGAAAAGAGCCTGAGCTCCCGGAGACTAACGCATGACCGTAAGCAGAAGCCGTCACGTCAGAAACAATCAAGGGGAATTGCACGGAGCGGTTTCTGCGTTGGCGCAGCAAAGGCCGTTCTGGAAATCTGAACTGCGCTTGATGGCACACCACACGAGAATCGAAGAAAGTAGTCACACTTCTTTTCTCCAGAGCACCAAACACCCCTCTAACATACTTTGAGTACTTTCAAAGAATGCAATGGGGGAAAAAAAACTAAAATACACCTTGTGATTATCTTGATTGGTATCTGTGTAGGTGTAATGGCTACCTCGTGGGTGAGAGAATTTGGTTTTGGATCTCACCATGATGTTTCACACAGCTCTTACAGAAACTATGCAATGGTAGCTCTAAAACTCTTGGCTTTTATCCCAGATTCTCTTTTACGAAAAAAAAACCTTTTTGATTATGAATGACATGAAACCAATATGGGCGGAATTTGAAGTAAATATGGTATTTCCTTTGCACTTTGCAGAGGGGAAAAATAACATACCTTTTCTTTTTTAAACATCATGTAAATAATACTCCGCACCGCTTTACATTGTTGCACCGCTTTACAATGGCACTTCTAGTCCACTCTGGAACTTTCATGGAAAATGACCCTAATCTAGTACACCCCGAATGTATAAAGCATCTGTATTTAAAATGAAATATGGAACTGGAATACTATGCAAGAACAATCTTGTCACTCTTCTATTCTATTCCACTAGGGGGCAGAGCAATTAACATTATGACAGCTACAGAGAAAATGTCCTGTATAAACTTTAATTTACAGGGTCCCACTGCAACAGGGGTGAGTTCTGTGAATGATGCAATGAAGCTCGCCTGGTTCCACCTTCTCTAAGGGTAATAGGTAAGATCAGCTCAAGGTTCTTCTCTGTTCTGGCACCGAGGTGGTGGAATGAACTTCCCCTGGATGTCCAAACAACAGAGACACTGTCGACCTTCAAATGTCGATTGAAGACATACCTCTTCCAACAACACCTATCCTAACACTTTTTTCCTCTCACTGTCCAGGAATCCATATTATTAATAAAAAATAAAAAATAAAATAAAAGGGGGCACGGTGGTTGTGGAGTTTGCATGTTCTCGCCGTGCCTTAGGGGGTTTTTCTCCCTGGGTTCTCCGGTTTCCTCCCGGTCCAAAAACATGCACGGTAGGTTAATTGGCACCTTAGAAAATTGCCCCTAGTGTATGAATGTGTGTGTGTGTGTGTGTGTGAGTGTGTGTGCCCTGCGATGGGTTGGCATTCCATCCCGGGTGTGTCCTGCCGAGGAAGATCAGATAAAGCGGTAGAAGATGAATGAATGAATGAATAAAATAAAAAAAACCTCAACTGTGTCTATGCTTATTTTGTACTTAAGCTTGTATCAACCCTACCTGAACGATGTATCCTTAGTTGGAGACCTAAAGCACTACTTGTACGTCGCCCTGGATAAAGCGTCTGCTAACTACTGTAAATGTAAATGTAATCACTGCTATTGACAACTGATTTATAATCAGTTTATAATATCAGTACTATGGCCATTTCACAAAGATTTAAGAAGGTTCGATTTAAGGTGTTTGCTCTATTCATCTGATTTTTATCCAACCCACCTGACACTGGACTACACATAATCAGAAACTGCTACTGTGGTCCTGTGACGCTTCATTGTGGAACTCAAAAAAAAACCCTTTTGGAATTATATGTTTTGGTTTGTTGTTTTAAAACGACCTACTGTATGTCAAACCAGCTATTTTTTATTTTTTTTACCAAATCCTATTAAAGGTCATAATGTGGTTTGGCAATTTTTGAAGCTGGCACCATTTAAGTCAGACTGACTCACAGAACCATCATCTTTGGTTTAATGTCAGCCAGATTGACAAACGTGGAAAAACGTAACGTCGGAATGTCATATGTGTTGCAAGTATTTCTCATAAACACGCAGCCGTTTGGAAGCATAATGTACGCGATTTATCTTTATGGAGCAAATGGTCATCAGAGCACTCATACACAAATAATCAAATCCAGCTCATCCGGGCCATAAAAAGTGAAGCAGTGGGGTAATCTGACAGACGTGATGAATTCCGTGAAGATTTCAGATTTTATATAAACCATGTGCTTTATTTTTGTTAAAAAAAAAAACTATTTGGACAATAGTTAGTGGACCCCTGAGCATTGTACATTCCATTCCATATTTAGTCCCCATTAAGCTGTTATAAAAACATTCATCTGAGGTCAGAGCTCGAGATCTTCCATTCTACACATACGTCATATTCCAATAGATCATGATTTGTGCATAGACGCGCTGGCATAATAAAACAGGTTTAGTTCAAGTGAAAAGGAATTGTCATTTTATACAATTGTGTGCTTCCAAATTTGTGTTCACATACAGTGTTGGGGACAGTGTTACATGTAACGGCGTTAAGTAATCCTTTACAGTTACTGCGAAAAAAAACCATGTAATTAAATTTACCTTTGAAAATGTTGAAGGTTACAAATCCCAAAGACCACCGCCCAACAATCGGTTTACGAATCCTGTCAAGCTAAAATCTTAACATGGTGTTGAAAAAAATTATATATCTATAATTTTATATATATATATATAATTATATATCTCTCCGGATACAAAGCATAAACGCGTAAAGCCAGCATTACAAGGGAGCAAGTAAAAAGGCAGCGATCATAGCAGGAGCAAGACTGCTGGCTGGGAATATCAAAAGATTACCAATGCCCACAAGGAACAAATGAGAAAATATACAGAACAGGGTGAGGCGCTATCTTGTGGAGAAGTCGGCCTCCCCGAGTTCTCTCACATCTCACCATCCCTTATAGCGTCCTGCTTCATGATCCAATCATATTTTGAGGCACGAGTGCAGACAAAAAAAAATGATACACCAGAGCCTTTCAAATCTGCAATCACTCATCAGAAACGTCCCGATACCACAACCACTTCAAGCCTAAACCACTGCATTTCAACATTGTAAAATCTAACTTGTGTGCTGTACACACGTTTTGTGCAACGGGGTTTGAGAGGATGAGATCCTTTGCCGATTTGCAGATCGTAATAATCGTAAATGCAATTTTGCTCTCGTGTCCAGTGGTGCAACAGGCTCAAGGGTGGAAAAATCCTTTCACATATTTTTTCCAACATATTGTAGGGAAAGTTTAAGTATTGGTGCCTTTCTGGGTGCTCGCTGACAAACAAGCACAGCATTTTGGTAAACCCACACACCAAAAAGGTCACGTACTATTTTCAGATTAAAATATACTAATCCTTTAGAAATTCATTCAAATAAAGCTCTGTCCTGACACATACCTCATAAAGCATGTCCCTCCCTTCTTAATGGCAATTTATAATTGCCTAAGTCTATAAAAAAAAAAAGGCCTTGTTGGCGAGATCGAAAAGGCAAAGTCCTACATGTTTTGTCCTTATTCTATGTCGTCATGTTAATTAAAGGCCTTTCAAACCACATGAAGGGTGGAGTTTTAAGAATGCTCCAAACTGAGATTATGAGTAATGCGTGGGAGAACTGCTTTTATAATAGCAAAAGAAACAGAATTTGTGTCTCCGTGTCGTGTTTTTTTTCCATAGAGCTTTGGGTTCGCTGGCAAACGTTTGCATCCTCTATGGGTTTCTTTTAAGAGAAAAAAATAATGAATTTATTAACGAATAAATAAAAATATAACGAATTTTTATTTCCAAAAAAAGTGCTAAATTATATCCTGGAGCAGGACAAGGAATATGGGAACATCATCAGAACATTTCTATTACAAAGGTATAAACACCATTCAGCAATAACATTACTGAGTGAATAACACAGTGAATAACACAGAATGACCCCCACAGAGTCCTGATCTCAACATCATGGAGTGTGTGTGGGATTCCACAAAGAGACAGAAGGATGTGAGAACGTCTACATCCACAGAAGATCTGTGTTTACTTCTCCAAGATGGAACAACCTACCAGCGATTAATCTTGAATGAACTCGTGGCAATCATGAGATTTAATCGCGATTCAATATTTTAATCTATTTACAGACCCACTAAAAAGTAAATAATATTAGTAAATATTGGTTGCATTTGTATTTATTATGTAATATTTTGGTGGCCTGGAACGCATTATCCGACTTTACATTTTTCCTTATGGGGAAATCCGTTTCAGCTTATGAATATTTCAGTATACGAGTCAATTGGAGACAAAACGAATTCAATTCGAGGCATCCCTGTACACACTTTACCAACGCGTAATTTTTTTCCTGCCAAGAAAAAAATTAAAATAAAAAAAAGATTGAGGACGATTGAGGAAAGTGTTCACTTCAAATCCAGATCTCAATCTGTCTGAGAATCTGTGAGACGTGCAAGACGAACCAGTTTGACCCATAAAGGCATACTTTCGGAATCCCTTCAGAAGTCGATGCCTTGACAGTTCAGAGCTACTTTGGTGATTAAAAGGTAGACCTAGACAATAGGAATGTGGTTTTAATGTTATGGTTGATTGGTGTACGATAAGGAACAAATGCCAGTGCAGAGCAGAAACAGAAAGAATTTGAAGTGACAAAAGATGAGTGACAAAAGAGTGACAAAAGATATATATATATATATATATATATATATATATATATATATATATATATATATATATATATATATTACTGTCAAATGTTTTAGGCAGGTGTGAAAAAATGCTGTAAACAAAGAACACTCACAAATGGAAGTGTTAATCAGTTACTTTCATCAATGAAAAAACGAAATGCAGTGAATGAAGAAAAGAGAAAGTGGCAAATCAAATCAATATTTGGTGCCTTCAAAACAGCAGCGATTCTTCTAGGTACACTTACACACAGTGTTTATGAAGGAACTCGGCTGGTAGGTTGTTCCATCTTGGAGAAGTAAACACAGATCTTCTGTGGATGTAGACGTTCTCACATCCTTCTGTCTCTTCATGGAATCCCACACACACTCCATGATGTTGAGATCAAGGCTCTGTGGGGGTCGTCTGTCTAGTTCTTCAAACGGTAGTAACACCAAATAGTGGTTGGAGATGAGATGAATGTTTTCTTTTGTTCGCTCACTTTGCATTTTGTAAATTCGACAAAAATAAACAATCATTGTTTATATTTCCGAAAGCATTCTTCTGTTTGCAGCAGTTTTTTTTCACACCTGCCTAAAACCTTTGCATAGTAGTGTACATTATGAACTTTATAACAGAATGTCTTTTCACTATTAATAAATAAAGGTCATCTTGTCCATTTCTGTTGTTTCTCACCAATTAAATATATTGTTTGTACAGCATATATATATATATATATATATATATATATATATATATATATATATATATATATATATATATATATATATATATATATATACACAAAACATTGTGTACTGTCCTATATAGTTTTATATTTTCATACATTGTGCCTAATGGTGTTCCTGTTCTTTAATTTAGGTGGACATGTACATTATAGGGGAACGGTGGCTTAGTGGCCTCACACCGCCAGGGTCCGGGTTCGATTCCCATCTCGGTCATGTGTGTGTGGAGTTTGCATGTTCTCCCCGTGCCTCAGGGGTTTTTCTCTGGGTTCTCCGGTTTCCCACGGTCCAAAAACATGCACAGTAGGTTGATTGGCACCTTGGAAAATTGTCCCTAGTGTATGAATGCGTGTGTGAATGTGAGTGTGTGTGTGCTGCAGTGGGTTGGCATTCCATCCAGGGTGTATACTGCCTTAATTGTGAACACAGTCTTGTGTCTTTGCGCTGTTTGCACCAGGACAAACTTAGTCTCGTCCTCAGCATTGTGTTGTTGTGTTTGTTATATGTTGTTTTGTGTAAGCACCGGGGTCCTGGAGAAACGTTGTCTCATTTCACTGTGTACTGCGTCAGCTATATGTGGTTGAAATGACAATAAAAACCTCTTGACTTGACTTGACTAATGCCCATAGATGCCTGAGATAAGCACAGGCTCCCCGTGACCCGAGGAAAGATCGGATATAGCGGTAGAAGATGAATGAATGAATGAATGTACATTATAAACAAAAGGTGTCTTACCTTTAGTAATAGTCACTGCTACTAAATGTAGAATAAACTGCTCAATTCTCCAAAGCACACAGTCAAACACTATAGGCCTACATAATATAGCTAGGTCACATCCATGCTC
The DNA here is from genome assembly GCA_030449085.1 of Kryptopterus vitreolus. NCBI lineage: Eukaryota > Metazoa > Chordata > Actinopteri > Siluriformes > Siluridae > Kryptopterus > Kryptopterus vitreolus. The sequence goes on from JACRUU010000012.1 coordinate 21,996,627, forward strand.
TTTTCCCCATCTGTCAACATGACGAAAAGATGCAAGTGCCACACAAATGCCTGGCACGGCTTTTCATGTGGTGTGAATGTTTCATGTAATGGATAAAGAACCTGGACAGGCCAAGAATCGCAGCATTCCATCATTGCTGTCCAGTCCATAGTGTGAGTCATAAAGCTTGTGTGGTCCTAGCCCAAGCCAGAATCATTCACAATATTTCAGACCATCATTTAATAAAATGTAAAAAATCACTTAAATCTGTGATCTAATGAGCTAATTTTTTAAACAACTGAATAACACATAAAGAAAAATACATCTTGTGTAATACGGTTAAAGCTGGAAAGTGATCAAGCCCCATTTAGTTAAATTGGAATGACGATACTAAGAAATGGTACACATTGAACTCATATAGCTATAAATGAATTACAGGAAGAGTCTAAATTTTCAACCTATAGGGCACTTTATAGGGCACGGTGGCTTAGTGGTTAGAACGTTCGCCTCACACCGCCACGGTCCGGGTTCGATTCCCGTCTCGGCCATGTGTGTGTAGAGTTTGCATGTTCTCCCCGTGCCTCAGGGGGTTTTTCTCCGGGTTCTCCCGGTGCAAAAACATGCACGGTAGGTTAATTGGCACCTTGGAAAATTATCCCTAGTGTATGAGTGTGTGTGTGTATGTGTGTGTGTGTCCTGCAATGGGTTGGCATTCCATCCAGGGTGTATCTTGCCTTAATGCCCATTGACGCCTGAGATAGGCACAGGCTCCCCGTGACCCGAGGGAAGATCGGATATAGCGGTAGAAGATGAATGAATGAAGGGCACTTTATAACCATCAACTCATTATTACCTCTCTTTTTTATGCTGTAAAATTTCCCATTACTGTAACCAAGAAGACCAGTCCTGGTCCAGGGTGAAAGCAGAATGCAAGTTTAATGGTTTGCCAAGGATGGAATAGAAGAAGTCAAGCACTGACCTCAAGCCCACTACTAAGAACTGCAATACCAACTGGAGACTAATGCCAACACTAATGCCAGACCAAAATAACGCTCCTCTAGCCGAATAAACACACTTTCCCTTAGCCACGCTCCACAGTCTTCAAAAGGGTGGAGCCTATAACATCAGCAAAAGGAGGACAAAATCTCTAATGGCATGTTCAACAAGCACTAATGAATGTGACAGTCAGATGTCACAAACTATAAGATTTCTTTTATACAATAGTTCTACCAACAAGAAATTAATAGTGTATAATTTGGCCTGTCAAATCAAACAAGACTGATGTTGGCATCATTTCTTGCTGCAAGGCAATAAACAGGATTTCATTCATTCATATTTTCCTATTCCGCACGATCTCAGCAGCTTGCTGATAAAATGCCAAGAAAACCATTTGTAATATTTGATCTGGTGAAATATATTTAAAACTGAAATGTCAAAACATTTTATTTTGATTCTATGTATGGCAGCAGGATTAATTAAGATTAATGAATATACATCATAAAAAAGCAAAATTGCGAGTCTATGTCCTTTGTTACAGTATATTATCTACTAAATGACACCCTACATAAAAATAACTAAATAAATATATAAACATAGGCTCTAGTTATCACACAACTCCCATGGATACTTTTAAAATAATGTATTTTTCTGCAGAATTTGATGGGGGGAACTTCCAGGACAAATAATTATTTTATTGCACTGCTTACATGAAATATGCATATAATACAACAGAGTTCATGTGACAGAAATACTTGTTTAGTCAAATCGTAATGCAATAAAAGAATTAATTATTACATTATCATTTACATAGCATCAAGGATCGTATGTTACTTATCAGTACAAAATGCAAAAATGCCACATTTGACTTTCATTTTCCACATGTGATTTTTTTAAAGAATAAATTACTCTTTTATGCAATTCATAATCATAACGGCCAAGCATACAAAGAATCTGTTTCCGGTTTAGAGGAAGCCAACAGTTCTCATGGAGGTACACACAGTGTAGAACATGAAATAAACTAATTCAAATATGAGTGCTCATAATACAGCTTGGTGATCATGCATAGACAAGCATGCAACGACAGACACTGGCCTCTGAGTTACGGGGTTAAAGTCATTCTATTGTTTTTTTTGTTTATTCAAACTTTTGCTGGAAATCTGCTTTCCATCTACGCAAGAAGATAACGATAATGATGTAAAAATCTAATCTGAACATCTGTATAACTACTAAAGGTCTACTCACCTATCAGCCACAGGTTTTGCAATTGCCTCAAAGATTTCCTCTTGCTGGGTTATTTGGTCAAAAACTTTTTGAAACCTACAGATGGGGAAATAGCAAAATCAGTTTTTATTCAGGATGTGATTTGAAAAAAAGAGAGAAATATAATGATTATACGGACCTCCTGTCACTAGATTTAAGTGTCCAGCTACACTATATTATATTTCCACTTTTATAATAACATTTTTCATGTTTACTGTAGGGGGGACGGTGGTTGAGTGGTTAGCATGTTCGCCTCACACCTCCAGGGCCCGGGTTCCATTCCCGTCTCGGCCATTTGTGTGTGGAGTTTGCATGTTCTCCCCATGCCTCAGGGGGTTTTTCTCCGGGTTCTCCGGTTTCCCCGCAGTCCAAAAACATGCACGGTAGGTTGATTGGCACCTTGGAAAATTGTCCCTAGTGTATGAATGAATGTGTGTGTGTGAATTGTGTGTGTGTGTGAATGTGAATGTGTGTGTGTGCCCTGCGATGGGTTGGCATTCCATCCAGGGTGTATCCTGCCTTAATGTCCATAGACGCCTGAGATAGGCACAGGCTTCCCGTGACCCGAGGGAAGATCGGATATAGCAGTAGAAGATGAATGAATGAATGAATGTTTACTGTACATTCTATTCAACTTTATTTCATTACAACTTATTTTATTGTAAATTCTACTTTATTCCTCCTTTTCTTTCCTCCATTTTATCTTTTTTATTTGAATATCATGTTATTAAAAAATTCACTGGAGTTTGAGGGTGACAAATGCTACCCACTCACACGTCATAACCTCCAACTCATTTATTTATTAATACCTGTGACCCAAACCCCCTGAACATGCAATAAATGAGCCTTCTGCAATACGGATGGTCCGTTTTTTTTATTTGTACTTCTTCACCTGAATTTATAGCTCTCCCTCTTGTTATTGACGAAGCCGTCTGCAAGATCCCTGGGAAGGACAAACTCCAAGCTGTCTCCGCTCTGCTCCTCATTATCCACAGAGTACACCTGGAAAGAGTAGGACACGCAAAGCTTCGTCATTCAAGGGAACAGAACAATTCTACACGTGCTACACATCAGTGGCTACACGTGCTACACATCGTTTTGTGCTTTCAGCTGCAAACACACCTTGGCTCAGGACATAATACAGTCGGTATGAACTGTACAGAAATGGTGGGATTCAAGCTTATTACTATCTGATGAGTATTCGAGAGCCTGTTAGTTTTGTATTCTATTTTCTTACTGATCATTTCTGCATTCATTTGTGTGTTTTCAAAATGGCTTGAACAGCACATTGTAAAAACCCCAGTCTGAGACCTTACTGATGCATTATAACTGTACCTTGCTGTGCTTGCCATTGTGTGTTACCTTTAACTGTCTTAGAAAAGTTTGGCTGTTCTTTACCTAAATTTAATCCTCTGGCACAGCTGTTTCCGTTTCACTTAATGACAGTGTTTCCACCTATACATGAATTTGATGATCATTAGCACCTGCTTGGTATAATTGGCCAATCATACACCTTACACTAACCCTACAAAATCTTTGACTTTGTGCAAATGTACCAACTGTAAGGATTAATAGCCAACAATGTATTTGACTTCCTTCACTTTTGTATTCATTTTCATTCATTCATTCATTCATCTTCTACCGCTATATCCGATCTTCCCTCAGGTCACGGGGAGCCTGTGCCTATCTCAGGCGTCTATGGGAATTAAGGCAGGATACACCATGGATGGAATGCCAACCCATTGCAGGGCGCACACACACACACATACTCACACACAATCACATGCTAGGGACAATTTTCCAAGGTGCCATTCAACCTACAGTGCATGTTTTTGGACCGGGGGGAAACCGGAGAACCCAGAGTAAAAACCCCCTGAGACACGGGGAGAACATGCAAACTCCACACACACATGGCCGAGATGGGAATCAAACCCAGGCCCTGGAGGTGTGAGGCGAACGTGCTAACCACTAAGCCACCGTGCCCTTGTTCATGTTGTAAATGAATAAAAACAAAAAGTTAAAATATATGCTTTTAAAAGCATTCGTACTATAAAGCATTTCTTCATACTTGCCTAAAAGTCATTTTGTTTTAACACAGAACTGTATATGGCCTCTGTAACTGTGCCACAACATTTACATTTACATTTGCAATATTTACCAGACGCCCTTATCCGGGGCACAACCACAATTCTGCCTACATTTAAAGACATTTAGAATCAGAGAAGCAATTGAATGTTAATACAATGAGCATAATTTCAATAACTTCAAGATGTGAATACTATATATGCATCACATAACCAAGCTGATAAGAAATTGAACACTGTACACCAAGCATAAATTTATAGCCCCCGGCCTAATATTGTTTTGGTTCCCATTTTGCTGCCAAAAAAGTCCTGCATTAAGAAAATGAACCTCTTCAGCAATTGGCCAACAGGAGCTCGTCTGCTAGATGGGACCACACAGGCTAGAATTCACTCCCCACGTGCATCAATGATCCTTTGCCACCCATGGACCCTTTCTTGGACCACTTTTGATAGATAATGAACACTGCAGATCACGAACACCTGACAAGAGCTCCAGTTTTGGAGACGCTCTGACCCAGTCATCATGCCATCACAATTTGGCCTTTGCTCAAATCTTTACGCTTAAATGTTATGCCTGGTTCATGTATAAGTCATAGCTTTTTTTGTGTGTAAATAAAATGGATTTTTTTTATTATTCAGATGAACTATTTGCATGTGTGTGTACAAAAGAGATATGAATAACAAGCAGGTAGGAGCAGGTAGGAGATCCAATAAATACGTTCTGCTTCAGAATGTCAACTTTTTACTTAAACGTCGGGATCTCTTCCAGCCAGGGACTGATGGACTGATAAATTGTATTGTGTGTTTGCTTTACTGATTTGTGCAACGCAAAATTAATAGCGCCTTGCCTGAAGCACAAACACACATTTAGAAACGGTTTTAGCAGCCATTATTTTATTTACTTTTCTTTATCTTTTCACGCTACTCACCGCGATCGGTTTCTTTGTCGGTTTAAGGCGAGCAAATATTTGTATTGTTTGTTTGACCATTCTAACCATCAACCGCTTCTCTCAGATAAACGCGCAAATTAAATAAAAGACACGCCAAGTAGTTCTCGTCTCTGCCTGCCCGGCCACTTCCTGTGTTTGTAACGGTTACTAAGCGATACAGTGTCACATGCTCAGTACGCGACATGTGATTGGATGACTAAGAGCTGGGGGCGTGATATTTACTTAGGCCGTAAAAAAAAACATTCACCAAAAAAATTGTTAATAACTTTAAGAGGCGTTTTTCTTCTTCTTTGCTATTTCTTTACTTTAATTTCCAGTGACATTATCATTTTGATTAATTGTGTATATAAGTTGTATATGTTATTAATATCACAAAAAAACATCAAAAAAATTCAATGTGAACAATGTGTTTATTTATTTATTTATTTATTTATTTATTTATTTGTGTGTTTGTTTGTTTGTTGTCTTTGTGCATAGACTCAGCAGCATGAGCTCATTTGCATTATGATGAATTTGCTTTTCCTGTGCAGGTTACAAGCCCTCTAGAGCTCCTACCCCTTCCTGTCACCCTTTTTTTGTGTTGCTGACTTGCAGTAGTATACACCTTTAATTACTTTAATTATTTTTTCACTCCTTTATAACCTCTAGTCACAAGTACAGTTAGACGATTTATCTAACCATAAAGGATGGGGATAAAAAACAACTTACAATGTGTACACAACTGAGCTTCACTAACCTAAAACGTTCACAATAATTTACTCCAGTTTTGCAGTGATACTGTGTTTTCACCAAAAAAACACCAAATAATCACTAAATACATTATTCTCTACTCAATTTAAGGGTTTATTTTGACATTCTGAGGCCTCCTCTTAGATCCTCTTAAATATGGCATCCTCTTAGATGCAGCTAAACTATACTGATCTGATATCATTGCCACTCTATCTTGTTGTTATATATATATATATATATAGTATATATATATATATATATATATATATATATATATATATATATATATATATATATTGCCTGTTAAATTCCCAAATCTGATTCAGATTCGCATTAATGCACTTGGTCAAATGCATTATCATATATTGATATTTTATAGTGATTTTTTTTTTTACAAATGATGTGGAATTGTTGCTTGGTGATGTGTTACAGAAAACCACATTTTAACATTATTATAAGCCTTCAGGGTCAGTGATTTAAAGTTTTCCTGCCTCAGGCAAGTCTGCTATATAGGACATGGTGCATTCTGGTTGACAGAAAGGCCGGTCATTCTGTAGCTAACAGAACTTGTTTTTTTTTTTATACAACACAAATCTATAACTATAATTGGGTGAAAAGAAAAGCATGGCACATTCCTGTTAAGTGTAAGTTTTGCTGAATTTGCTGTGGTTAAGGAGAAATAAAACACTTCATATGCTGTTATCAGATTGCTAACCACCTTATTGTTGATAGTTTTTCTCAGAACAGCGTGTCCTGTTGTGTTTCAGTCCTTACTTAACTTGGACACTGCACAAGTTTTATGTTTTATGGTAACTGTGGTTGTTATACTGTTTGGCCGTGTTTTATTCCCATTGCATTTCTGTGGTACTTCGTTAACCATTATGTTTGTAATAATAACAGTATGACAGATGCACTATAGTATGTTTTGGGCTCCATTGTTTTCTTTTACACCCTACAAAAAAAGTCACATTGCAATGTGAATAAATCCAGTATGTAGTGTTTTGTACTATTTAATATGATAAGATTACAATAAATGTAATAAAGTCCTAAAAATGGTGATCAGGATGGAGTAGTACTGTTATTCGTTGATAATTTGACTAATTTTGACAAATTTTAAACAATTACATGCAAAAGTTAGCAAGAGTACAGACAGAGTAATTTACACTCTATATATATGTATAGAGATAGAGAGAGAGAGAGAGAGAGAGAAAGAGAGAGAGAGAGAGAGGGAGGAGTTTAAATTACTCTCTCTCTCTCTCTCTCTCTCTCTCTCTCTCTCTCTCGAGGAGAGAGAGAGAGAGAGAGAGAGAGAGAGAGAGGAGGGGAGGTTTAGAGATATATAGCTCTCTCTCTCTCTCTAGCTCTCTCTCTCTCTCTCTCTCTCTCTATAATATTATATATATATATATATATATATATATATATATATATATATATATAGATATAATATATATATATATATATATATATATATATATATAGGGGCACGGTGGCTTAGGGGTTAGCACGTTCGCCTCACACCGCCAGGATCCGGGTTCGATTCCCGTCTCAGCCATGTGTGTGTGGAGTTTGCATGTTCTCCCCGTGCCTCAAGGAGGTTTTTTTTCTCCGGGTTCTCCGGTTTCCTCCCGGTCCAAAAACATGCACGGTAGGTTGATTGGCACCTTGGAAAATTGTCCCTAGTGTATGAATGTGTGTGTGTGTGTGCCCTGCGATGGGTTGGCATTCCATCCAGGGTGTATCCTGCCTTAATGCCCATAGACACCTGAGATAGGCACAGAAGCTCCCCGTGACCCGAGGGAACCCGAGATCGGATAAAGCGGATCGGAGAAGGGATCGGTAAAGAATGGGGAGGATGAAGAGAATGAATGAATGAATGAATAGATAGAGGAAGTATATATATATATATATATATATAGATATATATATATATATATATACCATATATCCATACCATACCATGATAGATTGCATATTTATTTCTGCGATTTAAAGTTGTTGAATTGTTTAAATGACTATATATATATATATCTATATATACTATATATATATATATATATATATATATATATATATATATATATATATATATATATATATAGATATATATATATATATATAGTCATTTAAACAATTCGACTTTAAATCACAGAAATGAATATGTAATCTATCAATGTGGTATTATATCATGATCCGTAAGTCGCAAGTCGTAACACTTTAATTCCACAATAAGGAAAAAGGAAAATACATTGATAATACATTCAAGGTATATTTTCTTGATAAAATGACTGGAACTACAGGTGAACTACAACAGTTTTGTAGTTACAAGAGGGAAGAATGGTAGTTTGTAAAAAGAAATTCAAGCACGTGTTATACGACTGCACACGCATGAGGATGTTGTAGATTAGCAGTTGCAGGTGACTGTAAATGTTTCATAGCTTGGTAGAAATAGACATAATTATAACTTATAAAACATACAGCCAGAATGCACTTGGCAAAAACTCTAACGACGTCTTGCGATGCTATAATGTATATGCTGTGTTTTCTTAAGCCGCAAGGTTACGAGGCATGACCAGAGGCGTATACTTTCAGCATGAAATTGTGTCAGTCTTTCTAGAATGTTTAGTTCTTTCCAGGAATAGCATCCTATACAGAAAGCTACAATCCTGTTGCACCATATTAGTTCTGTTGGCTTTAATTATGATGTGGTGTGTGTGGTTCACCTCAACGGTGCCAAATTGTGCAGTAAAACACTTATTATTGTGTCCGAGTGCATTTATCATTGCTCCGAGTGTGTTTAGGTCTAGATGCTCTCTTCCACTTCTTTCATTATACTTCCAAATCTTAATGTAACACTCTGGTGCTGAAAAAATTCTTGATTATTAATAGTTCAACGCAAATACGTAAAGTGTTTGGTTTAAAGGAATAATCAACTATTTGCTAAGACCAAATAAGAATTGAAGTATATGCTGAACCATACAGATGGAAAATTACTGGCAGGATTATTCCATCTACAAATTTCCGGAACGTGCCACTATGGGCTTGTTGGCTGATGTTAGAATGCATTTTATATTCGATATCCAGATGCCCTTTTATTTTTCTGGCTCTGATCATCATGCAGCTCTGTGTAGTCCATCTGTGTCGCAACACCCTGAGAACCACACACATTGTGGCATGAAGTTATGTGGCATTTCTGAAAGCACTGACAGGAAAAAAAAACAAAAAAACAGTGCTTCTGTTCATGACCAAGCAAAACACACATTTCTGCCTAATACATCATTCAGACACATTCATTTGAACCATTCTGTTTTTCTTTGCTGCTTTAATCATTCACCTTGATATAGAAATATAGGGAAATATAGGGAAAGCAGTGAAAAGTTCAATAACAACAAGTGTTTTTTTATTGTATTTAGATATTGTTTATAGAAGTTTTTCTTTTACCTTTTTAGCTCAACAGAAATGTAATTCGTAGTCTTACATTCCTCTGTTAAATGTTGCTTTAAACTCGATAGCTTTAGTAGCCAGTATACTTAGCTGCCATGAAACAAACTACCTTGAGTGATTTAAAGTGTAACAACAGACAGAATATACCAGAATTCTTGCTTTTCCTCTACTTTAACTTTGTACCAGCATTCATAGCTTTGCTATCTTTAATCATTAAATTCATCATGCTAACTAATAGAAGCTTCATCCTTTAAATGTTAGCTGTGTAATAACAACTACTGAAATGTTTGCTAGCATGCTAATCTGAACACTCTTCAAGGGACACAACAAACAAACTAATCCTAATATAATATCAGTTAACTTTATGAAGTGAAGAGTTTGATCTTTGTCGATTATCACTGTAACCTATATATTGCTTTGAACACATTGTATTTGTCAGAGTAGTTAGTTATCATGTTAGCTAGTATAGCTGATGTTTACAGGAGTCAGCTTCATGGTAGTGGTTAACCTTAGCTTGTTGCTAAGGTTTAAAGTGGCAGAAATTTACCTCTGTAACTAAAACAGCAACATCTTTATTTTCTCTTGTGAATGTTTATAGCAGTTTTTTCTTTACTTTCTTACTTTGAGCAAATTTAACAGTGTATTAATTGAGTAAAACTACAACTATAGGGAACAATATGAAGAGCTTCTTTTTTGCCACCATTTTTACTTGTTTTGCTGCAGATAAGTGTTTTGTGCCAATAGTATATAAAGATAAAATCGTCACAAGGATTGGAACGATAACAAAATGAACACAAAAAAACAGATATCTGTTTTCTGTATAAAACGTTCAATCAAACTGCTCTGGGAATGATTTGTTTGTTCGTTTATTTGTTTTATTACAGTTAGGCTTTTTTTTTCTTTCTTTTTTTTCACCACACCTGATGCTCATAAATTGAACCAGGACTGAAAAAACAAGGAGAGATCTACACTGTTTGTCACTGGTCATTTCCTGACCAGTGATTTAATCCATCCAAACAATGATTAAAATCCATTTTCACAGAAATATAGTTTGTTCGAGGAGTGTACAAAATGTACAGTTTCTGCAAAAGGAAGCCGCTTCCTGTGCGCAAAGGGCAAAGTGTATACTGTTTGTATCTCTTCTTTCAGATTGCGATGTGAATCATTAGGATGGAATGCCACATGTCTTCAAGGCAGAGCCGATTGACTGAACTAGGTATTGTGAGATTCACCAGGAATGATAGCGAGCCAGGGTGCCACATGAAAGGACAAGTAAAAGAACTTGTCACAACATAAAAGACGGGTGACAACTTTGTCAGTGGCAGGTTTTTCTTCTAGGTTTTAACCTGCCTTCATTAGGATGGCATGCAGAAATGAAGCCTTTTCATACAGTTTTATAGGCTCTCACGGCATGGCATTCGATCATATCCCATTTCACAGTTCCCGTCTCAATGTTTTCTTTACCTGCAGGCAACCGTGCCTTTGGCTTTGGAACTGGGAAAACAGTTGTCTCGTAGCGAAACAATTACGTTACCATCTTGAGCGAAGCAGCTTTATTGAATCTGTCATTCACGTAAGTTTGTATTCACACTTCACTAGAAAAGAATGCTTTACGTTTAATACACGGGGATTAAAATGAGCGTCACGGGAAACTCTGTTGACCCCTGACCTGAACATAAATTGAAAGTGATAGTTCAATCCGCCGATCAGGTTTTCGCGAGATTACATTTCCATTATAATCATTCGATTATTAGGCATTGAAGACATTTAAAGCTGTACTCTGGATTACCCATAAAGTTTAAATGAACCAAGGCAACCGAGAACACTTGGCTTTCAGACAGTCATGGGGAAGAACAAACTCGTTTGTTCAGCTGCCTCTGCCAAGTTTTTTTTTTTTTTTGAGCTTCTGTTAATAGAAAAAAAAAGAAAAGAAAAAAAGACATGACTGCAAATGATACATTTGATTAATCAGAATGAGCCTTTAAGTCATGTGGAGCATGTTGTGTTTTTGGGCTGTTGTTGTGCACAATATTCTTGGAATTCTCATTAATGCAGCAATGGAAAAACCTCATTTAATAATCTGCACAAGACAAAAGCAGTTTAATGAGACTATTATTAAGTAAAATAAAAGCTTGTTTCCCTAAAGCATATATATGAAGTGCATAATGTGTTAAAGTATATACTGGCCCAGCTGATTTCAAACACTTGTGCTGCATCTTTTGATTTTGAGGTTTGCGTCCTAATGAATCCAGCATGAATAGGAACCTCCTCCGCCCTTCAAACAGACCGTAAGAGCTTCTGCCCTATAAACACTTCTATATTACAGAGTAGGAGAAAATGATTCCTTATATGCACGCATTATAGACTCTCAGTTGCCCCGATGTTTTTAAGGATGCCCTGTCATTAATTCCCCGAGTTGGTGTCATAAATTGCGGGTGGTCAACGTTTCATAGCGGGGACTTCCCTGGTCGGCGTCTTTCATCTAAACTTCGATGCTCGATGACGTGCATAAGAAAGCCACGGCCTGTCGTCATCCCGTGCAAAGAAGGACGGTCCACTAGATGTCCCAGCAATGGAGCACGGAGGTCTCAAACTATAGCTGTGAGGTTTTATTGTACTTCTGAGAGAGTAACATTCTCTGCACTGGATGTGTAATTGTGGTATTTTGAACGAGGCCACAAAGTGGATGGGATTTTGTGGTGTGAAATCAGCGCATTCTCTTGCCACCAGGGCAGTTTCACAAAGAGGACTTAAATTCACAGTATTAAAGAGAAAAATCCACCAAGGACTCCTTGCATATCAATCTTGAGACCCTTAATCCAAATCTAGACACCCAGTATTAACTCGGTTATTAAGATGGTGGTCTATTTTCACATTAGGTTATTTCCCAGAACTATGTTCTGATGAGCAGTAATACTGAAAGTATTATTAGCGTCATCTTTTCCTAAAGAGAGATTGATGCAGGAGCTTTTTTTTTTTTTTTTAAACTGTTCAAATGTTTCTCAACTCCTCATCATTGCACTCTGTAACCAAAGCTATTATACGTGTCATTTTAAAAATATCTAATTAGCCAAGGGGAGTCTCTGCCCTAACCCAACTGTTTTTACTAACCCAACTAGTCTTTAACCCAACTGCAATGGCTTCTTTTTGTCCAAACCTTTCTGTCTCCTCTTGCTCTGCATCAGATTTTACTCAGAAGTAAACAAAAAACTGCTCTTGGTCTTTTCTTTTTCCACTAACAGAGACCTGATGCATGCATTTGATTTCAAAAAGCTTTTTTCTCTCGTAATGAATGCCACTCTAACAACATCCTCTTGTTATGTCAAATCATCAAACTTGATCAACAAATTCGCAAAGGAATCACTGCACACTTTACAAAACATAAACGTGTCTGTCGGGATGAAGTTAGAATGTCACTTGCGATCCAAATCAGTAAGTGGGAATCCTGGTGTACACTACTATATTACACAATCGTTGGATGATAATGATGAATAATATCACACGTCAACTTTACGGGCCACACCCGGCAAACGAGTTCACACGACTTTCACATGGCTTTTATTCAATTAACGTTCAAGCCGAGGCACAATAGTCAATACTGGATTGACTGCATTCGGCTAACATTGTATAAACAAACTTAATGTATGTGTAGGTTCACACATTACATAATGCACTGCTGACAGTACAGTCTCTCATTTTAGTGTTCGACTTTGCTCAGTGTGCGCTTCATTTTTGTTGCAGCTTTGATCATTTTATTCCCCTAATACACTCCTTGTACCTGAAACCATGAAAAAATGCGTAATCGCTTTCACAGGTATTTACAGCATTTCCTATAACAATCTAGCTTTGGTGCATGGTATGTCACTGGATCATGTCATCATGTAGGATGGAAAGAAAAAGTAATGTACTGAAAGTATAAAGGTTATCGCACATAAAAAAGAAAGAAAAATAAAGTATTAAATAAATAGAAAATAGAGGGGCACGGTGGCGTAGTGGTTAGCACGTTCGCCTCAAACCGCCAGGATCCGGGTTCGATTCCCGTCTCGGTCATGTGCCGTAGGTGTGTGTGTGGAGTTTGCATGTTCTCCCCGTGCCTCAGGGGGTTTTTCTCCGGGTTCTCCGGTTTCCCCCCGGTCCAAAAACATGCATGGTAGGTTGATTGGCACCTTGGAAAATTGTCCCTAGTGTATGAATGTGTGTGTGTGTGTGTGTGTGCCCTGCGATGGGTTGGCATTCCATCCAGGGTGTATCCTGCCTTAATGCCCATAGACGCCTGAGATAGGCACAGGCTCCCCGTGACCCGAGGGAAGATCGGATAAAGCGGTAGAAGATGAATGAATGAATGAATAAATAGAAAATAAATAAAGTATTATTGCACAGAGGCACAGTGTCTTAGTGGTTAGCACGTTCGCCTCACACCGCCAGGGTCCGGGTTTGATTCCCGTCTCGGCCGTGTGTGTGTGGAGTTTGCATGTTCTCCCCGTTTGCATTTTTTCTCCAGGTTCTCTGGTTTCCCCGGTCCAAAAACCTGCACGGTAGGTTGATTGGCACCTTGGAAAATTGTCCCTAGTGTATGAATGTGTGTGTGAATGTGTGTGCGTGTGCCCTGCGATGGGTTGGCATTCCATCCAGGGTGTTTCCTGCCTTAATGCCCATCTCTGCCTGAGATAGACAGAGGCTCCCCGTGACCCGAGGGAAGATCGGATGTAGCCAGTGGAAGATGAATGAATGAATGTTATTGCTCAGAGGACTACAGGTAACATTGTCATTCCACCTATTTCTATTTTATTGAGCAATGGCATTCAAGTGTTCCTGAGGTAGATTGAAACGAAGAAACATTTATTGTGCCTGGCGGTCTTGGTGTTTGGTGCTCTGTAGTGTCGGGCAGACGGCAAAAGTTTTAAGGTTCCTATGAACATCATGGCATTTATAATTCTTAATGGTAAAACAGTAGAGCTTGTTACACTTATGCAATCAAGAAAAAAGAGCCTTGGTATGGCGACCCAGAGCTCGGCTGTTAAACTACTCACCATTGCACTCTGTAACCAAAGCTGTTATACTTGTCTTGAAGAAATGGCTGGAAATTAAAGAACCTTCACTGCAAAACACTTATTCGAGTAAGAAGACGAAATACTCATTGAATAACTCCTACATGTCACTGTATGACTCAATCACGGAATCGTATATAACATTGCACTACGAATATATCGGTGCTTTACTGAAATAGCCGGATCAATGCATACAAATATAGGCAAAGCAATTTGTGGCATGTGAACCAAATGGCCAAAGATTTGCGATGCATACCATTTCCTTTTATAGCAGTGCTTTTTCTAAAGGACTACTGGGCTGTGCTGTGAAACGGACATTAGATCAGGCCCTCCCATGCAGATGGCTCAGGCTCTCGCATGTTCAATTGCAAGAATGCAACACAAACCACCTGTACAAATATGCTCCTGGCAGCCTGTTTTCTGCTTTTGTATTTGACTCTTTAACTGTAGGAGCAGAGCAGTATTGGACATTTCTGATCTGACACGCAGGAGAGATGTAAAATGTATATATATATATATATATATATATATATATATATCTATATATATATATATATATATATATATATATATATATTTGTATTTGTAACATACATAGTTGTATAGAGATGTATAACTAGCAGTAAAATGTAGGGCAGGTCAACTCCAACAGATAGGAATCATAGGAAGAAGAAAGAGAGGCGGGAAAAGGGAAGTAAATAACATTTGCATGTATAAAAGACTATAGACTAAGAGTATATGACTGGGGAATAATTTAGAATTTAAGGACTAGCAGTCAGGTTTCTTCAGGTTACATCAGGCTCAACATACGGCGTTTTCATGGTTATGTCGTCATCTCGCAGAAATGTATTAAGAAAGTCTTGTTCCATCATTACGATTAATGGTGCTCGCTACGTAAAAACAAAGAACTAGTTGGCGTGCGGACCGTGCGAATACAGCATCGCGAAGCTCTATGCAAGAAAGATGGTGTTGTTCATTCGCCGATTATATGTATTTAGTTAATATTCACAAAAGTAATAGTCAGGAATTATCTTTTTTTTTAATGTTTCACTTCATTAATGCTGTATATGTACTCCATGTGACATAGGCGTTTATGAAGGTGGACGAAAATCATGTTATGCAACGGATCTCGAGGAATGCAAATCGAGGACCTACTGTGTGTGTGTGTGTGTGTGTGTGTGTGTGTGTGTGTGTGTGTGTGTGTGTGTGCATGTGTGTGCATAATTCATAACACACTATATTTCCACCAATCAAGCACTTTTATTTCAAAGCCAAAATCCTGAGGACAATTTGACTTTTGATTACGCCCTCAAACTTTGACCAGACAGCCACCGTCAATTTCTTTTTTTTTTTGCTTTGAGTAAAATTAGCTTCAGAAACATCTGTTTAAGCCACACGTTGTCAGCCTGGCGAAGGAGGAAGGAGTTTAAAAATGAAACGAACTCGATATGCAGCAAGCACTTTTAATTTGGTGGGGTTTGGAGCGAGTTGTAGCGTTTCACCCAGCTGCAGGTCTGATTTAGCATTGATGGGTGGCACACTCCCTTTCCATTCAGCTTTGTCGGGTGGCTTTGGAGATCCTGGAGCACTCAGCCCAACGTTATCCAACCCGGCTAGAGCATATAAATAGCGCTGCTTCGGTTAGCAAGCCAACAGACAGTGGCCACTCTCTGTCTGTGCCTCAAACTGAAAGATGTAGCGGAGAAATTTTGGGAAGAGACACAAATAACTGAGGAATTGACATAGAAGGGAAACATACAGAAGTATTACATAACATTTACCAAAATAAGTAAGAGAAAATGTTGTTCAGAAAAAATTTAAGGAAAATAAAAGATGGAAAATAAATATTCTCTGACAATCACAGGCCTACAACAGGGTGTAAAAGCCGTAATGGTCTGTTTTAGGGTTTGCTATATAAGGCATTGGCCTTAAGACCAAAAGATAGCAGGTTCAAATCCCATCACTACCAAGCTACCACTAGGGTTAAGCCTCAATTGCTCAGTTATAAGTCATTCTGTGTAATGGTGTAAAATATAAATAATAAAATAATAAGTAGCTACAAAATGAAGGAGACTTTGGAAAGGAAAGTGGATTTTTTGAAGAGAAATCAGGGGAAATTAGAGACAGCAAAGATTAAGAATGCAGTCTGAAATGATCCAGGTAAGAGGCTGTACATTTCTATTACTATCTGCAAGTTGAGTCATGTTAACTTACTAGAAGTTAAAATTTCTAGGACTGTGGTGAGACCTGCCATGCTGTATGATTTAGAGACAGTGGCATTATCGAAAAGAGAAGAGGCGGAACTGGAGGTGACTGAGTTGAAGATTTTCATTAGGAGTATATATGAAGGATATATATATATATATACATATACTATATATATATATATATATATATATATATATATATATATATATATATATATATATATGTATATAGGGGCACGGTGACTTAGTGGTTAGCACATTCGCTTCTCACCTCCAGGGTTGCGGGTTCGATTCCCACCTCTGCCATGTGTTTCTGGAGTTTGTATGTTCTCCTGGTTCTCAGAGTCTCCGAGTTTTTTCTCCAGGTTCTCCGGTCCTCGTGGTCCCAAAAACATTGATTGGCACATTGGAAAATTGTTCTTAGTGTGTGTAAATGTGTGTGTGTGTGTGTGTGTGTGTGTGTGTGTGTGTGTGTGTGTGTGTGTGTGTTTGTGTGTGCGCCCTGTGCCTGTGTGATTGGTTGTCCTTGCATTGACGCCCTGCTGAGATAGACACAGGTTCTCCATGACCCGAGACAGAAGTCAGATATAAAGCAGTAGAAGGTGTATGTATAGGTGATATATATATATATATATATATATATATATATATATATATATATATATATATATTCATTTCATTTCATTTTATACATTCGTATATATTCATTCATATACATATACTGACATAAAAATATTACCTAATATTATTAATAATATATATTTTTTAAGAGCTACTGACTAAAAAATTTTTTTTAAATGTCTCAAATAATCACATTTTTTTCAATAAACAATAACAATAGTTTTCTTCCAGTCTTTACATATTGCTTTGGAACTTATTTAGAATAGATATATTATCCGTAAGTTAGTATCACAACAAACAGCTTGAATGCTGATTCTAATCCAGGCTAGCGCATTAAAGACGTGCTTCTAGGCACTTCTAGTCAGTGCTCCTTTAATGTTTTTGATAAAGCTTGTCGCTAAAACAAAATGCCCCTGCAGCTGAGTGAGCTGATTTGCTAGAATGCGGCACAAAAGCAAAAACATTACAACAGACCCTATTTTCATCAGAGGGATTTTCCCCTGAACGTGACATCACCGCTGCTATACAGTGGTTCACTGTGACAGCCTCTCTGTGGCTAGAGTTCACTGCCGCAAAAATGATGCATATTTTGTGAAGAAGCACTATTAAGTATAACTTTGTCAAGGGTCCTGAATGGTTCTTTCAGAGTTCATAACATTGCATAGAAATTATACATTGATGTATGACCGTTGTAGCATCTAGATCAGAGATAACAACAACTGCCATGACAAGAGTCCTTTAAGACCAGCTTCATGTCTCTTCACTGAATAGCTGTATCGCTGTATTAGGCATTGCAATGTATTGTACAATAAAGTGGATTGTTTCTTACTGTATAATGTTTCACTGGGATAGAAGTTTGATGGTGAATTTGCATTAAGAAAGCAGGTTACAGAGTACTTAAATAAGATGAAACCATAAATGAGAGAAACCATGGCAACTTTAATAATAATATATGGTTTGGTATAAGGTAACATTTATTTTCATTCCTATATATATATACATATATAACTCATGGAGTTACAGTCATGATACACTCTTTTATTACTTCAGTAAACATACTTCCCTTTTACTTGAGTAAAAGTGTTATACTTTACATGTGTTTAAGTATTCAAAGTACTTGGATTTATTACGGCTATAATGTTCTAATATTGTTTTTGTCACAAGACTCTTGCTTAATAAACAGAGTTCATGTGAAAAACCTCTAATAATATTCTTATTCTCAATGATATTAT
Source organism: Kryptopterus vitreolus (assembly GCA_030449085.1). NCBI lineage: Eukaryota > Metazoa > Chordata > Actinopteri > Siluriformes > Siluridae > Kryptopterus > Kryptopterus vitreolus. Next base: position 22,015,180 of record JACRUU010000012.1, read on the forward strand.
TGAGTCAAACACTGATTGATATTTATTACAACCTAAAACCTAAAACAGGCATGGTGGTTTAGTGGTCAGTAAGTTCGCCTCACACCTCCAGGGTTGTGGTTCGATTCCCACCACAAACTGTGTGTGTGGAGTTTGCATGTTCTCCCCGTGCCTCAGGGGATTTCTCTCCGGGTTCTCTAGTTTCCTCCCCGGTCCAAAAACATGCACGGTAGGTTGATTGACACCTTGGAAAATTGTCCCTAGTTTGCGAATGTCTCCCTAGTGTGCGCCCTGCGATGGGTTGCATTCCATACAGGGTGTATCCTGCCTTGATGCTCGAAGACACCTGCACAGGTACCCGAGGGAATGAATGAGCAAAACCTTCTCTTCAAGTGCAATGAGTACCAATGAGTTTCTCCCATCCTTTATTCCTCTCAAAATGTTCTGCTTGCTGTTGAACTTATGCTAAACTGTAATTTGGTTGAAACTGTAACGGTTCTAAGGGGCACGGTGGCTTAGAGGTTATCACGTTCGCCTCACACCGCCAGGGTCCGGGTTCGATTCCCGTCTCAGCCCTGTGTGTGTGGAGTTTGCATGTTCTCCCCGTGCCTCAGGGTTTTTTCCCCCCGGTCCAAAAACATGTACGGTAGGTTGATTGGCACCTTGGAAAATTGTCCCTAGTGTTTCCTACCCTAGTATGAATGTGTGTGTGTTTGCCAAGTGTGTGTGCCTGTGTCTGCTGCGATGGGTTGGCATTCCATCCAGGGTGTATCCTGCCTTAATAGGACACCTGCCCATAGACACATGGGAGGCTGAAGAGATAGGCACAGGCTCCCCGTGACCTGAGGAAAGATCGGATAAAGCAGTAGAAGATGAATGAATGAATGTAACTGAAAAAACTAGTTGAGTAAAAAAAAGGCAAGCTGTTTGACCTTGAAATATATATACGGAAGTTAAAGTCTCCCCAAATGGAACTACTTCAGTAAAAGTGCTGATTCTGTGGAAAAAGTTGTTTAAGCGAGTGTAACGAATTACATTTACTATGTGAAAATAAGCACGTCGTCATGACAGCAATGCAGTAATGTACTTAAAGATGTCCTCGTGACATTCTGGTTTTGCAGTGCCAAAAATAGTCGAGCCAATTGTGCATTCAAAGTATGGTCAAAGTGTACATTTATAGTGTATAAAGGCTTAAGGGTTCTTTGCCGAGTGAATGGTCCTGGCTGTTAAACGAGTTCCACTTGGAACCCTTGAATGAAAGTGAAAACATCTCTGTCGTGTATTAAGGCAGGAAAGTTTTTTTTTCTCCCCTCAACGAGATTACACCACTTTAAGCAGGTAGATTGAACATAGGTATTACCCTGGAGGTCTCATTCACTTCTGTAGACCTTAACACAATTACAATCTCCAGGTAACCTGCAGTATTTTTATTTATTTTTTTTTCATTCTTACCCAGGTTTAAGCTTCTTTCTTAGAATATTTAATCCACACAGCTTTTCATGCTTTGTTACTTTACAAATGTGATCAATAGCGGTGTGTCGACTTGCTGTGGATATCAACGAAGGCCATTCAGCGAAGCCCCTTTGTGAATCCTCAGGAGGCCTTTTCATTAAAACAGCACCCAGAGTCCTCCAGCGTTCATTTAGTTGCCATGGATTAGCGCCGTGCACTATTGGGTAGAGTGAAAAAGAACGGAAAAACGTCTTCTCATTCGGACGGCGTAGGACTGACATGATCCTGGCCAGGTTGAAAACTCATTCTTCACTGATGGAAAAACCTCTTCCTTTACTCTACACACTGGCCTTTGTGCTGGATTTGGTTACAGACTTGGTGACGCTGTGACATAATCATTTTCTCGGAAACTAGTCAGCAATATCAACACGAGCGATAGTAACGTTTTTGAATTGCAAAGACGAATGAAAGGCTGACGTGACGGTGACGTAATGGCTATGCAATCTTAATGGTATTTTTTGGCAGTAGACACATTCATTCATTCATTTATTCATCTTCTACCGCTTTAACCGATCTTCCCTTGGGTCACGGGGAGCCTGTGCCAGGCGTCTATGGGTGTCTATCTCAGGCGTCTATGGGCATTAAGGCAGGATACACCCTGGATGGAATGCCAACCCATCGCAGGACACACATACACACTATCACACACATTCATACACTAGGGACAATTTTCCAAGGTGCCAATCAACCTACCGTGCATGTTTTTGTACCTGGAGGAAAGCGGAGAACCCAGACCAAAACCCCTAAGGCACGGGGAACATACAAACTTCACACACACATGGCCGAGACGAGAATCGAACCCGGACCCTGGCGGTGTGAGGCGAACGTGCTGACCACTAAGCCACTGTGCCCCCTACAGTAAACACAGGTACTAAATAGTAATCAATAAGGCAAATTCTATCATCACCGATGATATCCGAATTTAAGACCCGCTGCCACTAGTGGGCCCTTGAGTGTGGCCCTTAATGCTCTGTTGTAAGTCCCTCTGGATAAGGGTGTCTTAATATCAAATTCTGTCAATATCAATGCTTCTATTTCCATCCTGCATGCTTTATTCGGGTTTTTTCTATCCTGTTTCCAAGCATCTGCATGTACAAAAAAAAGAAGGAAAAAAAAGAAAAATCACATGGCAGGCCTGCTTGTAATTGATCAATTTCCCTTAATTATATTTTCCCTTCTGATTCTGGAGCTTTATTTTCAGACATAAATAATAATTTCATATCTTTCCTGACTACTCGTGTTCTCGAAGCTAATCAGCATGTAGTATGGGAATATTGTATGAAAAGTTCCAAATCCATAGAGTCCTATTTACAACTGTAAAGATTTGATTTGATATGAATGAAACCTACGAAAGCTGTGATGTTGTGATACTGAGTTGATATTCTTGGACCGGTTGTAAAAAGTGTGTAAGATGTTAATGTTTTCATAATTCCCCTTCAACGGTCATGGTCTGGTCACAGCCTCAGTTGGATGCTCCACATCGGATAGTCTGTGTTTTATTTATTCTGGAAGGCCGCACTTGCAAAAAAAGATCTCATCCTTGTCCAGCTTGCATCTTTTGCACATTTAATAAGTTCTATCATTACATATTCATTCATTCATTCATCTTCTACCGCTTTATCTGACCTTCCCTCGGGTCACGGGGAGCCTGTGTCTATCTCAGGCATCTATGGGCATTAAGGCAGGATACACCCTGGATGGAATGCCAACCCATCGTAGGGCACACACATTCACACATACATTCATACACTGGGGACAATTTTCCAAGGTGCCAATCAACCTACCGTGCATGTTTTTTGGACCAGGGGGAAACCGGAGAACTCAGAGAAAAAAACCCTGAGGCACGAGGAGAACATGCAAACTCCACACACATATGGCCGAGACGGGAATCGAACCCGGATCCTGGTGGTGTGAGGCGAACGTGTTAACCACTACGCCACCCTGTCCCTCATTACATATTATACATAAATAAAAAGCTCTGTGGTGAAAATTATATATAATACACTTCACATAGGGATTTTTGGGATGTTCCAACTCTGACTAAAGTGTCTGACTAAATACTAAAGGATCTGTTTTGTCAATAATGCTTCAATCAGACAGCTTTGTTTTTATCCTGAAAGGGCTGGGATGACTTCAATCATCAAATAAAATGTTTGTAAGAGTTAATACCATGGCACTATTTAACAATTGGGACTGATTGGTGGACAAACGGCAGTAAATACAGTGCAGTTTCCATAACATTCCGCCCAAGATGAAATAATGCAACAAAATTCAGAATTCGTCTTCGGAGACAAAGTTCCGAGTCAATCGGGACTGAGATTTATTAAAAGACAAATTAAAAATAGCTGCTGTTTTTCAACAGGTTATAACAAGCAAAATAACAATTTCCATATTCATTTTTTATTACTGCAGAAAACAAATGAACATTAATGGCTTTTCTGATTTGTTTATTACAGCAGAAAATAGAAAAAAAAAAGAACAAAATAGACAAATACGTATTAAATGCATACTGGTTTTCAGTCTCATGAATGCAGATAAAAGAAAATGCTGATAGGTTAGAAATGTATTTGACACACCAGACATATATCTTAAAATTAAACATGACTTATTTTGATAAATGGAAATGGAAAACAATGTCTGGTGGCAAACAGAATAATGTGTGGTAACTGGAGTAAGTGCAATAAGTGCAATAATACACACCTGAGGAACACTACAAGATTCAGCAGGTTGTGTATGCTTTCCCATTTCTCCTCACCCTATAGTTTGATTTACTATAGAAGTCTCTTCTGGACTGGACTGACACACACACACACACAGACACACACAAAGTCAAAAAATGTGCACATTTACTGCTACTAGAACTTCATTTCACATTTTTATATGGGCATTCAATTTGTACACACCTTCTGTACTGTCAGTGTTACATTGTTTAATGTCTCCTTGTCATATATTGTTCCTTTACATTTGCACTAAATGGAGCATATATTAGTTTTGTATCGTTCTGCTTTCCTTCTCATTTATTGATGTTATCTATTGTTGCTATCCTTAGTCCTGGGGGGAACGTTGTTTCGTTGCATTGTGTACTACACTACTACTACCCCCCCAACACTATCACTTTCAGCCATTTACCAAGCTGCTAATCGACACTTCTGGAAATGTCATGTCCCTGTACTGCATGTGCAAACCATAAGACCTGTGTCATTTCCACATGCTGTTTATTTTCTGTCTGGCTCTTTGAAATTGTGCAGAAATGTGAGTAAAAATGCAATATTGTCTTAAAAAACCTGGTTTCACAATTATTTTTTGGACTTTATTTATTTACTAAATTTATCCACTTTGGAAACTAAACTGTCTACAGTGATAATTTGTTTGTTTGTTTTTGTTTTTTTTTTACATATTAGTGTTGACAGGCCCAAAATCCTTCACATAACTACAGATTTAAGGCAGCTCGAACCAACCTGTGTGATGTTCTCTCACCTCAAGTCATTTATATCTCGTAAATGACAAATCCTAACTGAACCCTGTGTTCTGATTTATTTATTTATTTTCTCCCCATCATTATTATTTGTCTTCCATATTATTACTTAAATCCACCTACATTTTTACGGTAGGCGGGGCGTGCGGTTATCAATTAAGCAGGAATCGTCACCGGTTGTGCGCATGCGCAATCCGACCACTAATGCGTCAGTTTTTGGCAGGCCTGTCGGGGTGAAATCTGTCGGCGTTGAATAAAATCCAGTGCGCCTTTAAGAGAGGTGGGCGTGTACGGCTGAGTCTCTAGGTTTCTTCTGCAGCTGATCCAGAGCGCACTCGCACACGCACGCACGCAAGCGCTCTCGCATTGCCCAGGCGCGAGAGAAACAGGACACACACCACACACACACATCCACACGCACGGGGTGTGAACTGAAACGGCGAGCGGGCGCTCGATTTGGTGCCTGTTTTGCTTTCGTTTGCTGTGACATCGCAAATCGGATGGATTACGTTTGAGCGGCGCGGATCTTCTCCGAGATGACGCTGGATGGTGAGTTTGCGGAGATTTGCGCACACAGCTGTGACCCTGAATAACCCTCCTTCCCTGCACTCCGCGGGCGCAGGCACCCACGCACGCACGCACGCACGCACGCGTCCACTCATTCATTGACTTCTACAGGTCCGAGCGCACTTTGCGCATTTCTCGCGTGTCCAGCGGTTTGCGCGTTTCTCGCGTTTTGTTTGATGGAGCGGCTTCCAGCTGTTGTTTTTTTTTCTCGCCTTGATGCGAATGTAAAATGCGATATTTTCCCGTCCTGTAACTGTTGAGATCTTTAAACGCAGGATTCGTGCGCAATTTTAAAAAGGGGTGTGCATTTATACGGATTGATCCGCGTGCATTGCGCAATGAGTGGTAAAATTGTTTTGACACACACACACAAAAAACAGTATTTTTGTAGGCTTTCTTTTCTCCCATTTTCCTGTTTTTGGCACTTGGATTTGCATGCACGGTGTGTTTGTTAGCGGGATGCATGGAGATGATGTGAGATGCTGGTTGAGGCGGGTAGAGGGTGCTGCTCCCTCTCTGTGGAAAATCTTGTCTACTTTCATCTAGGGCTAAAATTAGTCCTTGTTTTTATTTATTTATTTATTTATTTATTTATTTATTTATTTATTTATTTAAATGGGGGATGGGTTCCATAGACGCAACGATTTTTTAAAAACTAAAATATTTATTTATTTATTTATGCCGTTTTGTTAGCTTGAAGTTGATGCTGCTCATTTTCAGAGTATAAAATCACAAGTGGCAACAGAACTTCAACTATCTTGAGCTTCAGTTATATGAAGAAAACAAATGTGTGAGACCCTTCTGACCTCAGCAGTATGGTTAGGTCCATACTGCTGATCCCCTTGGATTTTCCTCATACTATAGTATGTTGTTTACGTAATAGTGTGAAAAACAACAACAAAAGGGAAAAAAATCCAACCAGTGACTGTTTTGTGGGTGGAAATTGTTAAACAGAGAGGAAAAATGTAAGTTCAGTTCATTCAGTCTACTAAAATGAATTCAAATAACCACTCTTTACTACCATGATGAGCTGAAAAGCACCATGAGCTAGTTGATAATATGGAAGACCATCACTCCATGTAGCTCAGATGGTGGTGTAGTCTTCATCACACCATTTTGGCTTAGCCTGTGCCCATGATCACCCCAAACTGCTGGTCTTGGATGAGAGAACTGGTACCTGGTCTGGTTTACTAAAGCTCTATTTATGAGTTGTGATGCCTTTCTGTTAAAGACAGTTGTAACAGAGTGCTTGTTTGAGTTTCTGTATCTTTCCTGGCAGGAAAGATGTACATCACCAGTCTATATCTTCATTCCTTGCCCTTTCAATAAGGCATTTTCACCCATTTTTCATTATATATATATATATACGATTATATATATATTATATATATATATATATATATATATATATATATATATATATATATGGCACATATATGCCACACTTCAGGTTAAAAGACTGCAGTAGCAAAATAATACTGAACATCTGGTACTGCTTTAGCATGATTTTGTCTGACGTGGTTTCTTGGTGGTTATGGGCTTCTAATATACCTGACAAGCTCTACATCTCCACTGAGCTACTATTTTGTAATCAGGAGATCAATTTAAGTTGATGGCATTTTTCTGTTTGGTGAAATTTGATTGGTGCCATGAAACTGTTGTGCATTAGCGAGCATCGCCACCTGGCACAGCTCCCAGGCTGCTGGTTCCATCCTGTTGAGTTTAACATGTAATGTCAGTAATGGGTTTGCTCAGGTTTCTTCAGTTTCCTCCCACTACTTAAATCATAAGAGTAAGTGGACTGTCTATGCTTACACAATCGTAGGTGCGTGTGTGTGTGTGTGTGTGTGTGTGTGTGTGTGTGTGTGTGTGCGTGTGCGTGTGCGTGTGCGTGTGCGTGTGCGTGTGCGTGTGCGTGTGCGTGTGCGTGTGTGTGTAGTGCCCTTCAATGGACTGCCTTGTATCCTATTCAAGATGTATTCCCAACTCACTCTCAGTGTTTCTAGGATGGGCTTTGAATCCACAATGACCCTGACCAGGATACTACATCTGAATGAATTTGGGGGGCATGTTTGAATTCAAGGGAGTTTTCTAATTGCAGTTAGGTGGATTATATTGTAGGAATAACACTTTTTAATAAGATTTCTTTAAAGTTTTGCAATAACAGTCTATAGAACCAAAGGCACTTGTTTTCCAAATAGAAAGCGAGTTTCATTCACATTATTGATCTGAGACTCCTTTCTGCTTTTAACAGAAACGCCATAAATGCAGTCAGGCTTGTAATTTTACAGCCACACAATAATTGAACCAAAACTACCCTGCTGGATATTTTAACAAAAAAAGCCCTCTAGGTGCTTTAAAAAAACAAAACAAACCAAGCATAGCTTTCATCCAAGACCAACACCACCATGGAGCTCCAAAGTTTTCTTTATGGCTGGTGCCCATCAAGGAGAGCAGACTACTGGCCAAGAGTCTATTGAGTAGGGAAAGGAACTCGGAAGCCGTACCCACGTGTGTGGGCATTGGGCTGAACGCTTGCCTGTGACAGGATACATGTGTGTAGAGAGGGCCATTGTTCAGCAGAAGTCGTTGAGGTAAGGGTTCCTTGCCTCTGGTCAGATGTTGTTCTTGGCGGTCGTTCTGCCGTCCATGTAGGTAAAGCTCATTGGATTGAAAAAAACTTTTGTTTTACGCTCCTGATTAACACCAATACAGTATATTTTTGGATAAGAGACACATGGGAGAATACAAATGCATTGCTTGACGTCCTGGTGTTGTGTGCGTATAGACTGGCTTGGGTCATAAACACCTTAATATAGATGTTGTAATTGGAGACCCGGGGTTCCAGCGTCCAATTAATCTCCATGCAGTCGATTTAATTCGGCGCTAGATTCGCGTGCATTAATGCTGTGTGAAAGCTTGCCATTAGATTAGATTGCCAGCTCTATTGCTCACTGTGTGAGTGAAAAGACCACTTCCTTCCCTATTGGCCTCCGTTCCAAGCTTCTGTCTGTTTGGCTCGTTCGCTGTTATGGAGAACTGCTGGAGCTCTGCAGCATGGATACTGCTGGCAAAGCTTCTCTGAGGTCTGGCAGTAATTAGCACCATGGTACAGTGTATACAGCGTGTCTGTGTTGGGTCACGGTCCGGGGCGCTCTCGAGCTCTGCTGGCCTGCGAGACTCGGTCGCCGGCGGAAAGACGGCTCTTATTAATGGGTTCCAAGCCGCTCGGCTGCAGACACACTGGAAGCCTTTGTTTGCTCACCCCTTCTCGCCTGTTTTAATGGTGCGTTCGCTCTGTCCGGTGTGTGTAGACGGGGCAGCCGGTCACAGTGTGTTACCGGTGGGGCTGGTGGAAGTGGTCCTGGTGTTTAGGACTCCGGTGGGGGTTTTCTGACATTGCATAGGGTTATATGTGTCATCTGGCACCTTGTAGCATTTATACTATTAGCGTCACAGTATGCAGGTGCTAGTAATTCGAGCCAAGAAATCTATGTGTGTTTTAAGCCAAAGGGTTTGTACTTTGACAGCTACCAAGGTGCCATAGTTGGATAGAGGGGGCAAACCTTTACAGCTTTTTGTATATTGATAAAAATGTTCTTTTCTTGTTATTCATCTGTCGGCCTATATACAGTATAAGTGTTGAATTCTCAAATCTGATTGGTCAGAAGGTGTTGACTCATTTCCTATTGCTGATTTTATCATGACTGGTTGTTGTTTTGTATTTGGCTTTATTATATTGGGTGTATGTTTGTATGTATGTATGATGGGTATTATATAAACCCAAATGCAAAAACAACCTATATAACTAAACATTTGTGTAATATATTACAGTTTATTTTATCATTCATTCATTCGTCTTCTACCACTTTATCCGATCTTCACTCGGGTCACGGGGAGCCTGTGCCTATCTCAGGCGTCTATGGGAATTAAGGCAGGATACACCCTGGATGGAATGCCAACCCATCGCAGGGCACACACACACACTCGTATACTAGGGACAATTTTCCAAGGTGCCAATCAACCTACCGTGCATGTTTTTGGACCGGGGGAAACCATAGAACCCGGGGAAAAAACCCTGAGGCACGGGGAGAACATGCAAAATTCACACACACATGGCCGAGACAGGAATCGAACCCGGCTCCTGGAGGTGTGAGGCAAATGTGCTAACCACTAAGCCACTGTGCCCCCTCAGTTTATTTTATATTCTAAAAAAAAAAGAAAAGAAGGGAAGCTAAATCTGGAATGGGGAAAAAAGAAATAAATCTGTAAGGATTGGGTGCTCAGTAATATTTTAGTCATGTAGTCTTTATATAATGTCTAATCATTTCTCTGAGGCATTTATTTAACATTTTATGTACTATTATAGAAGAAGCGTCAGTCCTCTGCGATTATGTCATGCCGTGGCAAAGTTTTCCGTCACTGGAAAGTCCTCCAGACAGAGGAAATTAATGCTTTCTTTTCATTAGTCTTCTGTATTTAATTACTTGAAGAGAAACTTTGGGGATAGAATATAATATAAACCAGCATTAAGGTGTCCCTGGTGACTTGGTCCCTGGTCCCTGAGACAGGCCGTGTCGCAGTACCCTGTACCACATGTCGTTACTTTGTGAGTAGATTGAAAAGCATCACCGTCGTCGAAATTACCTCAATAGCGAGTAATCTAGAATATCGATGATAGTAATGGAAAGGAAAGAAAAGAGAGAGATGTCACGTTTTTAACCAGGCGGTATTTATTTATTTATTTTTTAATTTAGGGGTGGCATCTCCTCCCCTCTCTTTTTGAAATGAGCCTCGGTTTTAGTGCAAGCTGTGATCATCCTGACCAAATGTCAGACGCTCCAGATGAGTGTTTCTGTGGGAGTTTGGATGAATCCCCATCTTCACATATTCCAGCGAACGGAAATAAATCTGGTGAAAATAAAGCAGGCCTGTCTTTAACTGTATTGCCAGAACTTTTTTTTTATTATTATATTTCAAAATCTTTTTTTGAAGACACTTGAATGACTCGTTTCAATGCCTTTTGCTCAGCTGATCGATGGGGAACATATCACCCGGGATGGAAATAAAGCATGCTGGAGTTGTAAATGTGGCAATCTGGACCCTATTCTCCTAGGTTAAACATCTTTGATGAGTTTTGAGAGTGCTCATATGTTCTTGTTTATATAATAAAGCCTTGGATGCTGATATTGTCAGAGGGAATTTCTTTTTGTTTTTCAAGATTATGACAAATAGACAAACAAGATGCAACTAAGCAGCCATTTTCACCCACAGGAATACTGCGAATGCATGTATTCAACATTAGTGCACTTTAGTGCACTTAATTGTTTGCCACATCAGCTGAAATAGTGGTTACTTTTTATGTTTACTTTAATACTCGATTAACTTGTAGACCCAAAGAAAGACTTTCGACTTTTGTGATCAATAATTGATCAGGTCACTCCTGTATTTGGTTTGGTGCCTGTGTGTACATTGGTACAGATTGTCATGTTGGGGTGATGGTGCTGGTTTTATCTAATATACTCCTGCATAAGTAGCTGGACAAAGTGTAAAAGCTGTTGTGGAAACTAAGATTAGTCTGAAAAGCACTTACGATGTGCGACACTGAACCATTTTATCTTGCAGTTGAATTATTCGTCCCACTTTTAATCAAGTCAAATCACTTTTATTTAAATAGCACTTTTAACAATACAGATTGTGTCAAAGCAGATGTACAGGAGTAATAGGACAAACGTAAGACAATTTGATTCAATTTCACTGTCCCCAACTGAGCAAGTCATAGACGACAGTGGTAAGGAACCAAAACTCCACTGGTGACACAAATGAAGAAGAAAAAAAAAACCTTGGTAGAAACCAGGCTCAGTCAGACACCTTTTTTTTTAGACTGGATTCTGTTGGAGTTTTGGTATTTAAGTGTCCCCGGTTCTCTGTGAAGATCAACGTGTAGCTCCCGTGTAAAATATTGAGCAGAGATTTGACCCTGTAACATTCTGACAAGCGGATCGCGAGCGCCTATCACTAACCTGCCGATCAACTTCACAAGTAGGAAGCGGGGTAAGATTGCTGAAGGAAAGGTCACATGTTTGTGTGTGTGTGCTGCATGGTTTGTGTCTCTGACAGTTCTGGAACACTTCTGGAAAATACCTGTGTGTAGAGGAAGTGCTGCATGGAAGGAATGCACTACTATGCCAGTCGGATCCGACACGTGTTTATTTCAGGAGCGCGTTGGGATTGTTTCTCTGTACTTTCTCTTTAATTAATACGCTCAGCTTACAATGTACAACTTCTTCACAAACCTGTACTTGAGGTTTTCCTAAACGATACATAAGAAAATCTCCCCTCCATTGTATACGCTCACAATTCCCTTCCCTGTGCTGTCTCTAACAGCCTCATTTCCTGCTCCATTTCATCAGGAACAGGATGCAGTCACTAAAGAAGTTATGCTATTCAATGAGTAATGCCCAGTAACGCTCATGAACCCAGACATCTAAATATTATAATAACTGGTTAGAGAGCTTTTTCTTGTTTTTTTTTTGTTTTTTTTTGTCCGGAGCTGTTTTTTTTTTTTTCTTTCCAGCACTTATAAACACAATGTTTCATTGTTTTCTTCCAGAACCACTCAAGTGCTGCATTAGTGGCATGGAGAACACTTTCCTGCTTCTCTGCTCTGTGTATGAATAACAAAAGACTGCTGTCTTGGCTACCTGTGAGGTGTGTGTGTGTGTGTTTTTTCTTAAACCGGATCACTGTACAAACACTGGTGGGGTTATAAGATATGGGGTCGCTTGCCAATTTATTTAATGGAAAGTCAGCGAATGAAGTTAGTGACTAATATGTTAATTATACGAAGTGTCTAGACCACCACATTGCCATGTCCTAAGGCAGCACTCAAAACGGAATCTATAATCTTTATTGCCAAGTATTAGGAGCAGGTGCATTGCTAAAACGGGTGGGCGTGTGAATCATTAAGTCTTTAGTGAGGATGATTTAGTGCCGTCATAATGGCCTCCGTGACTTCTTCCCATTTATTTTGCTTTGCTTCATGGCCCGAGTCTCGACCATTCACCATAACCCCATCCCTCTCCCTTTTTTTCAACCTCCACGCTCTGAACTCAATAAGATGTCTGTCTCAACCCCCTTAACTCCCTCACATTTACAGACAATTAGCTCCCGTCAAAACAGGCCACATGACAGGGCGCAAACCAGAGGGGCGCACACACATACCCCCCCGAGCCCCCCCTCCTCATGACTAATGTTACACCAAGCTACTGAAATTGAAGGGGGAGGTGAAAATGGCTGGTCATCTATTTTGTGTTCTGCTCATGCTCAGCACAAAGCTGTTCTTTCACTAGGGAGCCGAGGCACATATGGAAACGTTTTTCCTTCCCGCCAGACGTAAGTTAGTTTTTTTTTTTTCTTTTCTTTTTTTTTTTTTTCTTCTCTTCCCTCACCTAATACTACCCTCCTCAGCTTCCATCGCTCCATCACTGAGTCCTGCAGCTGTGCTCAGTCTGGATGAAATCTCTTCCAAAGTCCAAAAATCATGGACTTGCTCAAATACCGTCACTGGTAGATCCATAACGTTCGAAACAAGGGCAACGTCGTCGTCCTGTTAGGAAAACTTCTATAACCAGTGTTTTAATCGTGCTGCGACTTCATGACATGTGATTTTAGATGCAAGGCATATAGTTTGACTTTTAACTCTTTTGGTTTTCCCAAGGCAAGTTTCTATGAAAACCTTTCTATAAAATGCAGTATGACACATTTTAAAGAAAAAAAAAAAAACAAGAAAGATAGAAACCGAGTTTTAAACAGAGGAACATCCATCATATGGCAAAATACTTAGGAGTTTGGCTGGATTCAAAGATGGAAAGATACATGATGGAGAGCAGCTACACGCTACACTAAATTTTTTTTTTTCGTCGTCGTCTTTTTCTTTCTCGAAGGCAGCGATTCAGCAGCTCGTCTTAAATCATGTTTATGCCTTTGTTTGGACTCCTCCGAGATCATTGGACTTCAGCAACATCTCCGAGACACCGAGTGATGATGTGCACCATTTGGTATTTGCGGGAGATAAAAATGGAAACGAGCGTATCTGGTAGTGGTGTCCTTTCAAGAAGAATGGACTTTAAGAAGATATTTCCTGTGACTGGCAACATGTTTTTTTGTACAGCCTCCTGTAGCGAGCACGGCTTCATCAGTGCTTTTTTTCCACTCTTGAGCAGACTCTTGTGTTTTTGCTTTACCCATTGTCATTCCATCCAAACTTACACATTAAGGTCTGGAAGATGAGGAGAAATGGAGAAAGGGATGAGTTGTTGTCTGTCGATGACCCTTTCACTTAAATGTACAGGGAACAGGTGATGATATATAGAATCCTTGCTATCTACTCGACATTACTGTGGATGAAAAGAGTAATGGAGGAAAAAGAATTGCAATAAACGACGTTCCACACCTGACTTGAACCCTCGACGGCTTGGGAATGAAGCAGAACGAAAGCATAAGTCGGATGATGAAGTCGCATTCTTTGAATGACGTTCTGAGGGTCAGCTGTGCAGTGTTATTGGATTCCTGCAGTCCCATGGATGGATATTTTACGACCGTTCCAGCCCTCCCCCAGTGTAACCGGGGTCCTGACACTGCACCCGCGCTGCACTCTGTTTATTTGTTTGATTGTGGGAAAATTCCTTCAATGTCCGTGAGAGAGCCTACCCCATTCCCCGACTTGTCTTTCCCACAGGGCTTCTCTCAGCAGCCCCACTGACTGGCAGCATGCACAAAGCTCTAACGCATGATTTAAAGCCATTTGCTAGCTCAAAGTCGCTGTTATTTTCGCATCCACGTGTATGATTTTGTGTGTGTGTGTTTGTGTATTCCCCTGCAATGGACTGACTCCCCATCCAGGGTGTATTCCCAGCTCAAAATAGGCCTGGGATCCACCATTACACCAAGCCAAATGCAATTGATACTGAAGATAAATCAATGAGTCAATGTTTCTCCTTCATACCGTTAAGCTTCAGGAAGGGAGACAAAATGGAACAGGAAGACCTCTGGGGTTTTTATTTATTTTTTTACATTTTTTTTAGGACAACTGTATCACTCTAGCAGAAAGCCTTCTGACGATCTTCTGACAATTATGTCCCGGCAAAAGGGGCCGAGGTGAAGATGGAGATCTTGATGCGGTGTAGAACTTTTTTGGAACATCTAAGCACCACAAGTTTACTTTGGCGTTCCTCTTTTTTTTTTTTTTTCTCCTCCCCACCCTCTCAGGCATGAAAAAAATGTAAGCAGGATATTGAACGCAAGCTATTTAAAGTTTTTGTAATTTCATTTCGAGCTGCTTTAGTGTTCTGGTAGAACGATTCGCCCTTCGGCTAGGGGACTAGACGGGTTTGCATTTAGCGTTAACGTGACCTTTGTATTGTGTTCGTTTGCAGAATTTTGGAAACTCCTTGGGAGAATTATCATAAGACACGGTAATTCTCAGGTGTGGTTTTACTTTGGCATTCACTTCACCATATCGGGCGAATCTTTCTTCTAAAACCAAGGGGAATTCCTATTGTTTTTTTTTTTGTTTTTGTTTTTTTTGTTTACCCTGTTTCGAATCATGTCTATGGCACACACCTATTCTGCTAAATTCTAAACCTGTTTAATGCCAAAAACGAAAGTAAAAGAGATTTAGAGAATGTTAAATGGGCAGCATTGTATTTTAAATAAGAGCTGTATATCCAAAACAAAAGCAAAAAAAAAAGATTCATGTATTGCCTTTAAAGGATGGTCTGATTTGTCCAAAGCTTAAACCGTACAAAACTTATATAAAAAAGGGTCCAAAAGAGAAGAAATGCTGTCAGAAACCCTTGAGGAATCATTTTTATAGCCTGGAAAGTTTACTTGTTTCTCTGCAGTGTGTTTTGGCATGTTTCGGGATCAGCCCGGATTGTTGACGTAGCTGATTTATTTGTGATAAATTATGACGAACGATGTCTGATTCATTTGTTCTGTTGATTCTTTAATTAAGCTCGGGGAAAACATCGTATAATCGGCTATGTTTCAATGCTACCCCAAAAGTGCTACATAAGTATTTACCCCATTTTGATATTGACCACATTTTGTCCTGACGTTTTTTTGTTTTTGTTTTTCGATGACGACTTGTACTTCACCCTGGATAAGCCCGTCTGTTAATTCTGTAAATGGAAACTTGAATAGTTCGATGGGAATCAATGCAGTTTGAATCGGCTACCATGTGTTCAAATTTTTCATTGTATTTGTTACTGTAAAGAGCCCAAATTGATCCATCAGTTGTATTCGAAGTCACATATGTAGAATGTTGCATGCTTTCAACCTCTGTCAAATCAAGGATACAAATGTTGCTGGCAGTGGTCAGTGAATGAACAGCAGCCTGACAGGCCAAAAGAGCCATCAAAACCAGTTCTGGAAAATATCAATACCGGGTTTGTTTATGAAAACTGTTACAAACTTGGAAAATCATATTCCAAGAAAATCGCTATTATTAGTCTTGTTTTTTTTTTTTTGTTTTCATTCTGAAGGTTTTTCTTTTCTTTTTTGAATTACTAGACAACAATACTGCCATATAATTCACTCCTATACCTCAATGCATTATACTGAGGCCTAGCTTAAGCCCTCAGCCCAAGTTTGAAGTTGTGTTCTGAAATGAGTGAAGGTCTTAATCATCTTAATCTATAGAGGGCCGTATCGGCCATATGCTACGTTTGCTGTGTTCTAGAAGTCAGTTGTAGGTTTTGAAATTTGCATGAAACTACACAGTCACCACCATTGCAGATTTGGCTTATACAAAAGATGTTTGAGGCCTGGAAAACACATGCAGTTTTTTACCTTTTTTTTTTTAGTGTTGACAAGCCAATATATTATATACAATAAATGAGAAAGGAGCTTTCATTCATCGCTGCTAATTACAGAGTTTTCAGGCTACCGCGAGACTATACACGTGTGGATGAACCTGTTGACTAGATGTAATGTAAATTGTTTAATAACTGTAGGATTAGATCCTAAAATAACACAACAGTGCTCCGTTTTTCTTTTCCTTCCGAGCGTCAAATTGCTCCCCCAGAACACCGCTGTTCTAGCTGTCGTTAGGAAAGCGCGCTAGCTGAGCGACAAACCGCATCGTTTGTAGCAAAGAAAGCATGTTAGCCATTTAAAAAAAAAAAAAAAAAAAAAAGACGTCTTCCCCGGAGAGTTTTTTGCAGCAAAACGAGGCCCTCTATTTCAGCTTTCATCCCCTCTGACTTTGTACAGCTTCTGCCTCTTCGACACTGTTGGCGTGCTGCAAATGGACTGTTGAGTGAAACGTACCATTCCTTTTTGCGCTAAAATTCCCAGACATTCCCATCTCGGAGACTTGTAGCAGCTGCCATCGCGCATGGTTTCAAATGGCCAGAGCCGTTAGGAATTCGAAAAACTCCATGCAACCTTTTTTTTGTTCCCCCCCACCTGGTGTCACTCTTCAAAGCATGTGATTATTATTTGCTAATATAATTTAATAAGTCGCTGTCTGCAGTTCGTTAGCATAAACATGGAAGTGACTCGTTGCGTGTGACCCAGGCCGGATTTTTTATTTTTTATTTTTTTTTTCGGCTGGAGGGTAGTTCGTTTGTAAATCCACCCTAAAGCATGAAGCCAGGACCTCACCGCAAGCCTCTTGCTTCTCCTCAACGATGCATAAATACTGAGCGATCTGTTATCTGTATCCAGGAAGGCGGCCAATAAACAAGAGTCAGGAGCCAAGAATTAGGTACAGATTGTAGGCTTGTGTGTATTAGCAACCCAAAGGACTTCTCCGGTCACGATGTAGCGTAGAATACGTGATTTTGAGATTTAAATTGAGAGCACTAGACAGGGTGGGGGGGGCGTTGGGGAAGACGACAGAAGCAAATGCAATGTTTCGGACCATAGAATTAGAATTCATTCACCGATAATAACGCGTTGGTCTCTTTAAGAAGGATCATACAGCTTTCTCCATTGCTCGTTGTGACGATCCTCCGCCAGGTTGCCCGGGCAACAGGCTGTGGAACATAAACGGCGAGATGTTTCATGGAGCAGCTGGCTTTGGAGCAGGAAACCTTATGCATTCTTTATCTGTGAGCTGCTGGAGGTTCGGCAAAGCACGGAGCAAATCGAGCTCGCCATTTCCCTTTCTTTCCCCGCTCACCTTCAGCCGTCTAATTGAACGTCTCGAAACAGCTCGTGCTAAAAAAAAAAAAAAAAAGAGGTGGAAGGGGAGAGATTTCGCAGCTTGTGTTCGCTGTGGTAATCGCGTGACGAAGGATAAAGTGAGGAAGTGTGAAGGGAGCTAAAGAAAATGCAAGGAAAAGCCTGCAGAGTTTGACTGAGCTGTATGGCAAGTCACGTTGATGGATGCCACTGAGTTTTCCTCTGGCTTTTTGCTGGGATCCAGGGGCCAGTCTAAACAATAAGCCCGTGCTCAGTCTGGGCTTAAAGCCAAGTCAGACCCGGATCACGCCAAAACACTCTGGAGGTATCACCATAATCCAGCCTTATCTAGATTTGTCGAGTGTATTGTTATGATCCAAAAAAATCTCAGGTTTAGGTTAGGTGGAAGATATACACCACGAGCGACTGTTAAACTTGTTGACATGAACAGATAATCCCCAAAACTATTTGTTTTTTATTTCCTGAAGTTTTTTTTTCTAGCATATGATTATGCATAAAAGAAACTTGCACTACATATTTGTACATGCTGTGTACATGTATATACAGAATATAAATGAAGCGCACAGCCGTTTCACATGTTTACCTGCATTGTTACATGATATTTAAATCCTGTCTTGATGCAGGCCTATAGCTAGTAGTGTGTATCTGGCTATTTTCAGTTCTATTTTTTGGGACATGAACCCGTTTCTAGGCAGGGACGCAGTTAATGAAACCTAGTGAAATGTAAATGACCTAGTGAAATGACTGTGAAATGTAAATGTGATTATTTATTACCGTTGCTTGTTTATGTATATTTATAGCGCTGGGCGATGCCATTTAAATTGAATCTCCGATTTTTTAAATTTTTTTTAGACGATTTTCGATTTTGGAAAGTGTTTGTATCCGGTGTTCTGAGGTTTGCTGCTGTCATGTTTATCCCGCAGCGCCACACACACGCGCCTCCTCATTCAACAACGTGGTTGTGTTTGAAGTGCTGGAATTAATTAGTCGTGTCGCTACCTTTAGTTGCTGCAAATTTTAAAGCTAGTTTTGTCTTGTTGAACGTCTGGAGTTGCAAACCCGAACCATTTCTCTACAACCGATGAAACCACCCCCTTTTGGAAACAAGCTCATTTTTTTTTTTTATTCGTCAGAGCTGCATTGCCGTGTTTCATTTCATATTTCCCAGGTGAAATGCGCGGCGGGAGGTGGAGAACTACGGAAAGCTTGCTGTGCAAACCGAGGTGAAATCGTAAAATCGCTTTTCTGTTTTTTCATCATAAAAATCGATTTAATTGATAAGACTCTAGACGGGTCTATCTTCTGTATATTATCACTGCAGATTAAATTGAATCCATTTACAGTACACTGTTGTGTATATTCTGAATGTATCGGTCCCCATCGAAAACATTTTAGACATATGCATTGCATTCATCGAAAGCGATTTTGAGTAGTTAGAATTGGTTAAGCTGTTCAAATTCAGCATTACTCCCATATGACCGGATATAACATTTGAATACGGTATCCTGTTATTTTATAAAATGTTACAACCACTGAATTCACGTTTGTTCTTACTTTTAAACGATATCTTTAGCACATGTTTCCGTTATTTCTTTGCAGTATGTACTACTATTACTATTTACGATTAGCAAAAAAGAACAAGCTACTTGATTTGAAAGTTTATAACGTTTACAGAATTCAAATGATTGGTTTCAGGTCAGCGAAATGTTTATTCGCCTGTAGTCTAGCCTTGTAGCAAGACTACTAACTAGCTAGTTAGCCAGACCTAGTGAACTGACTAACTAACTTGGTCATACTTTGTATCTGAGCATTAGCTTCAAGCATTAATTTGGGTGTATTATGTGACTATTTGTTGTGTGAAAAACAATAGGAACCTATATGAATAATCTAAACCTATTTTAAAACCTAGCATCAGTTTTAGCATAGCATTCAATATTAGCATGACATTGCAATCCTTCTTGTCATGTTCATGATTGTACAGCTATGCCTGTGGACTCGTCTCTCTTTACTAATCCATTGTGTTGAGAAGGAAATATCCGAGAGACCCAGCGGGGATGAGAGACATCACCACATAGCCATTAGTGCAGGTTCCAAAAGTGCTACTGGTAGCCCCGGCTTTCCTTCATTGACTTATTCCTTCATTTATTAACCACACCTTAATATCACATAGAATTTGTAACCGTGTGGAAATGCACGTGCGATAGTCATACTCTGCACGAATATTAAACTGTGATTTGTAAAAACAATAGATGTGTCCGGGTGGTGCTATTGTTTCATAGCGAAAATGGGAAACACCCTTTCGTCCCTTCAGGCTAACGCGTCTCAACCTGGTCTCTTGCATATCGAAAGAGAACGGCATGCATGTTTAATTGCTGTTATGGCGGATGCAATTGACCTTACTGTAATTTATTTGTGGTTAAGCCTTTGATTTATTGGTTGAATGTGTCTGAATGAGTAAATATTATGAGACTACAGAGTTCCCACTGATGAAAAACATTGTGGTACACTGCTGTCTTGTAGAATGCTAAATGTACTATTATATTTATAATTATTTTGCCTATTTATCATATACATTAATAAAATGTGACAGAATTCTATATCAGTTTGTCCGATAACACAGAAAATGGATCATAGAATATCGCTCCTGAGGTAATAAGAGCAGGTTATGTCTAGAGAATGTTTGAGATTGAGTTTTTGATTGCTGATTAGTCGGGTTAATAACCGGATGCTGTAATTAATCCTTAGTTGATTTCCATCCGACATACTATTTTTTTTTATTATTATTTTTTGAGCTATTGTTTATAGAACTGTGATGAGACAATAGTAATAATTCAGCTCATTGTACTGTATGATATTGTGCAGGTGTATAAAACTGCAAACATCAGACAAGTAAATCCAGGAAAAAGTTATATATAATAATAGCATTTGGAGTTGAATTTTAGGGATGTGAGGATGAAGAGATTTATATCAAATGAAATATAAGGCCATGCACAGGCCATCTAATATAAGGCCATCTATGGCTTGTGATTTAATGGTAATTGCCGTAAGGCCCAAAATATATTCGTATTTTACCTTTATGTAGATAAATAGCTGCAATAATGATAATTATATTTGTGGCTCACAGCTTAGGAGATACTTTCGACATGTATGTATGCGTGTGTGCATACATATAGATGGATGGATGGAATATTAGTTTCTCAAATTAAAGATAGGAGCAAGACATTGGATCACATGATCATGCAGTCTTGTAGAATAACCATTTTAATGATCTTTTTTTTCCGCGCTCCATTTGTATTGATATTGTGTATGCATATTTACGTTATCCATAGTTGTCTTACCAGTTCTCACATTTGGATTTAAGGTTTGTGTGGCACTGTTGTTGTGTTATTATTCATAGGACGACTTGACATTAAAACATGTGGCATTGTATGAAACTGGTAAATGCATACATGCATTTGATGGAAGTCAATTCGGTGTGTTTCCATGCCAGATGTATAATCATTAATCTTTTTATTTTCTTTATTAGATATACATTTCCAGACCAGCACATGTCTTGTAAAGGAAGAAAATGTCTTTTTGACATTTTTATTGGTGCAAATAGCTAAGTGTTTTTCAGGCGGGGCACGCCGTGTTGCCGAGCTCCCAGGAAGGCATGCGTTTTCTTGTTGTACAAAAATCTGCAGGGATAGAACTGAATGTCTTTTAAGCGAAGAAAGCAAAGAACAAAACTGAATGAGTATATTAGCGAGAGGACTGTCTGGTCTTGCCTTTTGATGGGAGCTGCTTGTTCATGCCGCCTGTACTCGACCCCGCCCTGATTTGGATTAGTGCCTTCTGTGCAGGTATAGGAACATCCTCATATTTCTTTGTTCGCCTGTGTGTTTTTGAACTCTTGATATTAGTGGCAATTATAGATGATTATAGATAGGGAGAAATCCTGCTCCATTCTTTTTTTTTTAGTTTTAGTATTTTTTTATATTTGTATAACATCAGTTGCAGCTACAGTACAGAGCAGGACACATCCAGGTCCACTGAGGTGCATTATATAAAAAAAAAAATGATCGCCATCATTTTCTCCCTGGACCTGTTGGTTGTACTGTGGGATTTAAGTGCCGGCCTGGTATTTCATCATTTTTAACTGAAAGCTTCTATTAATCTGTGCTGTTTCAGAGTTTAAACCGAAACGACTCCATCCTTGCTATTTTCTGGTGACTTGGAAGTGAGTTGCCTTTGCCCAGGGTTAGTTATGAATGCTCAGAGGGCGAGACAGAGCGAGCCGTGTTGAATCGAGGTGGAGGAGGTGAAGCGAGACTTCCCTGAAGCTTGCCTGCAGAAGTGTCGCGTGGCTACGGTCGGCGAGTCTGGCAGCCACAGCTGCTTCGAATCAACACTCCCCAGAAATGAGCACAAAGAGCTCCCTCATCTTCAGCAGGGCAGATCCTTTTTCCTCTCTTCCATCACTGCTTCGTTCACTCCCTCATTCGCGTGCTGCTCCTGGCGAAGGGCTTTAGCAATCCACACTTCATTTCGCTTTTAATACACGAACCGTGCATTTTTTATTCTGGTCATGTTTGAACATCCTTTCTCCCTGAACAGGGATGTTTTATTCAGTATTAGGATGCGATGAACAAACAAGGAGTTTGAACACAGTTTATTGGGGCGATATGATGCACTGGCAACATAAATATTTAGCAGAATCTGTCTCCCTCTGAGGAGGGAGGAAACCTGATGTTTAAGGAAGCATATTGTATTAAATGAAAGCAAATGTGAAGCAAAAATTATGTGTATATGTGTATGAGAAAAATCATTTCCTTTGTGTGGGAAGCAGTAGCTCAAATGTTGAGATATTGGATTCATATCCCTGCTCCATGGACCTCCCACGGCTGGGCCCCTGAGAAAGGCCCTTACCTGTTCAGTGGTATAAATGTGAAAATTGTAAATCACGCTGGATATTGTTCTGTAGAAACTTCTCCAAGTTGCTCTGCGGCAGGCTCTGGGGCCAGTGTAATTATAAGATAGTATATAGTCTATATATTGATGAGCGATGCTGCCTCATAACACAAAAGACAGAGGTTTTTCTCCTTGAAGCACAAACATGGATTCGCTTTCCCATCTTTCTTGGAAATACCATTTGCATAATTTTTTTACCTTCTGGAGTAATTTGTAGGAATTTCTCACTTCCGCTTGTTGGATAAATCACCCTCGGTAAACGCTGACATGGGATACACTGCAGTCTAGTGGCGGGATGCCGTCACTTTGCGAGATAACATAGTCGCCTGCATTGTGGGAGATGTAGTTTATTGTCAAGGCATGCTTTAAAGCAGCATAGGCTTATTTTAACACACTTGTACACCTTTTACGCTCTTGCGGGCAATATAACATGACGTTGCGGGCCTTGATTTTGACACATGGCATCCACACTCCTCAGATTCATTGTACTTCACCATAATGGATGTAACGTTCACGCACTTGGATGTCCATTTTAAACTGGTCAGGGGTCAGATCTTGGGTTCGGGTTTGAGGAATGCGAACATTGCACAACTCGGCCAAGAAAGTGTGAGGAACATGCCGTCCTGTGTTGAGAGCCGTAGTAAATCTGACGACGTGCTCGACAAAGCACAGGGGGCCATTGCCCGGGTGAGGAGCGGGACACACATGTAGCCTAAGCAGTGTCGAGGATCAGAGGGCTTCCTCTATTTCATTTGAAGTGCTTGTTTAACAAGGACAAAAGTATTGAGATGCTTATAATCTTATGGCATTTGTTAAATCCTGAATGGATCTTATTTACTCTGTAATTTCAATGTTTTCTGTTTTTTTTTTAATATATTGTGAATAGATGTTCTGGTAAATTCATCTTACGTTTCCAGCAAATGACATTTCAAATATCTTGTTATTCTCTTGCACTATGGCAATCACAGTCCTGTCAACTAAATCGAAAAAGAGAACGTACATCTAACCAGGACAAGGTGTGTCTGTTTGCCTGTGAGTCATGTTGTTTAGCCTAGGGAGTGGATTGCAGGAATTTTTTTTTTTTTTTTTTTTTTTTTTTCTTCGGTATGTATGTTTTGAAAAGCTGGAAAGGTTCTGAGCTGGTACCTTACAGTAATCGTTAGTGAGGGTCATATAAAATGATTCATCATTTTCCCCTTGCAGAATACAGAGACATCTCTGAAGCGACTTATCTGCTGTTAATTTCTTAGGGATGTCACTTTCGGATTCAGAACAGATTGTTCTTTGCATTCCCCCCCGAGAATAAACAGGAAGTGTTTGTTTTAACATCTGGGCATAGAGTGAAATTAGCTGAAGTTACAAAAACTACTATTCCACAGGCCGTAGCATAATTAAGCGAATGCAGCCCGAATCCCAAAAATTGCACTCCACCGACGGCGTCATTCGTAGAACATCAGTCTTTGTTTTCGCAACTTCCCTTTTTTTCCTTCCGATCGCTAATTTCGGATGGATGCATCAATGCTAAACTGTTTTCCTTCGTCTTGTAAACACATTGCTGAGATTTTTCCCACTGACAACTGTTTACAGCTGATATGGCTCCCTAGCAGAAGCTTCATGTAAACACTTCCTATTCGTCCACAGCCAAGAGACTTAATCAAGTGGATGCGCACGCATAAGGCTCATTCATCTCCATCCAAACTCTGTGACGTTTTCCAAAGCGTCCGGAATCAACGGGACCTCAAGGTCTTCCAGGAGGGTCAGCAAAGGTCTGCGATTTGGGAACGTGCACCTGTTTCTTCAGCCTCCTTCGCTATAGAGAAAGATGGCTTACAGATGTGCCATGAGACGAGATGTAATACACAGGTGGTTCCAGTCATGCACCAGGCTCAAGTTTCCACTTGTCTTCGATCTGCAAGACAAATCTGCATTTTATGAACGTGTGGGTGCTGATTTATGGCTTTGAAGCTTTTACACATGGAAGACTGTAGTACCCGTGTGCCTTTACCATGCTTGTAAAAGTAAGGGGAAAAAAGAAGCCTTGCTAGAGTACACAGCCTTTGGTGTTTTGTAAAAGATCTATTGATCAGTGCTCATGCTGTTTGACTCGAGTGTCTGGAATTGAAATTTGTCTATTATTGTCAGCGCAATTAGAATATACAAAAAACAGCCGTTTGAATGGTTTCTACCAGCAATGGTTCTGATCTGCTCGTTTAGTACCACCCCCAAAGAAACCTGTATACACACCCCAGAAATGAACTCTCAGTGAAAATTATTAAGCCAAAGTTACAACGTGCAAATTTGACCCCAATTACATCTACACTCGTGCTGTGCTGCCTTCTTTAAAAATTCCTGCGGCAGTCTGAGCCATCAGATGGGAATGGCTTATGATCTGGAAAGTAATTCAGAGCAAGGGTAAACTGTACAGCGACTCACCGAGGCCGTGTGAGGTGGTAGCTCAGGTGGTTAAGGTGTTGGATTCTGGACCGTAAGATCACAGGTTCAAACCCCACCACCACGAAGCTGCAACTAGTCGGCCCTTGAGCAAGGCCCTTAACCCTCAATTGCTCAGTTGTAAGTCGCTCTGGATAAGGGTGTCTGCCAAATACTGTAAATGTAAATGTTTTTCATTTGAAAATGCTTGTTTTGGTCTTCCATCCACACAGAGAACAGCTTTTGAGTTGGTGAATGGATAAAATCGATTTTTGCATCGCAGTGTAAACTGTAAAAGCGGACGCTTCCAAAAATGCCGACTCATTTTTAGTCACGTGGCAATGTCTGTCCTTGTTACTGCCACATTGTTTCAAAGAAGCACGAAGTAATTGATTGTAGCGATTAAAAATATTGGGATTATTAAAAAAAAAAAAACGGAAACACGCATTTTTAAACGCATCCGGATTAGTGGAAAGGTAGCACACACTGTTAGTTTAAGGCCGTTGACAGCAGCCGCGTAACATGAATTCCGTGGTGTTTGTGACATGGTATACAAGAGAGAACCTGTGGCAATAGAGTAGCTCACAAAATCGGTGCATTACAGCCTAATTGGGTTGCGGCAGGAAGACATGTTGCTGAACAACTTAAATTTGTGAAACTACCAAAACCACATGGACAAGGGGGAAAAAAAACAACAACTTTGTGTGCACTTGCCAAAGGTTGAAACCAACTGGGTGTAATCACAATGTTTGTTTGGATATTGCTGTCTCCAAGTAACAGGAACATGCTTTTTTTGTGCAAGCTGAGTCTTAAAACAATTTTTTGTTGAGCAATGTGTTATCTGTAATGTTTAATGTGTAGTTCTCAAAGTTGAAATAGTCTGGAATAACTAATCAAAAACTATATGATATTACTATGTGCATTATGTTAGCTGTTTTTTATGCTAACATCTTAGATGTGTTTCCAATGTTAATGGCTTGCATTTTTTAATAGAAAATGGATTGTATGATGTCTAGAGGTCGACCGGGTTTTACGTTCTAATCCTTGGTTAAAATTGACGCTAACTGTATTGCTAGCCAGCCTTGAACAAGCTGTAGTTAATGCTACTAAGCTAAAGCTAATGCTAAGTTGGCTCAGGTACCAAACCCTGGTCACAAGTGTACTGATCAATATAATATGTGAATATTATCACATCTTATTGATTAAATGTTAGAACTTGTGCGATGTAGACGGAAGGGGTCTAATTATATACATCTAAAGATTTCTAAATATTGGCATCGGCCAGAGAAAACCTCATATCGGATCTACGTCTATTTATATTTCCAAATACATGTTTGCCCATTATATTTATGAACGTACACTACCATTGCAGATGTCATCTTATTTATTATGGTATATTATGGGACTGTGACTTCTCTGAGTTGGGTCTTTTTTTCCAGTTTGAGGAAGAAGGAGCTTGGGAATACCACTAAGCTACTATTTCCCTACATCTTCCAATATCTTTGCATTGAAATAAAGATGAAGATACTTGCCACAGGGCAAATTTTGGATGAACCCAAAATGCACCCTAGGATTCCTCATTTAACATCAAGACTAGCTTTATTATGCTCTTGGGCCTGAATAATTTATACATTTCCAGTGCCACTTTTCAGTATCTAGTAGAAGGAATTCCTGGAAGAGTGGAGGTTAAAGTGGAGGTTTGGGGTTCCTACCAAATGATTTTCGCTTTGTCCTGTGGCAATTATCTTCATCTTCATTTCAATGCAAAGATATTGGGAGATAAAGGGAAGTGGTAGCTTCGTGGTTAAGGCATCGGGTTCTGAACCAGAAGATCGCAGGTTCAAATCCCACCACCACCAAAGCTGGCCCCTAACCCACAATTGCTCAGTTCCTCTGGTTAAGAGCGTCTCCCAAATACTGTAAATGGTTAAAAAATATGGTAAAGCTGTGGCAAAATTTTGGAAAAGGCCAACACTTGGCTATGATCGCGTGTATATAGTTATATTATTTGTTCTAATCCACAACTATTGCTGCTAAAGTATTCTGAATATATTGCACTCCTACATCCAAGAGATAATTTCCAGTATAGATGGTGGATCCACTACATCACCTGACTAGGTGATTATTAGCTGACACTAGAATCTAGACATACATTTTTAAACTCTGTATTGGGAAATGTTGGATGCCGTAAAATTCCCTTGTGTTTTCTTTTGAGAATTCTATGACCTTATTTTGAGATGGACCGAGGTTTTTCGAAATTAATTCAGTTTAATAATTGTTTCGTGGGCACAGCCAAATGTTGCTACATAACTAATAGAAGAGTATGCTGGTCGCTAAACATGAAGGCAACCGCTTAGGAATTAAGTGTCTGTTTGGATTGCACTTGTTTATCAATTCTGTCTTTGTTCGCCCATTTACATTCTTTTTACTGTCACGGAAACATGAAGGATGACGGTTGGCAGGTAAGGGTCAAATACATTAAACACCAGACCGGCAGGGGGCACCTGCTTCCTGTTTTCACATAGTAACACAAACTTGCAATCAGGCATACTATTATACACACACACACACACACAGATTCTGCCACTCATTCATACTGAAATAATTTATAAATATGACAGTCCAAGAGGACAGGTGGGACTGCCTCATTAGGGATGTGTTTATTTTGCACGGTGTACCATAGGGCTCTCTACTAGGTCCTGTGAGGAGGGGGGGGAGCACAGAGACCAATGTGCTGTCTGTTTAAACCATTTTGGGCTTGGTGATAAATAGAGGTTAGGAGAATCATGGCTCTTGAGGTCAGTCTGCGAATGTCAGTGATTCGACTTATTTTGCAGTTTGAAAGAATGGTTCTGCTTTGCTTCTCTCCTTTGACCCCCGGACACCTTTTGATTTGTACTGGAATGAAGGAATTTTGATTTGTTTGACTGCAGACCACCTTGTTTTTTTTTTTGTCCCGTGCATTTTGCTGTTTCCAGAACAGAAGCAATAGTAGAAAACTTGGCTGTTGTCTTTATAACTGACAGTATATTTGAGTGTACCGTGCAGGATCTAAGAATGCTGTCCAGATCCTTACCAGCTTCCAGTAATTCCTAAAATGCTGTCAACCGTGCAGTTTGGATTGCTGTGTTACGGGTATTTGAAGTCATGGCGTCCAAGCCTACTATTAAGCAAAAAAGCTCTGTCTCTTGTTGTATATTATTGGGTTTGATAGCTGTAGAAGTTATTTATTTATTTATTTAATAACTAACAGCGTGATAGAAAGCATGTTTGAACCAGTTCAGTCAAGCGTTTATTATTGTCCGCTGACTGCTCATTGGCTCCTAAGCATCTAATAAACAATGGGAGGTGGAACTCGGTGTATAACCCATTGAACTCTAGATTTGGAAGGTTCAAATCCCACTACCACCAATCTGCCACTAGTTGGCCTTTTGAGCAAGGCCCTTAATTGCTCAGTTGTATGTTATAAGCAATTGTAAATGAGCATGGGTACAATTCAGGCACTATTTATTTATTTATCCCGCTTTTGCTGTTTCTGCATCCTACATGTTTTGGTGTTGGTGGTTGCTCTGTTGAAAGAGCAAACTATAATCATCTCCAGTACAGCACAAGTTCACCATGCTTGTTTGCTGATCTCCGATGAGCTCTGTTGCGGTGGATTGTGACCACTTCTGCTGTGGTCTCCCCACCTAGCATCTTGGATGACGTTCTGGTGTCGAACACGACTGCGTCTACCCTCTCATTTCCTTTCACTGGGAAGTGAATGCGCCAATAACGATGGGTCAAAACAAAACGTCGCTACTAGTGCCACACAAATAGTTAAATGAGTTAAATGGAATTCTCTCCGCATTAGGTGTTAGGAATAAGGTATACAGCACAGTAGTTCTTTGGCATGACATTTAAAGGGAACGCATTTGAAATGTCAGATTATGGTTTTGAATTGTAAAAAAACAAACAAACACCTAGATTCATTGGAAAGCAATGCAGCAGGAATTCCCAATGAAAAGTACTGACTTTCTAAGTGGTTACATTTTGCATTTAGACAGTGATTCTGATCCAAACTCTTAAAATCCCCCTGAAGCACGGGGAGAACACGCAAACTCCACACACACGGCCAAGTTAGGAATCGAACCCTGACCCTGGAGGTGTGAGGCGAATGTGCTAACCACTAAGCCACCGGCCCCCCCCCCCCCCCCCCCTACCAACCACCGTGCCCCCCCCCCCCCCCCCCCCCCCTTGGCATAATATGGAAAAAAAATCAGCTTCTTCAGTCCAGAATAATTACCTGAAGAATTCTTCATTTGAAGATATGCGTAAAAAAAGAACAATACTGATTGAAGTTAGTTTTACCTCTCCTAAATAAGTCAAACCCGATTTATACAATAAACGACAGCAAATAGTTCTTTGCTATGTTTACCCTTAACTTACACAATTAGAAAGATGTTCCTTTGATCCAAACCTGTTCTGTGTCAAGGAAGGTCAGAGGTTACTTTACACCTTCCAGCTGCTTTTCTCATTAAGATGAATTTTCCTCGCTTGCCCTTCTCTCCTTAACCCGACTTGCACTTTCTCTGCGAGTCAGAAAAATTGTTCTTGGCAAGGCGCAACAAATTGTCCAATAATTGGCAGGTGCAAAAACCCCATTCCCCATCGCACTGCACAATGTTAGTTTGTGCTTAATACATTCAACCCGAGTAGCAGAGATGCGCACAGAGGGAGTCTTGAGTTACTTCTGGCACCCCAACCACCACCGCCGCCACCACCTCCTCTCCAGACCTCCGTTTTATCATGATAAGGTAATTGCCGTGTGGTCCTTGAGGAGATGATGTGGCGACACTTATCTGATTCTCTGTGCTAATGCCTGTGTAGTCAAATTGTGTGGACGTGACCTCTCCAGAAGAACGTTCTTTGATGATCTCATCTGATTTGCATTGACATTTCCTGAATCCACAAGCCTGTTTTTTTTTTGCTTAGTCATACAAGTGACACGACGAGTCTGGATTTTAGCCGAGTCCGGGTTCGAGAACGCTTGTGTGGATGTGGAGACACTGGACAGGAAAGGAGTTCCTCTGGGTGTTCCATGATCCCCGGCCCACTTCCGCTATCGAGCCGGGCTGGGGAATGTTGCTCGCTGCGGATTAGGGTTGGTTATGGGAGGAGTGGGGGTTAGTGGGAAGTGCAAACTGTGAAAGGGTCACTTCCTTTCATCTAGCTCTCTTCCCATATTGGCTAATATCCACATGCAGGCTGTTATATTCTGAGGTCAGTATACAGAAGAGGATGGGACAGGGGGCGAGAAGGCACAACAGGCCGAGAGAGGGGGGAGGAATGGATAGAGAGTAGAAGAAGGAGGGAGTAATATCAACAGCTCTTAGTCCCTGAAATGCAGCCTCTGCTGCTGTAGTTTAGTCTGATATTCACCAGTTAGCCGAGGTGGCTTTTGACAACTTTTATAGGATCTTATGTAAAAAAAAAAAAAAAGTGCAAGATGAAAGACCTTCAGGGTGGTTTGCCTTCTGGAAGGGGTGAGTATGCATTCTGCAATCCGATCACACTGTTGATGTCCGTGGTTCGCTGTGACTGTAAGATGAGCTTGCCTGGGCAGACACTTTAGAGCGGGACGCGAACGCTTTAAATAGAACGAATGCCACTGTTTAATGTCCAGGCTTGCCAACGAGGACGTCTTCCAATAAAACAAGTATTTGGAAAGCTTTCCGGTTAAAGCTTCGCAAATGTGAACGCCTAAACCTGCTTCACAGTAGATGGACTGTTTTCAAGACACATCTGTCACAGTTCTGTTGTTGCAAGTGGAATGAAATGTAAGTCTCACTAGCTTGCTATATCCCGTCATGAGTCGTGGATCCGTTTTGTTCTTGATTCTGTTGGTCAGTGTGGGTCAGTCAGCGGTTGATGGAAAATAACGAAACGTGTATATGTATATCTATCCAATCGGGAATTAAGGGATTCGGAGAGGAATTGCATCGCAACGACACTGGGAACATTTTTCAAATAAAGTCATGTTCCATTAAATGCCAGCCTGCTCCCTGAGGAACCTGTGTAGGTCTGATCCAAATTCCCTCAGGCTCTCATCCCCTGTTATCCCCTGCCACGCTATCAGAGATCACACTTCACTAGCCTCTGATCCTCTCCCCTGTTGCCCTACCGAAGAGCCGAAAGCATAAACCCAGGGTCAGCGTTTTACCAGCCTTGATCCTTTCCTCAGTGACCTCACCAGAGAGTCTGAAACCCTAAACCCAGGGCTTAAAATTCACCCCTCTTTGACCCAATGACGTCAGAGCAGATTCTTCAAATTAACCCTTTATTTAAACACTGTTGGGTTTGATTATTCATTCTTAAATCTTAAAGCGATTGACCAAGCTATACATATTCACACATATTAACAACAGCTCCGCGGATAATTCCCCATACTCGCGATACGGTGAGAGATCTGAACTTGGGTTCTCTACGATGACAATTGAGTATTTGGGGTTCCATCCCATTTGTCAATGTGTCCCCTGAGCCAGAAAGTTTGCCACCCCTGAGCTAGACTTTTTATCATTTACATTTACAGGAAGACAATGCATATTTAAAGTGACTTGGATATCTCAGCACTTGAGGGATCTTGGCACAAGGACCCAGCAGTGGTACTGTAGCTTGGTAGGGTTGGGATTCGAAGCCAAGGATTCAGCTAATATCTTATAGAATGAGATACCACTTTTCCTCATGAACTTTACCATGAGTTGCTTTTTTGTTTAGATTGTGGGCTAAACACCTTTCATATGCTAGTTGCGTAAATGACACTTTGAAGCTGTTGACATTGGAGGATGAATTTGAAGTGTAATTAATATCAACATGTCTTTTACAGTGGCTCAGGGCCACAAGTTGGATGAGCAGTTTAGCCTTTAAGCACCTAATACTGTTCAGTGTAGCTCAGCAATGATGGAGCTGTAATGCATGGACATTTGGTGGGCCCTAATGAGATTCCCTAATGAGTTTGGTTCAAGGTTTCTAGTCATGTGGTAGTTTTGGTTCACTCATTACAGACAAACTAACAAACTTATTTAAAGGACAAACTTTAAACATATTAATATGAATAAATACACTATTTTATACTACTTTATAACCTCTGTAAAGCTGCTTGGAGACAATGTTCATTGTTGATCTACGAATAAAAAAATAAAAAAACAATTAAATTGACCTTCGTTGTCAGGGCTCCTTGGTATTCCTATGATTAGGGAATTCCGGGGAAGATTCTATGTGGACTTGGGGAGGATGAATGAATACTAACAATGATACTCTAGCAATGCTGTTTATTTCTACATACCCCAATGAAACTCTGGCGGACCAATCAAATCCAACTATTCTAAATTTCGCTAAACTCTAAAGCCCTAAATTGAGTCTCTACCCTTTGCCTACCTCGGTTCTTTCTTCTGTGACACTTACAAAGCTTCATTTCTAAATCCAGAGATTAAACTTCACCCCAATCTCATTCAGAAATGCCATCATAGATCCTAACACTTAAACCTTAATTTAAACTTCACCAGCTACTCATTTTACTCTGCAAATCAGAGAAACTAATAAATAAATTAAAAAAAAAAAAACGGAGCACAGGCTGTGAAAAGCAGATTGAGTGATTTTGCATGTGGGGACACTAATGAATAATAAGCAATGCCCAAAGTCACATCAGCCAGCTCTGACAGATGTTGCGTTTTGTCTTGCATCTTAAATATAATGGATTTCTGCAGTACCATATGCTCAGTAAGGGTACAAGCTTCATCAGCACTCTTTATGAAGACTTGGCCTTTTACGAGCCCCAGAGGTGACAGTACATTGTTAAAGCTGTTCTGTCGAAACAGTTAATCACAATTAGCCATTAGTGTGTTATTATTTAAACATTTTATCATTTAATAGCTTGCAAAGTAAATGTAAATGCAGGAGAATATCCACTTGATATGCTTCTGTGATGCTTGAACAAGTTAATATAGGCTCTGGTTATGTATGGAGGCTATACAGATTGGCCATGAGAAGGAAATGCTCAAGGGTTGAAATACTGTGATGTTGATGAAACAAGTGTGGAATATGTGTGGAATAAGCCCTTAACGACTAATGGCTGTGTGCCACTAACACAGGTTTAGGATTATATATATATATATATATATATATATATATATATATATATATATATATATATTATATATATATATATATATATATATATAATACGCTGCGACCGCCCGCCCCCGTACAACCCTTCTGTTCTTCAGTAGGCAACTGTTGACTTTTCACCCTATAGGAACGCAACCCAGTTAAGTAGCATGTGATGCCCAAATGCCAAGGCCACCGTTCGCCTGGGATTTCTGACTAAGGCAAATGGCGGAAATCCTTCTTGACCAGCCAGAGTAGGTTTGCGTCAACCTGTCACCGCTCTGGGCTAGCTGACATAACATACGGCTGGAAATTCTAGAAAGGGGAGATGGTGCGGTGCAACAGGCTTGATGGAGCAGCTGCAGGGTTCCGTGATTTGGGTATATTTTTAGTGAAAACATGGTCCTTGGTTTTCATTCAAGGTTGGGAGGTCTTTAAGGATTAAAGCTCGTAGTCGGTTTGGTTAAACACAAAGCGCAGAATAGCAATATGGAGTGCATGCTTCGGCTAACCGCACGTCACTTCCAGCTAGCCCTATGCGTGTGCTTTATCATTTCTGCAGACCTCAAAATGTGCCTCGTATTCTGTGGGGCAAAAAAGCAAACAAACAAAAGAAAACAATTTCCTACCCCCGTGTCTGAGATTCTAGAAGTTCTGGTGAAGGGCTGAGGTGAGGCTATCGGGTTCCACCCGAGCCTTGATGAAACATGGGAATGCACCATGAAGGGTTCATGGAATCCAGACGCTAGCATAAATAGCATCCATTTCATACTGGCCCCATGCTATTTGCACGTTCTCGCGGCAACAGATGTATTCGCCATCTTCAAAGTGGGTCAGTAGTACTGTAGTGCTGTAATTTCACTTCTCATCCCACACTACTTTAACTATAATCCTTGCTTAAGTCTTTGTAATCTTCCGCTCGTTTCTCGGGTTTATTAATTTATGTATTTGTTTAGTATTTCTCACCCATGACCGTGTGTAACAGTTTATGTGACAGTGTGGGGTCAGAAACTCATCAGCCCAGAAAACACAATATATAGAGTGTCTGCACTCAATCCGGATACTCCGATATATGATCTGTTTGGAGGAGATCATCACTCATGTTAGCGGTTCGTTTAGACCAGGGGTTCTCAAATAGTCGGGCGTGCCCCGATGCCAAGGGGAGGGCTTTCCGGCCTTGTCCTACTTGCACACCCACTACAATGGGTGGCAGTGGCGCTTTCAGTGTCTGAGTATGTGCCGAAGCAATATATGACGAAATGTATGTTGGACTCTCTCAGACTGGAAGACTGGGCGTATCTTTTTCCTAAGTGGG
The DNA here is from genome assembly GCA_030449085.1 of Kryptopterus vitreolus. Taxonomy (NCBI): domain Eukaryota; kingdom Metazoa; phylum Chordata; class Actinopteri; order Siluriformes; family Siluridae; genus Kryptopterus; species Kryptopterus vitreolus. The sequence goes on from JACRUU010000012.1 coordinate 22,049,766, forward strand.
GATTTAACATAAATTAATTGAGTAGCACTGGTTTAGACGGTCTAGTCTTGTACAATACTACCCAGGTGTCCTTGGGGGTGTAGCTTAAAAGGAAACATTGAATGGACTTATTGACTGTTGGATTTTTCTCAAACAGCTAGCTGTAGCCAAATCACTGATGGATTGAAATGGCCATTTCAGTGCTATTTGGTAAAGTTCTCACCTTGTTTATGCCCAGTTAAATTCAAATTCTTGTTTGGAAGTGATCTGATCCATTATCTTCCCATCAACCAGGATAGAAAGCTGAACCGTTCTCTTAAATAAAGCGAAGCCATTCTCTTCATTTATCAATTCTCTTTATGAACAGCAATATTCAAAATTTTGTTTCAGATTTAATCATGTATTGTAAGATTTACGTACTTTTTATAGCAACGAGTGTTGATCAAACCCTACAGGGAAAGCGCATTTATTGGGATTTTTCTTTTTCATTCTGCATTGCATGGAGGCTGTAGAGTGAGTTCTGGTCTCCACAGCAGATGTGGATATGGATTGAATTTGTAGTAGACAATGAGCAAATGAAATGGATTTTTAACAGATTTTTCCCCTGGATATAACTGAAACATGTTATACTCTATACTTTTATAATGTAGCCCCCAAGCCCAATCAGACGTTCGTTGGGAACAAAAGCCTCGAGCGAGTAGACAAAATATGGTGAGATGATGTGGGACATAAAGCCTCTGATATGCAGATAGCACCTTTGCTCTCTGACGCGCTATTAGATGAAGTAATTCTCTTGGCTACACGACTTAATAGTCGGATCCAGAAGATCTTTTTTTGTTTTTTTGGTGCAGGGCGAAAAATTGGAACGTTCTCTCGTTTGAGGCTTTTCCTCCTTTTTCAGTCCAGATGTTATCTGATAAAGCAAAGAAGAGGAAACCATTTAGAGGGGCGCGAGGGGGTGTGTAGACAGTAGACAGACAGGGGGGGAAAAAAGACGGACAGATGGCTTTGTCATTCCTAACAATCTTGCTCATCGTCTTTAGCGCACGTAGACACAATTGTCCGAAGGCAGCCTCGGTGGAGTGTGTGTGTGTGTGTGTGTGTGTGCGTGTGGTGTGCAGTGTGTCAGAGCGGTGTGTGAGTGTGTGTGTGTGTGTGTGTGTGTGAATAAAAATGCACAAGGGATTTTAAGATTGGAGAATGCAAGTTTGTTTAGACGTTCATGAGCGCACAGCATCATGTCTCATGTAGAGTCTTTTTGGAACCGGCATCTCCGAATGCCATTTCAGTTTTGTGTGTCTCTTGTGTCATCCCACAGAAGCATTCCGGTGTTACACAAGCCTACGTGCGGAGCTAAAACAAACAGAGCTTGCTTTCAAATGAGAGAGAGAGAGATAGAGAGAGAGAGCGATGGTGGAATGTGTCCCCTGTAAACGCGCCATGAAATTATGCCGGGCTCTCTATTACACGGTTAGTGATAGTCATTTATCAATTCAGACCGGAACTCATTCCTGCGCTTAAAGGGGGGAAAGTAAGGCAATACAGTAAGGAGTTACGCGTGTGGGAGAAATTGACAAGGTAT